>JAAGEH010000304.1:6257459-6451019 GCA_011751065.1 Lasiurus cinereus
ACACAATTTTGTACACACTTTCACCACCACACTATTAGGCTTTAGATATTAAAAACAAGGGTATACAGCACAATGAAAGTAATCATATTCGTAGTATTATTCTAGGAATTTATATCGTGTTTACATCTTATTGCCTACTAGATGGTCAGTGCATGAAAGTTGTGTGGGAAGGAGAGGGAGAGAGGAGGAAGAGGTGGTGTCCATCAGCCCAGCCTGTACCCTCTTCAATCTGGGACCCTTGGGGATGTCCGACTGCCGGTACATCAGACATCCCTCTCACAATCTGGGACTGCTGGCTCCTAACCATTCCCCTGCCAGCCTGATTAACTGCTCCCCTGCTGGTCCAATCATATTCCCCTACTGGCACAATCGCCCCCAGCTGCCCTCCCTGCTGGCCATCTTGTGGTGGCCATGTTGTGATGACATCACGGCAGCCATCGTGTGATGGCGTCACGCAATACCACTTAGGTTTTTATTATACAGGATTGTTACTATATTACAAATAATGTTTTGGCAATGTTACTGAAGTCATTCTTTTCAAATATTTTACTTTCAAAAGTAGTAATAAGACATTTATTTGATGATATAATAATTATCATCATGAATATTACTAATTCAAAGGGACATGTAATGTCAATGACCCCATTTTATGGATGTGTAAATTGAGGCACCAAGAAGATGAGTGACTTGCCCAAGGTCATAGAGTAACAGAGGCAGGATTTGAATGCAGGCCCTGAGATTTCAGAGTCCCCTCTTAACCACCACCCAACATTACCTCTCTGGTGCATTTTTAGCTGTTCTGCCCTCCAAAACAATCATTACATGAAGATATCCTAATTTAAAAAAACAAACATGTCAGAATCCTCTCTCCTGCTCCAAATCCTTTCAAAGGCATCTCAATGTGCTTGGGATAAAATCTAAAGTTCCTTAACCTGGTCTCCACCCTTTATGAGCTGCCCCTGCCTCCCTCAGCAGCCTCAGGAGTGTTCCCTCTGATTCTAATCTCAGATCTTTTTTTCAGTTCTTTAAACATAGCAAGATTTTATTTTTATTTATTTTTTTTACTTCAGGCCTCTAAACACACTGCAACATTTGTCTGGACTACTGCTGCCTGACTTTGGTACAATTTAAAATCAATGGATGTCAACAGGTAGTCTACTCAAATGGTGTGAGCTGGAGGTGCATTTCCCAGCCCTAAATCTCTACCACATATTTTATGCCCTACATTCATGATTTCTCTGTACTGGAAAAAACAAAAACAAAAACAAACATACGCATACATTTTAGCAGTCGCCATGCAAAAATAGTAAGAACTGCTCTTTTGCTAGCAACTGTTAGTCAAAATATACTGCTTTTAAACCAATGAGGATATATGGACATTCTTTTTCCAAAGGGACCTAAAAACTCACATGTAATAGTTGCTGCGTTTCTAAGTGCCCTAACTGCAAATGAAATTATTCACTTAATATGTATTATCACAAAATTTACCTATAAAATACATGCAAAGGAAGTTATTGAAGGAAACCTTCCACAATTCTAAATTTAGGCACTACTTTCTGTATATAATACCTTACACATTTCCAATGCACATTTACATATATTATTTTATTCAATCATTCCTGATAACAACCCTCAGAGAAATAAAAATAGTTACATTTTCCTTGCCAAACACTTTCTTAGTTAAGGAGAAAAAGAATAGAAGCCCAATGTGTTTCTAAGGCCACAGACCTGCTCAGTGGCAGTCAGGACTGTATCTTAGACCTTTCCTCTTGGGACTCGGGTACACAGTCTCTAAGTGGAAATAGGATGACAACTGGTAAAACTAAAAGTACTCACCATCTCACATCCCACGTGTGCTTTGCCAAAGAAAACCTTCGCTGGGATGACCGCACGCAGCTCTGCACATCCTCCTTGACCACACACACACACACGCACGCACGCATGCACGCACGCACGCACGCACCATCACCATCACCATCTCCACCACCACCACCACCACCTCTACCACCTCCTCCACCTCCACCTCCACCTCATCCACCACTTCCTCCACCACCTCCTTTCTCACCCCCTCACCCGAACCCACCCTCTCCCCCACCTCCACTACCACCATCTCCAGTTCCACCACCTCTACCACCTCCACCACCACCTCCACCTCTTCCACTACCTCCACCTCCTCCACCACCACCCCTTCCCCCACCTCCACCACCACCACCATCTCCACCACCTCCCCTTCCATCCCCTTCCTTACCACCTCCCTACCCTCCCCCATCTCTACCACCACCACTGTCACTGTCTCCAGCTCCACCACCTCTACCACCTCCACCACCTCCACTCCTACCTCCACCCCCACCCCCAATCCCCCAGACTGGCGCCACTCTGTCCCCAGGCTTTTGCACTGGCCCAGTTCCAGGTCCTTCAGTTCTCATTATCTTTTGTTAGTAATTTGCAAGGCAATGACATTAAGAACAAAACGCACTTTTCCATGCTGTTACCAAATACTTTCACCTCCAAAATGACTTACTTGATCTTTGTAATATCTACCCAAAGTAGGTAAGTCAAGATTGTTATCTCCAATTTAAACAAAAGGCAATCGGAGCTGGAGATCAAGAGATTAGGCAAAACTGCTAAATGCCAGCACAGGGCCTACATTCCACTTATTTCTATTGTAATGCCAGCAACCTGCCATTTGACCCTGACTAGTAAGATAATATAGCACTAATCTATGCATCTATATATTCACTCCACAAATACTGAAGCACGTAGTTTACATAAGGCTGTGTGAAAGGTTGTGGGGATGAGAGTAGGATGCATAACAAACATGTCTCTAGCCCCCATACACCCCACAGTCTGTGAAGGCATAGATTTAAGGAGATAATGACAAATTCCCATAGCTGCCAAGAAGGAAAATAATCAAGAGCTATGAGAGAATGTAACAAGGAGTCCTAACTAATATAAGAATCTTACCAGGGGAGGGGACAAAGGGCACTGGATGAAAGAGGTGAAGGGATTAGCCCACAGACACAAACAACAGTGTGGTGATGGCCAGAGGAAGGGTGGAAGAGGGCTGGGTGCAGGGGGGTAAAGGGGTGGAGGTGGGAGAAATGAGAACATCTGTAATAGTGGAAACAATAAAGTTACAAAAAAAAAAAATTTAGAGCCAACTTCTTCAAGGAGGTTACATTTAACCTGAGGCATGAAGTCAGCCAGGTGAGAAAAGAGGGAAGAGTGGTCCTTACAGAGGAAATAGGAACAAAGACCCTGAGACAGAAAACAACTTGGAAGAGGGGTCGTGTGTTAGGCAATATGACTGAAGAGAGATCCCAGAGATACATCACGGGCCTCACTCTCACTGCAAAGAATTTGGAGTTTTATCCCAAATGTAATTGATATGCATTAAAGGGAACAGGGGTATGCACTGAGGCAGGGGAATTCCGTGATTTGGCCTGCGATTTTAGAGGGTCATTTTGGCAGCTGTCCAGTCCAGAAAAATGAATGAGGGAGACAAAAAGGATAGTGGGGAGACCACTGAGACTGTGGTGGTAACAAGAAACGGAGAGAAGTGACTGTGAAAAGAGAATGAAGCTTGGCTGGGCAAATCCAAAGGATGGGGAACTGGATCTCATCTTAACCTCAAATAAATTTTACAAGCAGGACATAAACCTGAAGTGAAGAGATGGGCACGTTCCCCAGCTGCTGGTGGCAGCTGGCTACCTTTGATATGGTTAGCTGTCTCCATATTATTTCGAGCCAAATACAGAAAGCACATTCTGCCACGACCTTTCTAAGCCATCAGCAGGCCTCGGGATCTGAGCAAGGAGGACATAACTGACCGAAGACTGCTAAGAACCACTGCCCAAAGTCAGGGATGATTTATTCCCTGTTTAGGAAAGCCCAAGACCAACACTGACAGACATTCTCATCTATATAATAAGCACGCTTTCAAAAGTCTTTCTCTTAAAAAAAAAAAAAAGATGACATTATCTTAGAAAAAGCATGAAAACATTTATGTAGCTTTTTGCCTTATGTTACTTTAGGAATGAAAAATAAACTGCTTTGCCATTTTCAGTCCTTATACTGAATTGTATAACACTTGAACATTCACCCCGGGATGTCTCCATGATGAGAACTGAGGGGTGCAAAAAACATGTAGGAGGAGGGAGAGTCACAAAAGCTCACACAGCCAAATCTCAACTATTCCACTATCAGCCCCCTACAGAAGGGCAAGGGTCCTATGGGGCCGCAGCTGAGTTCCCACAGGCATTGCCCCAGGGCAGGCGATGCCATCCAGTCCCCAAGCATTGGTGGGACCCTCACTTTTTATTTACATACAGATCCAGGCCTGGGAGAGGTCTTGCTGTTTCTTATGTAGAGGCAACCACTTTTAGTCATTTGCTCAATGAGGAAAAAGCTGAGGTTGGAAGTTCTCAGACAACAAAGACATGACTTTAGGGCAGTGATTGCCACCTTTTTCATCTCATGGCATACATAAACTGGTTACTAAAATTCTGCGTCACACCAAAAAACATGTTTTGCTGATCTGACAAAAACTATACACACACACACACACACACACACACACACACACACACACACACACACGATTCATTCACACCAGATGACTATTGTGTTGGCTGTTGTCATTTTGTTGTTGTTGTTTGACAATCTAAGGGAAAAGAGGTCAGAGCCCCTAACTGAATAATCAAATATTGCATGTTTTAAAAATTCCTGTGGCATGCCGGTTGAAAATTGCTGCTCTAGGGCATGAAATTCTAAAACAGAAGAGTGTTCATAAAGTCTAGAAGCTCTGATTAGGCAATCCCCCAAAAAATGCTAATGAGAAGAAAAGTGAGTGTTGCTATGGAAACCTGAGGGTGTTGCTTTTAAACAGCCATGCTAAAAGGCAGCAGGCATAGGACCAAAGGCAAATACCTTGAAAGAAAAGCATGTAAGGATTGCGTCGGAGACCGAGACACGGTGGGTGACTACTTTCTTTTCACAAACTTCATTTCCTTTTTACTAGCAAAAAGAGAGTCCTCTTTCCATGCCTAGCACAACTATGGCTCATGGTCCCAAGAAGTATCTGAAGCGTGTAGCAGTTCCAAACATTGGATGCTGGATAAACTGATGGGTGTATTTGCTCCTCATCCATCTACTGGTCCCCACAAGCTGAGAGAATGTCTCCCTCTCATCATTTTCCTAAGAAACAGACTTAAGTATGCCCTAACAGGAGATGAAGTAAAGAAGATCTGCATGCAGCGGTTCATTAAGATTGATGGCAAGGTCCGAACCGATGTAACCTACCCTGCTGGTTTTATGGATGTCATCAGCATTGATAAGACAGGAGAGAATTTCTGTCTGGTCTACGACACCAAGGGTCGCTTTGCTGTTCATTGTATAACACCTGAGGAGGCCAAGTATAAGTTGTGCAAAGTGAGAAAGATCTTTGTGGGCACAAAGGGAATCCCTCATCTGGTGACCCATGATGCTCGCACCATCTGCTACCTGATCCCCTCATCAAGGTGAACGACACCATTCAGATTGATTTGGAATCTGGCAAAATTAACAATTTCATCAAGTTTGACACTGGTAACCTGTGTATGATCACCGGAGGTGCCAACTGGGAAGAATTGGTGTGATCACCAACAGAGAGAAACACCCTGGTTCTTTTGACGTAGTTCATGTCAAAGATACCACTGGCAATAGCTTTGCCACCCAGCTCTCCAACATTTTTGTTATCGGCAAAGGCAACAAACCATGGATTTCCCTTTCCCGTAGAAAGGGTATTCGTCTCACCATTGCTGAAGACAGAGACAAGTGACTGGCAGCCAAACAGTGAAATGAGCTGATGTGACATTAGACGAGTCGGTGTACGTCATGCTCGGGCGGCCTGGGGGGGGGAGGCGAGGGGCGGGGGGGGGGGAGAGAAGACTGGGGAAGTGGACATGCCCACTAATATGATAATTCATAACCTAAATGTCATTCTCTTTTCCTGTGGGACTTAATACCTAAATAAATATGACAGTCCTTTATCCTAAAGTCATTTTCACTTCAACCTCTTCCTTTTTAAATATACCTGAGTTAGTTCATTGTACTTTTCATTCTGTAACCAGCTATCTGCTTCTGAAAAGCTCTTAATTCATTTATTTGTTTATTCCCTTTAAGTCACATTTCTTATTTCCTATCTCATAGCTGAATAAGCAATTAATCTGATGTATTTTCAACATATATTTGAGTTTATAGGTTTCTAGCAAAATGAGGTTTGTTTTAGTTAATAACAATGTATTAATACTGGTTTATTAAATGTAACAAATACACCATACCACTGTAGGATGTTAGTAATTGGTGAAACTGATGCCAGGTACATGACAGCTCTGTACTATCTTAATTTTTCTGTAAAGGTAAAATTACTTTAAAAAATAAAGCCTATTAAAATATAATAAAAATAAAAATAAAAGCATGTAAGGTAAACATAGACGATGGAAGGTATGTTCAGTCAGGAATCTAAAGGCCAGGTGTGCTCTCCCTTCATGGAGCACAAACTTTTCCCTTTTCCTTTTTTCCCAGTCATGTTATCTTTGCCTTTCTCTCTCCTAAGCTTGAAAGGCCCTTCTTTTGCTTCTGTAACTTTTTTTTAGTTATTTTTTAAAAATATTTTTTATTGATTTTTTATAGAGAGGAAAGGAGAGGGATAGTTAGAAACATCGATGAAGAGGAACATCAATCAGCTGCCTCCTGCACACCTCCCACTGGAGATGTGCCCACAACCAAGGTACATGCCCTTGACCAGAATCGAATCTGGGACCTTTCAGTCTGCAGGCTGACGCTCTATCCACTGAGCCAAACTGGTTAGGGCTGTAGCTTGTTTCTGGAGCCTCTGCCACCCAGCTGCTCACTTCTACTACCTCTGAAACTTTCTCTTACAATTTGAAAACAAAACAAAAAGAATCCAAACTGGAGGTTTCAGAAATTTTACATACAACAAAATTAAGTTTTTTAGGGGTGGGCTCTTTTATTAAAATACTAGAGGCTGGGTGCAAGAATTTTCATGCATTGGGTGGGAGGGAGGGCGGTGTCCCTCAGCCCAGCCTGTGCCCTCTCACAGTCCGGGAGTCCTCAGGGGATGTCCTACTGATGGCCTAAGCTGCAATCTGGCCTCCCTCTGCAGGAGGTGACCAGATGAGTGATCAAGGGATGGTGCTGCCCCCATCACCCCACTGTTACCGCCCAGCCTCCCTCTGCAGAAGGCAACCGGACAGAAGATCAGGAAACCGTGTCACCCCCACCCTGCCTGCTACTGCCACCTGGCCTTCTTCTCTGGGAGGTGACCAGACGGGCCAATCAGGGGATGGTGCCAGTCCCCCCACCCCCCATCACCATTCCCTCTGCCCGCTGGTACGTGCCTTGACTGGCCTGGCTGCCTACTCACTGCCCCTCCTCCCCACCACTGGTCATTCCACCATTCGATTTGCATATTACATTTTTATTATATAGGATCTTATTTTTAAATAGCAAAATCAAGGAATGGGTATTTCTGGAACTTGGAGTCAATGAAACTTATTATTGGCTTCTTTAGACAAAAATTCTTCACACAGAATAAGTGAACATTGCTAAGGTAGAATGAAGTCCAAGATGACTAAAAAGACTGTAAAAGAGCTGAATCAAACTGGGTTCAAGTTACTTGGTTTTATCCTTTATTTCCAGAAACTTGCAAATGTTATTGCTGATTCACTGTTGTTGAACTTTTCAGAAAGAAATCATAGAAAACTGGACTTCCCTAAGGCCTCTGAGAAGATTCTCATGACATTCCCAGACCAGATGGTCAATTAGAGTACAACAATTTAACGAATGAGCATGTTCAAAGCATGCTGATGAGTACCTGGCTTGGAGAGGGAGACTCATTCTTCATTCAACCTGATGAACATGATCTATGACTAGATAGCAACACAGAAGGCAAGGTTATTACCTATGTTGTTGAGAGAGGGCAGGGGTGAGGGTGAATTTCCTGACCCATTGAATCAGGTTTTGACCATCTTTACAAGCTGGAGAGCTAAAACAGGGATCAATTAGAGGTCTGAACTTGGGTTGTAAAAACAAAAAGTACAAATACAGGGAGAAGAGCAGAAACAAAGGAGATGCTAGTAAAACAATCAAGAAACAAACTAAACCACCTTTAGAGGTCTTAGAAGACAGGTAAACTCAGTATGCTAGGTACCAAAATCGCAAGCTTGACCTTAAGCCCCGGTAACAAACACGGTTTAGGAAGATCAAGGAAAATCAGATCACTTGTTGAATGATGCATTCAGTGGTCTATGCTACTGCTACAAACTGAGTATCTGTGTCCCCCTAAAATTCCTACGTGGAAAGCCTATCAGCCAGTGTGAGAATATTTGGAGGTGGGGCCGTGGGAGGGGATTAGACCATGAGGGTGCAGCCTCATCCACTGAATCAGTACCCTAATAAAAGAGATCTCTAAGAGCTCCCTTGCTCCTTCCTCCACAGCCAGCTAGAGTGAAAAGATAGACAGCTGTCTGTGAACTAGGAAGTAGGATCTCACTTGGCATAGAATCTGCTGGAGCCTTAACCTTGGACGCCCCAGCCTCCCAAATTATGAGGCATAAATTTTTACTGTTCCAAGCATCCAGTTTGATATTTTTGTTATAGCATCCTGAGCTAAAACATCCATCCATAAAAGGAGTAGGAAAAAAATCAATGTATGCAGGCAAGCAATCAAGATGATGAAAAGACTTAAAACCACGTTCCACAAGGATGCTTGATTCAGGAAAATGTAAACACAATGCCTGGCCGGTGTTGGCTCAGTGGTTGAGCGTCGACCCATGAACCAAGAAGTAAGCGGTTTGATTTCACATGCCCAGGTTTTGGGCAGGCAGGGGGTATCTAGTTGCTGTTTCTTTCCCATCGATATTTTTTTTCTCTCTCCCCCTTCCTTCTTCTCCCTCTAAAAATTAATAAAAACATATGATTTTTAAAATATGTTAAAAAAAAGAAAGAAAACACAAGCAGGAGAGCTCTCCTAGAATGACATGCTGTCACATGGTTGAGGGTTACACAGGATCTCACTTGTATGTCTCCAAAAGGTAGAACCACCCATAAGACCAGAAGCCAGCAGTCTGAGGTGAAATGGGGTGTCCTCAAAGCTGAGTTCACCATTGTATGAGGGTTCAAATGGGAGCTGGGTGCCACTTGAATAATATAGAAAAGACTGGTTAGATTTGGACACCTGTCAGAGTCCCTTGCAAACATGGCATTCTGTTACGTAAGTTCAGTGACTAGTTCCTAAATTATGCCCAGTTGTCTGCAGGCAGCAAGCCTGATGATATAACTGCCATCTCCACCTCCCCCTTTTTTTAAAGCACACCCTCACATGCTATGACTTTCCTTTAGCACAGTATCAAGACAAGCTCGGATCTACCGTACGCCCATCTTCAGTAAAAGTAAAAAGTTCTTTCCACTCCTACAAACATGCTGTCGCAAAGCTTATTTCTTAGTCTCTTATCTCAGAAACAGATGGATGGTGTTCCCTGTCGTAGACTATGGATATTTTGCTCTGATTAGAAATATAGTCGATGCTCAGTCTGAGACAACCACTCTGGAGGCGTACGCTTGGCCAAATCTTGGCAGGGTCTTCTTCCCTGGGCTTATGTACCGTGTGAGCAGCCTTCTATTATGAGCCGTTTCCGTGGCGGTGGTGTCCATACATGCATGTGGCTTCCTGGTTACTGAACACAGAGGAGGAGGCGCTCTCAGTGAGGCACGAAGCACTTCTGCAGAGGATGGCCACAGAGTGGCCACCACGCTCAGCATCAGCTTTCATTGCTGCCTGAGCTGCCTCTCCAGCCTCATCTCTCACTACTGATCTGTTTGTAGATTTTCCTTTCATGAACTCTGACTCCCCAGTGCCTTTGGTCATGCCTGTCTTCAATGCCTCCCCTGCCCCATTCCCTGATCCTCCTGAGGAACCCAGCTCACAAGCCATCTCCTCGATGCCCCCCCCCCCCACACACACACCTGCTTCTATTCTCCCCAGGAGTCTGTTCCACTGGAGCCAAGGCTTCTCTGGCAGAGCCCAGGCCCTGGACCAGACCAGGCTATCAATTAATGTTTACAGCATGAACAAATAATGTCCACCCCCTCAGCTCCTTGAGGACAGAAAGCATTTTATTCCAAGGTGCTGAATAATAATAGTAACTCATGTCTGTTGAGCTTACCATGTGCCAGGCCCTCCTCTAAACACGTGACATGAATTGTCTCCTCTAATTTCCCCAACTACCCTCGAGATACCCATGACCATCTCATTTTGAGATGAAGTAAGGGAGTCTTGGGGAGGTTGCCTACCGCCACTGTTGTTGAGTGCCTAGCGGAGGTCCAGCCTCAGAACCCAGGGTACCTGCCACCTGAAAGCACCCCATCTGCTCCTGCACCTGGTGTACCACCTGGGGGAGGAGATGCCTCACCCACATTCAAAGAGTGAAACCGCACTGCACCCACAAGCATGGTTAACGGAGGCTAACCATGAAACTCCCGGACGAGACCAGAGAGTGGTTACTATTATTTTGCCTTTGCAGGGATGCCAGCTCATATATCTTAAATAAAGAAGGAAGGAGTAAGTCTGGTGCACTCCATTTTGATGTCTAAAACGAAATTTTATTTAGCTTTCAGTACTTATTTCCTGTTTAAAAATGTTACCCAGGCTGAGAAGAGAAAAATGGTCTCCAGCTGATGGGGAGCGGGGGGGTGGGGAGGGGGGGGGGAAGGAGGGTGTCACATACCGCTGAGATGGAAAGACACTCAGGGCTCTACTGGAAGGAAAACCTCAGGAGGAAATAATAGGCCATGGTCTGAGTGCTCCTTGTGGAGCAGCTGGTTTCAATTTGATGCTATTTTTGCTTCTACTCAAGACAGAAGTATCACCCAGCTGACGTGGCTCAGGGGTTGAGCGTCAACTATGCATCAGGAGGTCGAGGAGGTTGAGATTCGATTCCAAGTCAGGGCACATGTTGGGTTTCAGGCTCAATCCTCACTTTGGGGTGTGCAGGAGACAGCCGATCAATGGTTCTCATCCTTGATGTTTCTATCTTCCTCTCCCTTTCTCTTCGAGGTCAATAAAAATATATTTAAAAAAAAAGAAAGACAGAAGTAGCTTTGGCTTTTAAACCATCTTGAGAAACCCTCGGATCCTTAAGAAGGGCCTCACGGGAGAGTGGTGGCTAGAGGGTAAAGGTTAGAGCTTCAAGGAAAAATTGTTTTAAAACAAATGGTTCTGCTGTTTAAAACAAAACAAATAAACTGAAAACCACAACTCTAAAGGTCTTTGTGAGACAGGCAGACTCTCTCTTACTCATATCACCTTTGGCGGCAATCCGCTCTGTTCTGCAGGAAGCTGACCTTTGTCCCCCAGCAGACCTCCATCAGCCAGGTTTCACCTAGTCTACCTGCACCAGCTTCCCGTCCTCTTGGCGGGGAGCCCGGGAGAAGGGACACTGTAATGAGTCACCATTTAAGAGGAAGTGTTTCTTGTACTGATTTCCTTCCCTGTGCTCCTCAGGAGGCTGTAGTGGGTCTTCTCTCCCTTTGCCTAAAATAGATATAAATGCTAGGATTAAACCAGGGGTTCAAAACCTTGGCTGCACACTAGAATTTTCTATGGAGCTTAAAGATGGTATTGATGGCCCAGCCAGTGTGGGTCAGTTGGTTGGGCATCATCCTAGACACCAGGTTGTTGCCGGTTCCATTCCAGGTCAGGACACATGCCTGAGTTGTAGGCTCAATCCTCAGCAGAGGGTGTGCAGGAGGCAGCAAATAGAAGTTTCTCTCACTGATGTTTCTCTCTCTTCCTCTCCCTTCTTCTCTCTAAAATCACTAAAAATATATTTTTTAAAATAGTATTGATGGCTAGGCTGCTCTGCAAACCAGTGAAATTGGATTCTCCAGGGAGTGGGGTCCCCTCCTGGGCATTTCTGAAGAATGCCTCCAATGACTGTGATAGGCAGCCAGGGGGTAACCTGGATTAGACATTGATTCTCAAGTGTTTCTGCTAGAAGCGAATGTCACAGGACTGTAAAACTATTACTGAAGATCCTAACCTTTCAAAACCTATCCACTTCAAAAATGGACTTTGGAGCATACAATAAATTTTACTCTAATTTAAGCATGCTCCTAGGTAAAATTAGATAGAAAAAGTGGTTTAAATGAAATAATTTTTACACAGGCACACAAATAATTATATATTCAAAATGCACCTGTGATATAACTTCAATGGTGTACTTCAGTATCAAAGAGACATCTTCCCAGTAGAGAGCTGACTACAGTATGAAACACTGTTGTAAAGAGGTAAAAAAATGAATTTGCAAAGATCCAGTCTGACTGGGGTTGGGGAGGCAAGGGTATTAGGTTCTTTTTTTCATTTGGCCATTTCTTAACCGTCCCAGAGAGCTGCACTTGTGTTATTTCTTCTGTGAGGCCTTCCCTAAGCCTCGGGTTTGGATCAGGGGTGGATCCTCCCTGCCAGAGGCCCCTGGCATTTGAGCTTGCAGTTGAGCTGCATTTGAGCTGTCCGGCCTGGGGACAGCACAGAAAAGGCGCCTGGTGCATGTGAGGGGACACACCGACTACCTGAGGGCATGGGTGATCGCTTGGGTCAGAGCTCTCAATTCCACCCCCTCCGCCCCCTCCTGATCAGGCACCAGCTGCAGAGTCAGCCTCATCTTCTTTGTAGTTTTCTGATATTTTTGTAATAGAAAAAAAAATAGTTGATTTTAGAAATGCAAGTCTGACGTCACTTCTATTTTTAAAGTCCTTTATAAATATGGAACAATTTCATAAACTCTCACACATACCCACAGAGCAATTTCATCCCTCAGTGCCTTTGCACATGAGGTTCTACTGCTTGGCACGCTCACCCCCGACCTCTACTCCATAAATCCCCCGCTCCATCTGTTTGGCAAATGCCTATTTATCCTCTAAAGCTGAACCTACATAAATCTTGCGTGGAATTTTTCACTTTATCCCTCAGAGAGAATGTATGCATACTTATTTACTCATTCACTGAAATGTATACTTTGAGCCAGGAACTGTTTTCTGTCTGTCCTATCACCTTGGTAGTGCAGAAGGAAAGAGGTTGTAGTACCATCTTCTTATCCATCAGGCTCACTTCTGCCTGCCTCCACTCCAGCTCCCCTCCAGAAACACCAGAGAGGAGACCCGCTGATCCGTTCCCACTGAGCAGGGGCAATGACGGCACATCACCAGTGCTAGCGCCAGCAGGTCCGAGGCAGGCATGCATGACTCCGAGCTAAACCAGTACCGTCTCCATCCCACTCATTACCTCTAGCTCCAGGTGGCTGGGCAGGTAAAAGGACACAAGCCCCCTGGGGGAGCTCTGCCATCTACCTCCACAGTCACACCTGCCTGGGCTGGTCCAGACATGTGAACTGGAGCCAATGTCCTTTATTCTGACTCAGTACTAGGAAACTGGATGCCTCTGAAGATTCTAACCAAGTGGGATTCTGATTCTCATGCTGGAGAGCCTCCCTGTGGGGTATGGGGACTGGCAGGACACAAGATGGGCATTTCTTGGATACATTCCACCAAAACAGTACCCAAATCCACCTTTGATCCCTGACGTAACTAAGACAATAGACCATGTCTGAAAAGACTAACCTGCTGACTATATGAGCAGCACACCAGGACAAGGCCTAGATTCCCATCATGGCAACCACAGCCCATGAGGTCAGTGGTCGAAAAAGTCATTAGTCAACAGAGCCAAATATCAACAGTACAACGACTGAAATGTCTTTTGAGAGCCAAATATTTTTAAAAATATATTTTATTGATTTTTTACAGAGAGGAAGGGAGAGGGATAGAAAGTCAGAAACATCGATGAGAGAGACATCGATCAGCTGCCTCTTGCACACCCCACACTGGAGATGTGCCCGCAAGCAAGGTACATGCCCCTGACTGGGATCGAACCCGGGACCCTTCAGTCCGCAGGCCAACGCTCTATCCACTGAGCCAAACCGATCTTGGCGAAAGCCAAATTTTTTAAATTTAAACTTCTAACACCACTTCTTCAAAATAGACTCGCCAGGCCATGGTATTTTGTGGAAGAGCCACAAAGGGCCAAAAAGCCGCATGTAGCTCTCCAGCCGCAGTTTGCTGACCACGGCCTTAGTGCATCTTTAACCTAACAGTCCCTACTCTGTTATCTGTGAAGTGAATGCACTGAGTATAGAGTCATTGCATGATTATATCTTGCCAGGCACCAAATCAACAATTCAAAACCCAGGAATGAGACCAGCAAGAGGCATTTCTTCACACAATTGCATTCTTCTCAGACAGCTGGATCCTGTGCAGTCAGAAGAGAGAAAAGGACACCAGAGCCAGACGCTTATTTCTTAAACTCCCAGCATCCTCTTGAAGCTCTGCACTCTCCTGACACCTGACACGACACACGTTTTGACAAAGACAGGGCCTAACCAATAAAAGAACACCAAGTCCTGGAGCAAATCATGCCACCCTCAGTGTGAATGTGACAGACGAAGTCCAATGTTGAGATTATGTCCCCTCCCCCCAGTTAGTGAGATGAAATCCCTTAAAGACACCTGATTTGCACAAGTTGGTTGCTTATCATGAAACACTAGGCAGAACTTCATCTTGACTTGTTAGGAATGAGAGCATTAAAGAATCACATGTTTGGATTAGATCCTAAAACAGAAAAAGTATGTTAGCAGAAAACTGGTGAAATCCAAACAAAGCTTACCCTTTAGTTTACAGTATGGCATTGTATTTGTTTTCTATTGCTACATCACAAATTATCACAAAGCAAAACACTTTTTTTGGAAAATTTTAAACAACAGATTTATTATCGAGTTTCTGTTGGTCAGAAGTCCGGGCGTAGTGTAGCTGGATCTTGCAAGACTGAAATCAAGTTGTTGTACACTGTATTTCTCCAGTCTGCTTCCAAGCTCACCATTGGCAGAACTCAGTTCCTTGTGGCTGTAGGACTGAGGTCCCTGTTTTCTTGTTGGCTGTTGGTTTTAGCTCCTAGAGGTCACCTTCAGGTCCTACCCACATGGCCCCCTCCACAGGCAGTTCACAACAGAGTTGTTGGCTTTCTTCTAGGCCAGTAAGAGTATTTCTGCTTATGTGTTCTTAGGGCTCATCCCATTTGAATACTGAAGTATTAAATATTACTTGATTAAATATTCCACTTGAATACCGAAGTCAATAAATTAGGGACCTTAGTCACACCTGCAAAATCCTTTCTGCCCTCTAACGTGCCATAATCATGTTATTTCATCATAGTCATAAGTCCTACCCACACTCTAGGAAAGGGGAGGATGACACCAGACATGTATACCAGCAGGCAGGAACCTTGAGGCCATCTTGCAATTCTGCCTACGGAAAGTACCAATGTTAATTTCTTAATTTTGGTAACTATATCATGATTATGTAAGATGTTTACAATAGGGGGAAAATAAAAACTCTGAAGTACCTTTGCAATTATTCTGTACTCCAAAAGTAAGAATTTAAAAACATGGAATAAAAATCATGCACTTTGAAATAACATAACAATTTGCAAATCCGTAATATCATGTTCTCTGGCCTATGTTGTTGTGTATGAATTTACCAAAAGGGAAATCATTACGCCAGGACTATACAACTTCTATAAAGTTCCAAACCAAATAAAATGATTGGGATAAGAATTGCAGAGTGCCACATACTACTTCTTTACCTTCAAATAAAGGTGAATGATCCTGAATTTAACAACACAAAATGGCTATGTAAAAAGTCTACTGTACATTTATAGTTGATATTTATTTCAACTTCAAATGCTTGTCATTACTGAACTGCATTTTTAGCCTAGTTTCTTTTATGTTTCACCGACATTGTCTCTGGACCTTTGTATCTCATATGGCTCTTGATATTCTATGACCATTACTATCTTTATCAAGCAGGCAACACATTATATACATGTGTACATACAATGTGTCTCTATATAACTTCTCAGGGCCAAATCCCTGAACTGGAGATAATACCTCTGTAGTTAACAAATAAAACCATGTGTACTATGCCAGCAAAGGGCTATGTGTTACTAATCCAAGTTATCTTGTACATTTTGGATACATACAATTTCACATAAATGAGTGGTTCTGATTAAAATGATAGGGTTAGAGAAGTACTGTATTTTTTTTAAACAATAAACAACAGATATTTAACAATATCATTACCAAAAGCATTAGTTACTCTGTAGTGCGTTATCTACATTCACTTGCACTGGGATATTTAGCAATGCATAAAACCTCATTTTCTTTCTCCCTTTTTTCTTTTACCAGATCTGAGATTTTATTTCTAAAATATCATTTTCTAAAGTTGCTGGCTAAAAGATGTTATTAGAACTGTCAAGCAAACAAAAACAACTAATTCATAAAACTTCTAAAAGTTCACCCCCAAAAAATTTTATAAGAAGTGACAAATTAAGGTGAGCAAAATATTAAAAAAAATATTTCACCACAAATATTTCATCATAGAAATGTTTTCAAATACTTGTACCATACAGAATATTTGGGTTTTTCCAATCTTTACCAATTCCACATATGTAGGCCAAGAAGCAGAGAAAGATCAGCAAGGCCAGCAACTGCTGAAACAGGGGGTTTGTCATGGTGGTTTTGATTTGAGGGATCACACACACTGTCATACAGAAAGGGGAAGGTCAACCCGTTAGTAGATTAGAGGAGAAAGACAGGAAAGCCAGTCTGACTACCTAAAAGTGGCTGGCTGAGCCAGAAATAAGAAAGGTGTACCCTATGGGGAGGCAGGCAGTAACACAATAAACTGGCTGAAGAGAGGGGGATGCAGTGAAGTGCTGCATACAAGGAGAATGAGGGAGGTGCCACATTTCTCACTCAGCAGACCTGAGGGAACAGAACCAACTTCCAGACAGGCTGAGTAAGATGAAGGCAGAAAATAAACAAGGTGAAGGGGTCATTATGGAGTTGTATAGCCTGTTTCCAATTAACAAAAGGGCAGCTTCCAAAAGTTCGCTCACTCAACGAATCTTCATTAAACATCTACCATGTACCAAATACTGTACTAGATTCTGGAATACAAAGGGGTCTAAAATGTGGTCCTTGCCACTCTTTGGAAGCTAACCAGGCTAGAGGGATAGGCATTACAACCAAGGTTTAACGTTCAAGGTGATAATAGCCAGTGCTTACTAAGCATTTACTAATGTGCCAGGCACTGTGCTAGGTAGGAGTCTTATTTCATTACTTATTATCTCAACAAATATTTATTGAGCATCTACTAAGTGCTAAGTTGTTCTAGATATGGATAACAAGGCACCGAATGAGACAAGCAAGGACCCTGCTCTCACAGTGTTCATCCTATTTATGAGAAAACAGACAATAAGTCCACGAATCAGGGAGCAAGGTGATTTCAAATAGTGGTATGTGCAGCGAAGACAATACCTAGAGAGATGTGACCGCACTGGGAGAAGGGGAGAGGGGTACTAAGTGTACATGGTGGTGATGGGAGGCCACAAAGAGGACATCTGAACTGATATCTGTAAGACAAGGAAAGTGAGGACAGTGTCCAGGCTGAACGGATGGCAATGCAGAGGCCTGCGGTGGAGGCAAGGTTCGTGTGGTCAGAGGACAAAAAGGAGGCCAGTGTGACTGAGCTTGTGAGCCTCAGAGATGATCAGGGACCTAACACAGGAAGCCTGGAAGGCACTGGTGGATGGGGTTTCAAGCAAGAGCGACAATCTCATTAATGCGGATAAAGCTTATTCTGGGAGCTTTATGAGAAAGGGTGGTAGGAGGGGATGCAGGGAACCAACTAGGAAACTATGTTAGGAGACCAGAAGGGGGGTGTGGAACACTGAGGATGGGGAGAAGGGCATGATTATGGGATATATTTAAAAAGTACAGGCAAAAGAATGTGCTGATGGGTAGGAGGAAGGGGTGTTAGGGAAAGAAGGATAGAGCAGAATACCGGAATATGTTACTAGATCATCTGGGTGGATGGTGATGCCATTTATTGAAATGTATACTGAAGGAAGAGCAGGGTTTAGGGAAAGGGTTCAGAGACATAGGAAATTGAGTTCTGTCCTTGATGAGGAGGAAGTCAAGAGAAGCAGTCAAGTAGTGTGGTCATTGGCAAATGAGTGGTATTTAAAGACAATGGAGCACAGAGTCTGGAATCTAGACACTCCAACCTTGTTGATCAAACCAAAGAGGAAGAGCCAGCAAAGGAGATTTTATATGTAGCATCCCTGTAAGGGAGAAGAAAATCAAGAGGCTATTACCAGAGAAGCCAATGCAAGAACAGGATGTTTTAAGGAGGGAGTGGTCACTGAGCCACAAAATGCTAAGTAAGAAGTCATGTAGGGGCCACCGCATTTTGCAATATGGTAGCACTAAGTGACGTTATGAAAAGGAGTTTCAAAAAGCAAGTTAGGGAGGAAGTCCTGAGAAGGGTGGAGAAAGGATAGAATGAAATATAAGGAAGTAGAACCGGGATTTACAAATAACTTTTGAAGCATTTACTTGATGATTTCATTTAATCTTGAGGTTAAATCCACTTCACAACTAAGAGTTCATTTGCCTAAAGTCTTGTAAGTCATGTAAGGTGACACCTACAGCCAGTATTAAAAGTCCACAATAGGATGCCAGGGCCTGCATTCTTTGGGAAGTTCAATGGACTTTAATAAGGGTCTGTAGTAACCTACACCCATGATTTTCAAACTAAACTACCCAGATTCTCTAGCAGAGCCTCTTTAGAAACCATAGCCCCAACTGTTGACAGGAGTTGGCTGCCTGGCCACATGCAGCCTCAATCTACATCCATTCTGAGTCAGAATTTCAGAATTTCCAAAATCAAAAGGTTTTCAATATTGAAGACTCATTATTGCCAAGATGTCAGCTCTTCCAAATTTGATCTATAGATTCCATCAAAATCAAAATCTCAGCAAACTATTAAGAAGATTATTATATGAAGAAGACCCAAAATAGCCAATACAATATTGAAGTGAAAGAACAAAGTTGAAGGATGAATATGAGGTGACTTCAAGACTTACTATAAATCTACAGTAATAAATCAGTATTGTACTGGCAAAAGAATACAGACAGATTAATGAAACAGAATAGAGAGCTCAAAAAGAGATGCCTTAAATATAGCCAGCTGATCTTGTTGTGTTAATCCTCATCTGAGAATATTTTTTTCTGTTGCTTTTCAGGGAGAATGGAAGGAAGGGAGAAAGGAGAAAAGAGAGAGAGAAACATGGTCTGGCAGTCTCCTCCCGTACACACCCAATGGGGGATGGGGAGCGAACCTGCATCCAAGGAAGTCCCCTTCTGGAATCAAACTGGTCGGTCAGACACTCTAACTTAGTAACACCTAGCCAGCTGATCTTTAACAAAGGAACAAAAGCAAAACCATGGAGTAAAGGTACCCTTTTCAACAAGTGGTGCTGGAACAGCCACAGGTCCATATGCCAAAAACATTAATGCACACCCTTCACAAAAATGAATTTACACCCTTCACCAAAATTAACTCAAAATGGAATCAAAGACATAAATGTAAAATACAAAACTGTAGAATTCCTAAAAGTAACATAGGAGAAAAATCTAGATTACCTTGAATTTGGCACAATCCATGAAATAAAGAATGGATAAGCTGAATTTCATTAAAATTGAAAATTTCTGCTCCACAAAAGGCACTGTCAAGAGAATTGGAAGACAAACCAAAGCCAGGGAGAAAATATTTGCAAAAGACATATCTGATACAAGACTATTATCCAAAATATACAAGGAGTTCTTAAAACTCAATACTAAAAAAATAAACAGCCTGATTTAAAAAACAGGCCAAAGACCTTAACACTCAACTCACCAATGAAGTATAAACACATAAACATATACAAGTGCTCTTTCCTGGCCGGTGTGGTTCAGTGGTTGAGCGTCGGTCGACTCATGAACCAGAGGTGAGCGGTTTGATTCCCTGACAGGGTACATGCCAGGATTGCATGGATTGAGGTTTCTCTCTCATCGATGTTTCTATCCCTCTTTCCCTCTCCCTTCATCTCTCTCTAAAAATAAAATAAAAACATTTTTAAAAAGTGCTCCATATCATAAGCCATCTGGGAAATGCAAATTAAAATAACTATGAGATGATACTATACTTACTAGAATGGCCAAATTCCTGAACACTAACACCACCAAATGCTGATGAGAATGGGGAGCAAGAGGAACGCTCACTCATTATTGGTGGGAATGCAAAGTGGTACTGCCAATCTGGAAGACCACTGGGTGGTTTCTTATGAAACTAAACATACTCTAACCATACAATCCAGCAGACACAAACCTTGGCACCCCAGTACAGTTGAAAACACATGCCCACATAGAAACCTATACATGGATGCTTAAAACAGCTTTATTCATAACTGTCAATACTTGGAAGCAATCAAGATGCCCTTCAGTAAGTGAGTAAACTATTGGTACATTCAGACAATGGAGTATCATTCAGTGCTAAAAAGAAATGCACTATCCAACAAAGGAAAACATGGAGGAACCTTAAGTGCATGTTAGTAAGTGAAAGAAGTCAATCTGAAAAAACTACATATTGAATTATTCCAACTATTTGACATTAGGCAAAACTATAAAGATAGTAAAAAAAAAAAATCAGTGGTTATTAGGGGATAGGGAGTAGGGAGTAGAAAGGAGTGAATCAGCAGAAAACCGAGAGCTTTAAAGGCAGTGAAGCTATTCTGCCTAACACTGTCATGCTGGCTGTCCTTGTACATTTGCCAAAACTCACAGAATGTACACCACCAAGAGCGAACCCTATGCAAACTATGGACTTCAGGTGACGATGTTGTGTCATTGTACATTCACCACGTTGTAACAAATGTACCACTCTAGTAGAGGATGTTGATAATGGAAGAGGTATACATGTTTACAGGGAGTATATGGGAAATCTCTGTACTTTCCTCTCTATTATGCTGCGAGCCTACAATTGCTCTAAAAATTAAAATAAAAGGTTTCGGAACATTTACCATCTGCAGGCATTGTTGTGAAAATAAGGGTGAGTTTCAGCAGCTTTTAAAAAGTGAACAGCCATTCACAACTAAAAGTTTCACACCTGACTTTGACTTTGAGTCTTTTAATAATTACTCATGGAATCTGTACAATACCCTCAGAACTTTTGATTATCAAGGAATATATAGAAAATAAGTCTAACACTTAATGCCTTCAAAATTTGGCTATTTGGAACTTGGGAACTTTTATATACTAGAGGCCGGTGCACAAAATTTGTGCGGGGGTGGGGGATGGGGGGGAGGGGTGTCCTTCAGTCCAGCCTGCTCCCTCTCCAATCTGGGACCCCTTGAGGGATGTCTGACTGAATCGGGCCTAACAGGAAGTCGAGCATCCCTCTCACAATCCAGGACTGCTGGCTCCCAACTGCTTGCTTACCTTCCTCATTGCCCCTAACTACTTCTGCCTGCTAGCCTGATCACCCCCTAATCTCTCCCCTGCCAGCCTGTTTGCCTAACTGCCCTTCCCTGCAGGCCTGATCACCTCCAACTGTCCTCCTTTGCAGGCCTGGTACCTGCCAATTGCCCTCTCCTGCTGGCCTGATCACCCACAACTGCCTTCCCTTGCAGGTCTGGTCCCTACCAACTGCCCTCCCCTGCTGGCCATCTTGTGGTAGTCATCTTGTGTCAACATGGGGACAGGATCTTTTGACCACATGCAGCAGTCATCTTGTGTGTTGGAGTGATGGTCAATCTGCATATTACTTTTATTAGATAGGATAGAGGCCTGGTGCATGGGTGGGGGCCAGCTGGTTTGCCCTGAAGGGTGTCCTGGATAAGGGTGGGTATTCCCTTGGGGCCTGTGGTGGTTTGCAGGCTGGCCACACTCCCTGGCGACCCAAGTGGAGGCCCTGGTATCTGGGATTTATTTATCTTCTACAATTGAAACTTTGTAGCCTGGAGTGGAGCCAAGCCTTCTGTTCCCATGGCCATTGAAACTTTGTTGCCTTAGCGCTGTCCAGGGTTTATGGAAAGCTTGGCTTCCTCCACTGCCAGGAGCAACCCAAGCCTCCCTCCTGCTCTTTCTTTGGCCGTAGCTATCTTGGTTGGGTTAATTTGCATACTTGCTCTGACTGCTGGTGAGGTGTGGCTCTGGGAGTGGTTTGTTGGTATAGCAGAGGTACGGTCAATTTGCGTATTACTCTTTTATTAGATAGAATATAAAAAGCCAGTGACCAGAACGACTGATCGCTATGACACCCACTGCCACCAGCCAACTGACCCGATCAGGGAGTGGGGCTGGCTGGCCAACCTCCCGTGGCCCCTCCCCCTGGCCAGACCCAACCCTTATCATCTTCTCCCACCCCAAGAGAGGGCAGGGTGCCAGCCAAACCCCCTGTGACCCTTCCCCTTGGCCAGCCCTGCCCATTGGCCTGCCCAACCCCTATCAGCCTGCAGCCCTTCCCCCCAGTCGGCTCACCCCTGATGGGCCCCCACCACCCGAATTGGCCTGAAGACCCTCCGAGAGGCTGGTCCTGTCCCTGATCGCCCCCCATCCCAATAGGGGGCAGTGCCAACCAGTCAACCACCTGTGGCCCCTCCCTCTGGCTAGTCCAACCCCTGATTTCCCCTCCTACCCCAATAGAAAGCGGGGCCCACCTGCGAACCTTCTGTAGCCCCTCCTCCCATCCAGCCCCACCCCAGATCTGCTCCCCAACAAACACCAGTTGGGGGTGGGGCCTGCCAGTCCACTGCCCACAGCCCCTTTCCCCAGCCAGCCCAGTCCTGACTGCCCCAACAGGCCCAGCCCTGATCCGCTCCAATTGTGATCCAGGCTGGCTGGACCCCATTCGTGCACCAATTCGTGAACTGGGCCTCTAATTTTCCATAAAAGCCATCTAAGTGCCTAATAGTTTTGTTCCATATACACCCTCTCTGTGAAAACATATTTTGAAATGCAAGCTGGGAATTGAGAAGAACTCCTCCCAGTTTCTTAAACTGGAAACTCCATACAAGTAGCAATCTTAGGCTCAGACCTTGGTGCGTATTTATTGAGTCTAAGACACAATCAATGATAAAAGGAGCCATCATCCATTTGCAAGCCACTAAGAAAAAATGCTGACAAGTAACCTATAACAGAATGCTTTCATGTCACTCAGAACTATTTTATAATTATTGAAAAAGCTTTATAATTAGACTAGAGGCCCAGTGCATGAAAATCTCAGGGGGGATTCATCAGCCCGGTCTGCAACTTTTTACAGTCTGGGAGCCCTTGGGAGATGTCTGACTGACAGCTTAGGCTCGTTCCCATGGGAGTCAGACATCCTTAACACTGCTGTGGAAGCAGGAGAGGATCCTGTCACTGCCACTGCCACTGCCACTGCACTTGCCAGCCATGAGCCTGGCTTCTGACTGAGCATTGCTCCCTCTGTGGGAGCACACTGACCACCAGGGGGCAGCTCCGGCATTGAGTGCCTGCCATAGCGAATGGTCGTTCTGTTGTTCAGTTGATTTGCATATTAGCCTTTTATTACATAGGAGGATTGATCACATATCTCTCTTATACCTCCATAAAAAATCAACTGGTTAAGGAATTCCTTACACATCTCCACATGCCATGTTGACTCTTCTGACTCCCTTTAATTCAGTCGCTGATGTCCACTTGTCTCACCTGATGCTCCTCTGTGGTCTCTGGGACAGTCTTCCATCTGCCAGATACTCCAATGCTGTCTCTTTCTTGTTCTTCCAAATGTCACAAGGGAAGGCTTTTTCAGATAACCAAGATGCCTATTGTTGGTGACTAAACGTGCCACACTCATGGGTGCACAGGCACCATAATGTCTTTAGGGAAGGACTCTTTCTTGGGAATTGCTTTAATTCATGATTATTTCAGCTGCCGCTTTCAATCATCAGTAATTATGCAAAGTATCACAACATCTGCTTTCGTAGAGCGTGTTCATGACCTTGATCTCTCTTTAGCACCTTTAACATGACAGAAAAACTTCAGAGCCTTTTAAGGAATGCTGGGGTTTTGTCAGCATTTCCTATCTGTCTAAATTCAATTTTCATTCCAATCACAAATCACTAGAAAATAAGCACCTACCACCGTTCTAAAATGGCAGGCGGTTTGATCAATGGGTGTTCTACGCCTCAATCACAGTCCTGCGCAACTTACAGATTGGATGCACCAGTCATTCACTGCTTTGAAATTCCTTTCATCTCTTTGAAGGGATTTATCAGTCTCTCCAGTGCTCAGGCTGCACAATTTGTCATCTGGAAGGCAATACTTTTGCCATGACTCTATACCACAGTTTCAGCTACTTATCTCCAGTCTCAGGTCCGGGAAAGCTCACGGTTATTTCTTTGCAAAAACTACAAACCAGGGTCATTCTTCTAACAAAAATTTGCTTCGCTGATATCACGCTGGTAGCCTGATGCTCTGATTCTGTGACTTTGTATGCACATAGGTACTTTTTGCTTTCATGTTGGATCATGATTTAATATTTTTGAAGGCCTTTCATATGCAATTAACCTGGACATTGGTATTACCAACAACATATAGACACACCGTTGCTATGTCCACATCTGCACCAGCAGTGCTGCACCAAGCTATCTAGCCAATGGCGATTAGATGCATCATAGTAAACCCATCCTGACTTCAGAGATAATAAAACATGGCGGTGGGGGTAGGGTATACATCTCAAAATTAATGGAATATAGTGTCTGAGACATAAATAAATTTTCCTTTAATTGACGTAAAAAAAACATTTCCAAAGATGGACGCCAGAAATTCCTCCCATCCCTGTGTATGCATGCTGCCCCTCCATCCAGAGGTGAATTCACTCCGCCCTTCCATCTGAGCTGGCCTCATGGCTGGCTTTCACCAGAAGAATGTGGCAGAGCAGCCAGGGTCCCTGCTGGATTTCTCAGCCCAGCCCAGGAAACAGGCTCACTATAAATCTTCCCATTCTGCCCCCACTCACTATTCCTCCCGAGCAAAGAACTAAGCTACAGAACACCATTAGCCTTAAATGGGGGCAGCAGCCACTTCTACATTTCTTTATCTACAGGTCCATCATAGATGCAAATGCTTCTAAGCTTAATTAAATATGTTATTATAGATGTTCAAAATGAGGGTAAACTCTCGCTTCTCTCTTTTGTTGTTGTTGTTAATCCTCATTCAAGGATATATCTTTTCCATTGATTTTTAGAGAGTGGAAAGGAGGAGGATAGACACATGGATCGGTTGCCTCCTGGGTACCGGGGAATTGAGCCTACAACTGAGGTAGCATGCCCTTGACTAGAATCAAACCCAGGACCCTTCAATCAACAGGCCGATGGTCTATCCACTGAGCCAAACTGGCTAGAGCTGTTTTCTCTTTCAAACTGATCCTTCTGTTTATCAAGGACAATGTTTTCTAAGTTAATTAACTGTGGAACAGAAAGTCCTCCATGCAGACAACTTTAATTAATTCTCAATTACCAATTCCCAAGTAGGCAAAAATATACAGTGTTGGGAGACAGAAAAAAAGGCACAGAGCAGGAAAAACACAACACTCTTGTTTTTGTTACATTTAAAGTTTATCAAATGCTATAACGGTTAAAATATACCTACCTTTAGGGTGGTTTGCAAAACAGTGAGAACACAATACAAATCATCGTAGCCTTCCTACCTAATTTGTTCCTCTTCATCCTTCCATGTTGCTAAGAGACTGTCTTTTCCCAGGCTCAAATACACAGAATTTTCCAAATTTAGAAAACAGGAGGACTTGCAGAAAAGCTTCCAAAGGCAGCCACTTAAAGGTAAAAATTTGTCTGGTCATGATCAACCCACATTTCTCTAAACAACTCCCTGAAATATATTATCAAGTGCTTGGATCCCTCACGCAAACTTCAAAATTTATCAACTCTGGAATGTGGCTTTTTAGGGATATCCCTTTACTCCTTACGGAAGTGACAACCCCCGGAAAGTCAACCTTTAACGAAAGACAATGAGGAGCCCCTGGAGACTCTGCATGCATCTTGATTTCAGATTAGTGTTCAGAGCATGTCAACCACAATTAGGGGTAAACTGTAACCAACGCATGGCTGTGGAGAGCTGGGAAAGATAACAATATCAACAGTGATATTTTCGTTCCTTAATTTAGAAACTGGGGCATGCAGTATAACATATTGTTAAACATACAGATCATGGTATTACAAAAGACTCAGCCAGCCCCACTCCCTGATCGGGTCAGTTGCCTCGGTGACATCTGAAGGAAGGGTGGGAAAATAACAATCATAGAGAAAATGGATTCTGGTTAAGTAACAAGTAGGCCTGACAGCCTCGGTTGTCATTCACCAAGGATACAAAATCTGTGCACACTTTCAGACCCAGCTGAATAGAAAAATGATTAAGAATATCTACCCACCCAAACCTTTGCAATGTTTGATCAACAGAATAAACTGGTGAATATAATAGAATCAGGAGCACAGAAAGGGAGTAGACTGATAATTCTCAGGAGGACAAAAATCATAAAGCATCAAACAGACTGAAATTACAGCAGAAAGATTAAAGTTAGGTGAGGTAGATAAGTGATCAATCAAAGGACTTGTATGCATGCATATAAGCATAACCAATGATCACAGACACTGGGGGGTCTGGGTATGCCTGGGAGGGAGGGGGGGCAATGGGGAGATATGTATAAAAATTAATAAAAATTAATTAAAAATTTTTAAAAAAATTAAAAAAATAATATCTACCCACCCAAACCTTTGCAATGGCATAAAAAAAGGAAGGAAGGAAGGAAGGAAGGAAGGAAGGAAGGAAGGAAGGAAGGAGGAAAGGAAGGAAGGAGGGAGGGAGGGAAGGGAGGGAGAGAGGGAGAGAAGGAGGGAAGGAGGCTACCAATCAACTTTACTTAAGATCTGCAAACTTGGTAAGTACCAAGAAACCAGAATGTGTCTAGTTGTCATTGCAAGGAGCAGGAAGGAAGAGTGGAAGGGTGCAGAGTCTAAGAGAATTGAGGCCTTTCAAAAATAGTACTTAGGCCCTTGCTGGTTTGGCTCAGTGGATTGAGCTTCGGTTGGTGGACTGAAAGGTTGAGGTTTTGATTCTGGTCAAGGGCACCTACCTGGGTTGCAGGATCGATCCTTGGCCCAGGTCAGGGAGCATGCAGGAGGCCACCAATCGATGTGTCTCTCTCTGTGTCTCTCCTCCTTCCTACCACTTTCTCTAAAAACCAATGGAAAAATATCCTCGGGTGAGGATTAAGAACACAAAACAATAGGTTTTAGGAGTACTCCCTTCAGCAGTATTTGTTACTTAATTACTAGGTTAACGCATTTCTGAAAGAGTTTCTTTCTGGAGTAGCCCTGCAATAGGAAGTCTTAGTGGTTGAGGAAACCTCATACGATAAGAACAGAGTGTAAGAAAATAACACAAACTTTAATGGCTTAAAACTGCTCACATTGCCACCACTTCCACTGATGCATGCACACTGCTGGTACCTCTCACGTGGAATGGAGAGAGCACTGAGAGAGCCTCCAGCAGGCTGTGTGTCTGCCATTCAGCACTGAGACAAAGCGGTATGCACTCACAAGGCGGTCATGCAGATGCACACAAAGCCCACCAGCAGAGCCGTGGGGTAGAACACTGATTTTGATGAAAGCAACTATTTTTCCTGTAATGCTCTACCCTACTGCCTCTGGGGACATAAGAAAGGAAGAAACTCAGCAGTGGGCAAAGCTCTGCACATTCTGTCCTGATACATCGGCGAAAGGACTGCTGTCAGATGGCAAGCAAAAGCAGGAGAAACGGCCTCCCCTCGTAACAGGAAAGAAATCGCAAAGCCACAGAGGTGTGCGATCCATTCAGGAGTCGTCCGGGATCCTCGGATTGATGAGCACGGTGTCCTGGTTACGTCTGCAATGGTTGGTTGGTTTGTTTTGCTTACTAGTCCATAAAAGAATAGTGTCTAAAATCGATGTTTCAGTAAATGAAATGTTCATTTCTTGGAAAAATCTATTAAACGTATAAACTTTAAAACAAAACTTTTCCCGCTCTGGCCTAGATAGAGCTCAATAGCTACATCAAGCTCCTTGCCGCACAAGCCACATCCAGGTGCAATCCACGGAGAGGAGATGGATTCAGAGCCCCACTTCCTGCATTCTGGCTGGGCCACCCACTCGTTGTGTGACCCTGAACAGATTACTTACTTTTCTGGGCTTCAGCTTGCTCATCTATTCAATTGGGATAACAGTGCCCAAGTCACTGGAGTGTTACAGTAAGTGGATGCGACGATATCTGTAAAGAGTTTAGAACAATACCTGGCACACAGGAAACATCGTTTAAGTACTTGTTACATAAAACTAGTGCCCAGACTTTGGTTTCAAGCTACTCTCCAAAGAAAGGAACCAGGGATTCTTAGAAGGTAAACAATTACATATCCTGCGGCAGGAAAATGAAGGCCGGGCAGGGCCCCACCTGGGATTGCCAGAAAGGGAGAAGGTATTCGAGGAGGTCAGGGGCGGTGCTGAAAGGGCAGGTCATTGGCCAACATGACACAACAGGGGCATCAAAGGCAGTAACGCTCCCCCAGTGTGAAAGGAATGACTTCATGATGATACCCAAACCAGGAAGTTAGAGTGCACAACAGTGTTATGCAGAATGGAGAAGAGGATCAGTTCAGGGTTTTGTTTTGTTTTGTTTTTTATTATTATTTTTATTTCAATAAATAGAAGAGTGTTAAGTGTTTGCTTCTTCCAACTATTTCTCTGTTTAAGCAGAGAAGGGTGAACACAGGGAACTTAGTAATACAGTACTAGTCCTAGCAAAGGCAAAGCATAGTGATGACAGAAAAGTCCTTTTAGAACTTTTCATAACCGGTGGAGGGGGGCAGGGTAGGAGAGGAATGAACCAAGTCAAGATGATGAGTCATGTTCTAAGAGGTAAACTAACTGCAGGCTTCATTCCTCATATTCAGAGAAGACACCTTTAGATGGCCCCACTAACTGCAGTCAGAGTCATAAAGCATTTGTAAGATTCTGTACAGTGATGTACAGAACCCTGGCAGCCATCAGGGTGATAAGGGCAATGGTCCGTGAAAATGCTGGCCAAGCAAAATCTGGGGAATAAACTGTTCTGAGGGGAGCAGCCTGCCTCAGAAAGCTAGGACCTGTCCGAGAACATGGCTCCAAATCTCACCTATGTAACAAATGGAGGACAAACATAAAACGGGGCCTTCTCAGATGACCAGCTGCTTGGATTTGATGAACACAGGGATGACCCAAAATCAATCGGCTGACAATTAGATCCTATCATCTCAGCGGGACAGGCTATTTTCTGGCTCTGATGAGGTTTCTGTACTTGCAGGATTGTACTGCTATATTATTGTATTCCCAGGAAAGTATCAAAAGGTGTATTGCTCTAACACTTGAAGTTATGGAAATGATGTTATAGATCCGAGGAAAGTAAACAAACCAGTTTAAGAACCACACCCAGACCCTCAAGGCACAGGCATTGTAGAATAGGTGTAGGTGTGTTTCATCTTACTTAATAATAAACCAACATATAAACTGACCATACCTCCCCTACAGCACCAGCCAATCAGGAGTGATATTCAAATTAACCCAACAAAGAATGGCAGTTCATTTGCATACACAGGCGCTGAGTGATGGGGTGGGAAGCTTGCCTCGTCCCCATGACAACAATGCAGGCGTTCTGTCCCCCCCCCCCCTTTCTCTCAGGGCCTCTGGACAGTGCAGGAAGGAAAGAGGCGGCTCCAGGGCCTGATCGGACAGGGGCTGGGCCAGAGTGGAAAGGTGGTGCCAGCATCCAGGGAAAGGAAAGCTCATTGTAGCATGAATCTTTGAGCATTGGACTTCTAATGTTTCATAATCACTGAACCTCTGTGTGCTGTTTTCAGGGCGTGGAGTGTTCCAACGAATCATCACTATCATCTAACTTGTTAAAAAGAAGTTTAAGTCTACAATCACGTTTAAGCAAATTGAAGAACTATTCAAGAAAATGATTCTTCAAGTTCGATTTTAGATATAAATTCAATAGTTTGAGCACCAAAGTACACATAGTAGAAGGAGCTTCTCTCCAGGAACAAAAACGCTTGGACAGTCAAGAATATAGAAAGTAGACCAGCAATAGGCTGTTCAGAAAGTATAAACCGTATTTCTCCACAGGAAAGACTGTTCAGAAAGACAGCAGCCCACTTCTCCCATCACCATGACCCCCAGGGAAACAAAAGATAAAGGCAACAACAGAGGGAGATATGAGAAAGGCGTGCAGTTGTTCAGAGTTCTCCCCCCGGCTGTCTACTGAAAGTAGGACATGGGAAGAATGGGAAATTAACCACAACAGACTCTGGCTCCACTCTGTCACATAAATGCAATCAGACATGTACAGCATACCAACAAACCCCTCCTCTTTCAGCCTGGAAGTAAAAAGTATCTAAAATAATTAGGAATGGGAATGTTTCTGGGGCCATTAAATACACGGTCAAGTTTCAGAGGTGGGAGAGGGTGAGAGTGGGGCCGAGAAAGCTCTATAAGAGTCTACTGACCCATTTCCTCCTGAAGAAGAGCTTAAATCCAAGCAGATCACCTCCGGATGCAGGGGTCTGCTCACACCTGGCAACTGCTCGCTCTCCTTGCCACCATCTTGGGCTTCTTTTGTTTTAAAGTTTAATTTTTTTTAAATGAAATCTTTATTGTTGAAAGAATAACTTATGTCCCCTTCCCTCTCCCCCCTTCATGTGGACATGTGTTTCTTTTGGAAACTGGATTCGTGCCTTTCTATAACACTCTTGCTCTTCCCTCCTCTCCCCCAACCCCTCCCAAACACACACACACTTCAGACAGGCAGCTGAAGGGGCACCGTGTGCCTGGCACTGCGTGGGAATTTCCATGACCTCTCATTGCATCACCATGACTCTTGGGAGCAGGATATCATCACCCTAGTTTTACAGATGGAGAAACTGGAGATGTGAGTACATGAGCAAATTGCCCAAGGTCGCCATAGCCACTGCGCGCCCCGATCTGCAGCCAATGCCTGCAGGCTCCCCCACAGTCCTGTGTTCCTTGTGCTCTGGGATCTCCATCCCACTCTTTCTACTGGGACTACCTGACCCTGGTCCTTTCTAACATGAATGGCTAAGTCAAACCTGGACTCTGAAACTAAAAAAAAAAAAAACTAAAAAAACAAGCATTACGCACAAACCCCTGGTCTATTCTTTATCTGATGGACATCTCTCCCACCAGCAGTGCCAGCAGCCACCGAAGAAGCTGGGAGAGGCAGCGTGGATTCTGCCCTAGAGCCGTCGGCGGAAGCATGGTCATTTTTCCAGCAGCCCTAATAAACACATTAGGCATTAGCTGACAAACACTTCCCCTGCACAATAAAAGCTCCCAACACACTGCTCCTCTGGCTCAAAGATCTTAACCAGGGAGGGGACACCGCACTGACTCCCCTGATAAACTGGTGTGGACACCACCAAGCAAGGATGATGACCTTGACAATGGGAATGGTGACCTTGACCCAGAAAGTCCCAGCCAGCTGGCTTCTCGGTGCTGCCTCGGCTATTTCTCTACACTAACAACAACCCTTGATTTTATGCAATTGCATTCTTTTTCGGAACTGAAGGGGAGCAGTATATGCCACTCCCCCAAAATATGACCGTTTTGCATAAGGGTTATCTGGTTACTTTTAAGAAAAAGCAAGTACAAAAAAGCTCTGAAAACCCAGTAAAAGGCATCCTTTTGAAAGAGACATTTCCATTTGTAAGGGACGTTTCCATTTGTAAGGGTGTCTCACTCTGTACTAGAATGAAGAGAACCTCTAAGTCTCTAGAAACTCTCCTTAATGGAGAAGGCAGTGATTTAAATCATTTTAACAACTTATCCTTTTTGACTGTGCATTTCCTGGAAACCTTCCATAACTGGACCCCCCCCCACCACAATCAGCCCCCTTTTCATCCCCAACTCACCAGCTCCAACACTTTTAGCTGAAGAAGGTATTCCAAGTGATGTTTTGGGCCACATGGGGGAACTGCTCAGATTTCCTGGGTATCTCCCAAGGATGTGTACATATTATTAGATCTCTGTTTTGCTCCTGTTAGTCTGTCTTTCATTACGAGGGCAGGGGGTGGGCTCAGCCAGGGATTTAGAAGGAAAGAGGGAAAATTGCACTTCCTCCTCCACAGAACCCCCTATTTCTTTACTAGGGGCACAGCTCACAAAATAGCGCATGTGGTAGCCTCCCATTGTTCGCAGCCCCACCCACGGCCTGGCCCAGCATATGTGTGTGTGTGTGTGTGTGTGTGTGTGTGTGTGTGTGTGTGTGTGTGTCTGTGGCAGGGGAGACAGCAAAAAATAGAAGATGTCCCTCCCTATTGCACATAGACTCTATACACAGGCCCACCTGGCCCAGGCCGGCGGGATGCTTGGCACATTCTTGGATCCCTGCTCAGGGGCAGGAGGGGTGACTGGTGGCAGCACATGTGAGAGGGGACCTCCAGGTGGCCACTCTGGTCCCGGCTACTGGTCCTGGCACTTCCTGGTCCTCGGTTCCTTTCTGGTCCTGCCTGCAGCCCTGGTCCCCTACCTGGCTCAGCCTTCCATCTCCATCCTGGCTTCAGATGGCTCCCTAGGCTCCTGGGGGCTCTGTCCTCCCCTCCCAGCCTGGAGGTGCCCAGGGGAGGTTATGGCTTCTCAGAGACTTCCCGGCAGCCCTGTCATTCGTGTTCACTCAGGGGAAGGGATGTGTGTGGCAGAAGTAACTGTATAAGTCCAGGTGCAGAGGCAAGTTTTCTGGGGTCACTTCAACAGTTTGCTGATGATGCGGATCAGGGCCACCATTCTTGTCCTTAAAGTGCTGGTTGTCCGCCTGGAGGTTGGACAGGCCCGTCAGCCCCTCTTTCAGCTCAGTTGTCATGCACTCCAGGGCCCTGCGCTCAAATCTCCCCAGCTCCAGAAGGGCCTACCTCTCTGCATGGTGCACTCCAGCTCCACCTTGACCTGCGCCAGCCACAGTGTGGTCTCAGTCAGAGCCTCATGAAGTCTCTGGTTCTCAAGATGCAGCTCTCTGTAGAACTTCCTGAAGCCTCCCGCAGGCTGTTCCGATTCGGGCTGGGGTTCTGGGTTGAGGGCCTGCTGCCTCTGTGGGGAAGGGCTGGATTCTGGGCTGATATCCTCTGGCTTCGCCTCCTCCCCCTCTGCTGGCGCTCTCCTCTCCTTGCCAACTCTGTGGTGCTCCCTTGAGGCCTGTGGTCCCTGTCCCTGCTCGTCAGGCACCTCTACTCTCTGGGCAGGACCATCAGAATTCTCAACCCCAGAACTCAGGGCTGCCAGGAAGAGTCCAGGCTCTGTGCAGCCTGCTTTGATCAGGATGGGAGAGTCTGATCAGGGGCAGGCTGGCAGGAGGAGGGGCCAAGAGGTTGGCTGGCCCCACACCCTGATCAGGCTGGTTTTCTGGCTACAGTGTGTGGCAATGGCGAGTGGAGGTGGGTGGGATCTGCTGGTGCCACAGGAGTGAGAGGTGAGAGGCGGAAGGCAGGAATGAGCCATCAGCACTTGTGGGAGGTGGGAGGGAGCCATCACTGGCTGCAGGAGCCGGGGGTAGGGATGGAGAGGTCAGCAGTTCAGCCCACTTGCCAATCAATGCCATCTCATGGCAACCAGTCGATTGGTCATTTTGGTTGTCATGACCCCTGACTTTGTATATATATGGACTGGGAGGGTCCCTGCACTCCCCTGGCTTTTTATCTATATGGATTGGGAGTGTCACTGCACTGAGGGCTGGGAATGGAGCAGTAAACAACACAGATGCAGATCTTGCCTTGTGGAAGCTTCCAGTAAAAGCAAAGCATAGAGCAAGCAAATAATCACAAGTAACTATTTGCCAAGTTTTCTTTTTCTCGAATTGGTTTAACCCTCACAACCCCCTTGCAAATTGCGATTAATCCCTGGCTCACACATGCGAAAACTACCATGAAATGTCAGCTAGAAGGAGCTAATTTGGGATTGGAATTTGGGCCAAGGGACTCCAGTGCCCATCCCTTCAAGGACAACACTGCAGCAGTTTCTATGCCTGGCCTCCGTGGCTTAGAATTGGGCTAAAAACTCTGGAATCACCCTTGACTCCCCAGCCCCCAACCCCACCCTAAGTTATAAAACAACTCTAGTCTGCCAAACTTTTAAACCCTACTATATGAAGTTCTCTTTATTCTCCCCAAACCCTACTACATAAAGTTCTCTTTTTTTCTTTTTCATTGAATTTACTGGGGTAGCATTGGTTCATAAAATTATATAGATTTCAAGTGTATAATTCTATAATACATCTTCTATATATTGCATTGTGTGTTCACTACCTCAAGTCAAGACTTCTTCCATCACCATTTATTCTCCCTTTACCTTCTTCTACTCCCCACATCCACCTCCAACCCCCTTCTTACTTGTAATCACCAGACTGTTGTCTGTCTCTGTAAATTGTTTCTTTTCCTTAATCCCTTAACCTTTTCCACCCAGCCCCACAATGCCCCTCCCCTCTAACAGCTGTCAGTCTGTCCTCTGTGAGTCTTTTTTTCTATTTTGTAAGTTTGTTTTGTGAAATCATATGGTACTGGTCTTTCTCTAAGTTGCCTTAGCATAATGCTCTCCAGGTCCATCTATGTTGTAACAAAATGTAAGATTTTCCGAAAAGCAACTTTTAATTTAACAAATTTCTTAATCAAATGTAGCATTTGAAACCTCTGTGTGTGTGTGTGTGTGTGTGTGTGTGTGTGTGTGTGTGTGTGTTGGGGGGAGGACATAAGATACTATGTTTCCAGGAAATATGTTTGTTATCTTGTACAATTCGTTTACTGACCATTACCTAACAGGAGTGTCTAGAGCTCCTACTGTGTGTGAGGCCATTCATGCTCTGGTCCCTGGCTCCTCTTCATCTTCCAACTCCAGCCTTCGCACATAGGCATCCACCTTCCGGGAAGGTGCTGGCTAACTGCTGCTAGTCACCACCCATCCTTCAGTCTCAGCGGTGTCCCACAAGTTTTGCAAGGGCAGAGACCACATTTTTCTTCTCTGCTGTATCCCCAACATCTGTCACAGCACTTGGCTCAGAGCAGGTGTGTAACAAATCTCGGCTGAACAAATGTCACCTCCCCAGGAAAACTTCCCAATGCCACAACTCGAGGTCAGAGAGGCCTCCCTTCCTCCTCTTAGCATCCTACGCTTCCCCTGTCACAGCATGCATCACCTGATACTTTAATTGTGGCTTATTTCCTCTGCTAGATTAAATTCTTGAAAGCCCAGGTTTTATCTTGGTTAACATTAAATCACAAAGACTTCCACAGCACCTGGCAATATTTGTTGACTATCCTTATTACATCTTTCCGTAACTCACCTGTCTCCCTTTTTCAATAAAAAGGGGAAAGATGACATTTTGTAATACTCTTGAGAGCCTGTAAAGCCACAAAATGGTGATCGCACTAAAGGACTCTAATTAGCAATTCAGGTAACAGAGTGAAACCCACTTAAGCTAGAACACTCATTCACCCACCACAGAATTACCTCCTCACAGTCCCAACATGCTGCCTGAGATACTAAGAGCACCTAGAACCACTTTTATACCCCAGGCACCCATTAGCTGTCATCTTCCAAATATTGACCAAATTTGCAAAAGTGCATCAGTAAGGATAGGCTATGTAATGCTGCGGTAACATCGTGTCATTTCTCACACACTCAGCATATCCATTTCAGGTCGGGTACGCGTCTCAACAGGGTGGACGGAGCCTCCACAATCCAGAAGGCCACCAGGCCGTGGGGCACGGGGGTGGTGAAGAGCCTGCGCCCTGGAGGAGGAGAACTGGAAATAATCAGTGACCGGCATTAGTGGCCCCACCACAGGAGGTTTGGCGGAAATGTAAACGTTCTGCAAGAGCCGTTAAGGGTCTACCGGTGACATCCAAAAGGCAATTCTGAATTAATATATAGACTCAATTTTTTTTTCTCTTACAAAGCTAACAAGACAGATGCAGGTTATTCCTCGTTATATGGCCATTCACCAAGCAAAGAACCCACCAAAATGTAACTGAACAAGAAGAGAACACATGTCCCCAGAACACACACATAATAGAATTGTATTAACAGCCCAACGCAGCTCTAGAAGCTGAAAGCAGATCTGTTCCCCAGATGTTCACGGGTATTGGCACCAGGAGGTTTCAGCATTACCCCCCTGCTTTCACCTGGAGCTGCCAAAAACCATCAGCTCGTGCATGGCACCCGGGCATGGAGTACCCACCCTGTTCTTTACAACTCCTATCATTTACACTCTCATTTTGAGGTTCTCTTCAGACTCACGGTAGATGATACAGGAAGGCACAGTGAACAGGCTATCACAGCAGAGGGGACCAAGCAAAGAGAACCAAGGCTGAAGGTAAATTCAAATTCCAAAAAAGTTGTAGAGATTTATTTAAAAAAACAACAATAAAAACTGCTAATGGGGCGGGTGAAGAGAAGGAGGAGAGGTCTGGAGAGCTTGGGAACACCGGTATTCAAGAGAGATTTCTGAGAAAAGGAAGCCTGGTTAGGCATTTTTTAAAAGGGCCAGAACGAAAGAGTCTCGAGAAGTTAAGAGATGAAAGAATCCATGGACTGGAGAATGAGCAGCCCCAATTACGGCTCCAGGGATGATATTTGAACCCAAGAAGTCACGGTGACCTCCAGGGAGCCTCTTCCTCAGTAGCACTGAAGTAGCAACAATGTTTCTCAAGTCCACCCTGCTCTCCTTTCTGTGCACCCACACTTGCTCTTCCAGACCCTCATCTCCTGTTGGGAAGCCTTCCCAGGTGTCCCCAGTCCAGCGCCACGCTCCTAATGGGCACCCAGGAAGCCCTGTGCTGCTCCTCCGAGACAACGCCCACTGCACCCAGTGCAGGGCCTGCTCAGTGGGACCTCCCACTGGAAGAAGCTTATCTTAGTTGTCTGTGTATCCCTGGCACCCAGCAGAGTTCTCAGCACAGAGTAGGCCCTGCAGTGGGTGAGGAAGGAAATAAAGGGGTTACAAAAGCAGAGCAACAGTAACTTGAAGGGGTGATGTGGACGAGAAGAGGAGCTATGTTATGTGATCCTATAACAATGACTTAGCACATCTACAGGCGAAGGGGGAAGCAATGGAGAGGAAAAGACTCAAGATGCTGGGATAAGAAATAGAGGAAATGGAAGACGGGTGCAAATGTGTGTGTGTGTGTGTGTGTGTGTGTGTGTGTGTGATCAATTCCGTTATCACAGTGGCTCACTGTATTACAGGTATATACGCAGAATCTCTGCTGTTAATGTGGGAACTTCTTGAAGATAGGATATGAATTTTTTAGCAACCACAGCCTTAAACTCACAGGGGGTATAATAAATATTAAGTGACTGAAGACTGAATTACTTTAATGTTTTCTGCCAACCTAACTGAAAAGTCTACATTTTACTTGCATTCACTGTGGCTTATTAAAATGGATACTGTTGATCATATATTATTGCCTTTCATGAATAGAACTTTAATAATCAATTGACTAATTCTCTGAACATAACACAATCTAAACACCTTCTGTTTGGGTTTTAGTGTCTGCCCTACAACATACTCCATCTAAAAAGCTTGAATGCCATATAAATTGAAATGGAGATGGCTCACCCTTCACTTTATAAGTACCTAACCAATTATACTTGTGGAATAAAATTATGACTTAGTTTCTTATAAGGCTGCAAAATTAGTTTTACAGAATAGTGTGTGTGTGTGTGTGTGTGTGTGTGTGTGTGTGTGTAATTACAATGCTTTTTAAGACATGGTAAAAATAAATATCTCAGGAAAGGATATATAACTTAAGTTTAAACACAAAGAGCACACTTTTTTGTGTAGAGAAAAATTAGCACACTGTTTATTGAATGGGTTTCTATTTAAATCAGAAATGGAAGCTCAAGCAGTCATGTTATGAACAAAGATGCTGAAAAATAAAATAAATCAATCCTATGAAGTGATGTATCAAAAAGCACATTAGGGAAGAAAGCTGAGGTAGGCAGAATCCCAAGCACTCATCCTTAGCCACTTACCCCTGATGACCTCCAGGGAATTACTTCTGCTCCTTGCTGCTGGTCACCAGCAGCTGAAATGAGCACACCACTGGTTATCTTCTACTTTAGAGAAACTTACCCTAGTTGAGTTCAACTCACAAAGAACCAATGCTGATGAAGAGAACTGTCCTCAACATTGTGAAAATATTTTCAGCTTCCTGCTGCTTTTAAATTATAATTTAACTTGCATGAATTTTCAAAACCAAATCGCAAGCTTGTGGTGTCCTTCACTCTTAGGTCAGAGAAGCTGAGCAGAGTGATTCAGCACTATGGGGCCACATATAAGCACAAGGTATTGATCAAAAGTACATCAAATACAGCTGCTTCCACAGCAATTTAACTGCCAAGGCGGAGGACATTAGCGCTGCACCGCCTGACAGCACAATTCAGAGAACATCAGAGATGTCCACAGTCACCCACTGTCAGGCACCAGGAGGAAGTAAATTTAAAACTGGTTGTGATTATTTTGTGTGTGTGTGTGTGTGTGTGTGTGTGTGTGTGTGTGTGTGTATTTTTTTTTCCTGGAAGGATCTGTATGTAGGAGGTTTCAAGCAATTTCACTTTTTTTCCCCCAAGTTTTCAGAGACTTGAATCAGACATCTACATCACTGTACATGTTATAATCAGACTATAACTGAATCATGCCTCAACAAGGACATCCCGGAGTAGAACCAATAGGAACCCACTGGGGTGGAATCATCACCATCCTAACTTTACCTGCTTCACTGATAAACTTGAAGCATTTCCCCTAGACATATAGTTCAAGTCGTAAGTTTTCTGGACCATATAGTAACTATCGTTACTCTAAAAGAATCAGAAAAACGGCTAACATTTTAGTCCCCTTTAATCCAAGAGAGGCTGTTTATGTAAAAGTTTATTTTTATTTAGCTTGTTCTGGAAACTGTTACCAACAGAGCTTAGTGATCAGTCCTACCGTGCTGACTGAGGGGGGGAGGGTAAAGGGGGGAGACAGGAAGGGGGGACCTACCCTCCAGGCAAGAGGCTTAGTGAGCAATTCTTCATTCTTGGCTTGCCATACTCTTGGGTTTATAAATTTGTAAGACTATATAAAATGTAATTAGATTTTCAATTCACTTTTATTACAGATCCTTCAGATACTTTTAAGATGATGCAAGTAGAAAGGCATTAATTTTTATAGACTGTATACAAGTATCGTACCTCAATGCCAGCAGACGTTAACTAACCGGGGCACAGCTCCTGGTATGCCGCTTACTCCTTCAGCACCTCACAGCAAAGGGCCGAGTCAATGACCTCACTTTATAAACAAGCCAACGGAGGACTAAACAAGTGAACCAAACTGCGGAAGCCACAGCTGGTTAGACCAGCGAGAAGACACCGGGATGCCTCTCTGAAGCACTGGTCTCCCAGCACCATGCTTTTCCTCTGTCACACTTTGCTCTGTTTTCATAAATTTATCTTCCCAACAAGAGTCTATGCCTCCTTAGGTTATAACCTCTGTATCTTTCACCCCTTAGCCCACGTGAAACATGAAGTAAATGTGTGATGGTACAAAGAAAAGCAGTGCTGTAACACTAATAATAATTCAAGAGTTGCTATAACCTCTAAGTGCTCAAAGACTGGTTCTTGGGCTGCACCCTAGCAAATTCTGACACCTATTTTTTAAATTATTATCTATTAAAGATGGAAAATACTAACTCCTCTCAGTTGTTAAACAGTCTTAAACAGCTCAAACTTTGGAAAAGACCAAGTATTCTACATGTGAAAAAAAAGACCACAGAGAGCGTGGGAAAGTGTCCACCGGAATCAGCAAACATTCTTTGGAAGTGAAAGCACTACATTCCACCGTAAGTTTTGCAAAGTGTCTAAGTTTTTCTATCTGTAAAATATAGTTTAAAATAAACACACACATACACAAAATGATGCTCAATAACTATTTATCCTCTGCACCAACAGTTCTGAGAGTATAATGTAAGAAACCCTGGAGGTCTCCAAGCAGTAGAGTGTAGACATGAGTATGATGATACACAGAGTAAATACAGAAGCAGGTTAGAATTAGCTGTCTTCCACTAATGAGATGCTGAAGAGATCTGTAAGTGTACAATGATGCCACTCTTCTCACTAAATTGGTTTCGTTTTGGACAATATGGTTATTTTCCATTATTTATTTTTAAATGAATTTATAAACATTTTTTACATGTCCCGTTTTAGTTTCTAATATGACAAGTATTATTTCTATATAGAGGACAAACACAAAAGCTCTTCAGGTCAGCTTGAGAACCAATACCAATATAGTAGTAGAAATGATTAATAAACAAAGTACAGGATTTCTTTATTCTAATTGATTCACATCTACACATACATGATCCTATCTAATAAAAGAGTAATATGCAAATTAACCATCACTCCATGTGGATACAAGATGGCTATCACAAGATGGCCAGTAGGGGAGGGCACTTGAGAGAAACCAGGCCTACAAGGGAGGGCAGTTGGGAGTGATCAAGCCTGCAGGGGAAGGCAGTTGGGGGTGACCAGACTTGCAGAGGAGGGAAGTTGGGGGCGACTGGGCCTGCAGGGAAGAGCAGCTGGGGGGGACCCAGGCCTGCAGGAAAGAGCAATTGGGGGAGGGGGAGAAACAGGCCTGCAGGGGAGGGCAGTTGGGGGCAATCAGGCTGGCAGGGGAGTGGTTAGGGACAATCAGGAAGACAGGAGGTGAGCAGTCCTGGCTTGTGAGAGCGATGTCCGACTGCCCGTACTAGGATCGGGCCTAAATGGCCAGTTGGACATCCTTGGAGGAGTCCCATATTGGAGAGGGTGCAGGCTGGGCTGAGGGGCACCCCCCACCCCCACCCCTATGCATGAATTTCATGACCAGGACTCTAGTTTTAAATAAGAAAATATTGGCTTTGGGTTGGTAAGAGAGAGAAATGGGCCAATTACTGTGGGTGACTTTGAGTATTTGTATCAAAATCAAGCTGCAAGCTTCAGTAAAAGCAACCTGTCATAGATGGACTAAATCCTAGACTATAACCAATTTAATAATGCTTTAGCTTGTGCATAGAAAAAGGATTAATGAGCATGTGCTTTATGAATATACAAAAACAAACAAACAAACAAAACTACCATGGAAAGAAAATGAGGAAGAGAAAAAAGCTGAACAGGTGAGAGGGCAGAGAAAAGATTGGCAACTTCAACGGGCTTCTAAGTTCAGTATTCACAGACACTTCCCATTCCTAGGTACTCATTCAGATACACCAAGAAATCTACTTTTTCCAGCAGGATCTGTTCCTACTGCTTACCTCCAGCAAAGACTCAGAAAGCTAAATGTTCCCTACAGGCAGTCCAGATGCAAAGAATAGCTTGCAATGCCTCCAACAAACATTTATTGAGCAGATGGATGTCTGAAATTTTAAATGGTGTGATACTGTTGTGTTCCCAGGAGTTGAGCACACCACGTGAACCCAGCCTACCCTATATAATAAAAGCCTACTATGCAAATTGTCCCCTCGACCAGTATTTTGATTGGGAGTTCAACCAGGGGATGGGGCTGGCCTGCCAACTGCCTGTGGCCCCTCCCTACAACCAGCCCCGTCCCCAGCCACCCCCACCCAGATCTGGGCAGGGACTGGCTGGTCAACCTCCTGCATCCCATCGGGGCAGGTCAGCTGGACCCCACCTGTGCACAAATTTGTGCACAAGACCTCTAGTAGAAAATAAAGGTAGTCTTTCCTTCACTTGAAATTTAGAGAACTATACTGATCATGGCCTCACTATATCAGGTCTATATATCTGAGCATCAATGCCTATGGCTACATATTAAGACACTGTAGACATATCACAAGAATTCTCGTGTTTTCTGTTCTCAGGCTTGTGGCCAATCATGAGAATTCTTTAAAAAGATATTAGCTTGTAAGAACATGTAGTAAATAACTTCACATTGCAATGAGTACTTAATTTTAAAGCGGGCCTTTAACAGTTATGTCAAACGTTCTTTGTACTACTTCAACAGAAACTTATCTGGCCACTGGATAAAGCTAGCAATAAACTACTGGTCCACAATGTGTTAAGTATTGGAAGAATTAAAATGTATATAATAATGCCCCCTACCATCAAGAATTGGTTAAAATTTAAAATAATTCAATGAAAAATGAGATCCCACCAATTATCTATCAACTTCAAGACAGCTGATGAACACTCTTAATTCTGGACAAAGAATCACTAGGTAGTTCTACCAAACAGGGTCTTAATTCTTAAAAGTCATTTTCCTACAAACTCATTATTTAATCCCAAATGTTAAAAAAGGCAGTAATATTTTTAAAATCAGTAATCCTGGCTCACCAAAACACTATTTCGGTGAAGTACTTTAAAACAATGTACATAAGCGACATTTTTCTCAAAATGATTTCCAATCTTAACATTGATCTTTTCAAACATTAAATATTATCACTAGAAATACTAGGAAGTCCAATTTGTTTTTGTTGTTGTTTTTTTTTAACTTTTATTTAGATTTATTTTATGCTGAATTTACTCCTGGGCCATAAGTTTTTGTTTCTTCAGTTTCTTCTGAGATATCTTTTTCTTCTGTGCCACCTCCTCTTCTGGTTTAGGAACAATCTGCTCCTTCTGAGTGAGGATCATCTCAATGTGTCAGGGAGAGCTCATGTATGGGTTAATCCTCCCATGAGCTCCGTAGGTTCTACACCGCATCTTGGGGGCTTTGTTCACCTGAGGTGCTCGATGACCAGAGAGTCTACATCTAAGCCCTTCAGTTCAGCATTGCTCTCGGCACTTTTCAGCACGTGCAGCAAAAATTCAGCACTCTTTTTGGGCCACCGACCCTGTGTCCAGCCCCACTGTCTTGCCTGGGCGCACCTACCAACGCCACCATTATAACGACAGAACGGCACGCACTGCTTCTTCAAGGTGACATCCTTCAGATACTTGGTGGCTTTTCGAATATGCATGCCCTTGATGGCCTGGGCGGTTTCACGCGTGCACCCGGAAATTGGAGCCTCTTGATTTGCATGATTTTGTGGAGTTTTCAGGGTCCAGCGAATAGCGAACCATCTTCTAAGGTCACCTATGGCCGCTTTGGGGAAGAGCAGGAAGTCCAATTTGAACATTTCCCCCTGAAAAAAGTCACTTTTCAAATTAAGGTTAATAAAGATTTATCCACAAGGATATTCATGCCAGGACTATTAGTAGTAAAAAAACAAAACTCATTGCCACCAATGAAAAAATTGTAAAATAAAGCCATAAATGAAATATAATATTATTAAAAGTGATAGTACAATATCTATTTATATGAAAAGATAGTCATGCCATCTAATGTGAAAAAAATATTAACCAGTATGCAGAATTATACCATTTTGTGAATAAATACAAATGTACTTAGAGTTATACAGAAATTATCAATTGAAGCCAATTATGAGTGAAAGAATTTATGGATAATGTTTATGTTCTTCATAATACTTACAAAAATTTGAAAGTGCCTACAATGAACACAATCAATTCTCCAATGAGAAAATAAGTATATCATTTTTTAAATTAATTATACGTGGCCAGTATAATCACTGAGCAGTGATTAGAGTATCGGCCATAACACCAAAGTGTCTCAAGTTCGATTTCCAGTCAAGGGCACCTACCTGGGTTGCAGGTTCAATCCCTGGCCCTGGTCAGGGTGAGAGCAGGAGGTAACCAATCCACGTCTCTCTCTTTCACATTGATGTTTCTCTCCCCACTCACCCCCAACCCCACCCAGTCATCTTTATCTTTGGGGGAGGATTAACAACAACAACAAAATTAATTCTATGTTCCTGACTAAGCAATGCCTTCCTCCATCTTGATAAATTTGTAGACACCTAAAAATGTTTTAAAGTTCTTCTCAGTGATGGATATAAAGATAAACTTTTGCCCAAGAGCAAAAACTCAGCTAGAAAAGGAATATTCTCAGCAGGAGTTTAATTAAGCTTGTAGCTGACAAGCATCAGGTCTCTCAGGCAACTAGCAGCACTTTGGGAGCCAAGAAAGTAAAAACCATTAAAACAGAGCTTTTCAACAGGACAATGGGGACTTTGAAATAATGCACTCAATGAAAGCGTTACACATCTGAATCCCAAACAAAATGATTTTAATAGGAGTCTGAGCACACCTGGCTGAAAACTGGCAGAGAGGTGAGGGGATGGGGGGAGGGGGTGGCAAGTGCTAAAGCCAAGACAATTGGCAGAGGTTCAACTTGTGGTCCAGACTCTGGAAAGGTAAGCAATAGGAGACCTGAGCTATTTTAAATAGTTAAGGGAAAAAAGCTAATGAAAACAAGGCCTCACATGTTTACTGAAACAAAGGTTAATGCTTTGATATTGGCTGAACGATTAGTTATATCACCACACCCACCCTTCCTGCTAACTAGCAGATATGTGTCCGGTTCAATTTTTTTTAAGGAAGCAACTTAATAATATATAATAATAAACGTGTAATATGCTAATTAGACCAGACAGCAGAATGACCTTCCAGAAGTCATTCTGGATGCTCTTCTGGATGAAGCCACCATGGTGGGGGCCAAGGCAGAGGTAGTTAAGAGGTGATCAGGCAGGCAGGCAAGCTAGTTAGGGGCAATCAGGCAGGCAGATGAGTGGTTAGGGGCCAGTTTGATTCCCAATCAGGGCACATACTCATGTTTCAGGTTTAATCCCAGGTCAGGGTGAGTATGGGAGGCAGCCAATTGATGTTTCTCTCTCTCTCTCCCTTCTGCTGTCTCTAAAACAAATAAAAACACATTTTTAAATAAATAAATACATTTAAAAAGAAAAGGATCCATGGTTGGGAACAAGGTCTGGAGGGACTCCCCAGCTCTACCAATGGCACCCATGGGGCCTCTGCGGCTAGCATGGCAACAGGCACGACTTCAGGTGGTATTCAAGGTGGGAACGGGCCAGTGCAGCCAGATGGCCTCTGTCAGCATTGACCTGATGACCTGGGGGCACAGGGAGAGTAAGAGAGGCGGAGCTGCAACTGTGGGCCCATGCGATTCCCATCTGAGCACCTAGATATTTTAAAAAATAAACACCAGCTGCTATCGTCCGAGTTGCCAATTCTTCTTTCCCTCCCATTTGCTGCTGCCCTGAATCACCAGCCCAGCTTGGACACCTGGTTGTAACAACAGGGCAGCCTGGCCTTGTTATGAATAAGCACAGGGAAGGGTGCCAGGAGGCCCTCTAATCTGGCTCTCTCCATCCACTTCTCAGCAAATGCTGCCCTAACAGGCTGACCAAATTGCTCATTTTTCCCCAAACATATATTTCAGAGTTTAATCTTACAGGCTATTTATTTGCAACAAAATATTGTAGCTTTTTTCTTTTATCTTAAGAAAATAACCCTCTAAATAGTTCTTTCTGTAGTAACACCAGCTTGGTTCACTCGCTCCCCTCACATTCTCTTATGGGCTATTTATAGTACCTGTACCTTAGCATTTGCTTCCTGCTAAACATTTATTTTCTGTCTTTTATTTTTGCCAGCTGTGTGTTCTAAATATAATCTGTCAATGCTCACCTTTTCAAAAAGGCATAGAATAACTATTGGTACACCATAGCGGACTACCTAAATACAGTGATTCAGTAATCCACAGCATCTTTATTTTTAAAAAATCAATTTATCACTTGTGATGCCCGCCCCCAACCCTGTAATTACATGAAAAAGGGTGACATGGTAAAGAGGCACCATTTTTTAAATAGCTTCAATGTCTACTTATAAACTCCCTGAAAGGACAGCAGAGGACACGGACCCCTTTGGTCCTCTCCGCCTGGGAAATTAATTCTCGCTCTGTGCTGACTGATTACACCATCAATCCAGTCAGACTCCATGAGGTCGGACTTGTGCAAGTCACTGCTGCACTCACACCACAACACAGGCTCTGAGGAGCCCAGCATGCTGGAGAGCAGCAAACAAACGCTACGCTGGTCCTGCTAGCCTCCTTGGCCTGCAGATCTCACTAACTTAAATATTTCCCTTAAAACTTGAAAAACTATTATGCTTCAAAGTAAAGTAAGAACTTAGGTCACAGAACTCCCAAAAGGGCCTCTCTCATAAAACCTGTTTTTTAATTTGAGCCCCATTATTTGAAATTCCTAAGTATATTTCCTCACTTCCAAGTAGCTATATAGTAAAACACTAGAAAAAAAGTCACTACAAAAAATATAGATTGGTACTGAGACTTACAGGGTTCCAAAACATTAAAATATGAAAAAGCACTCTGAAGTTAAGAAAAGATGGTAATTTTAACAAGATTTGGACTGTTACGTTTAGGAAATGCACATATACTAAGAAAATTAAGTATAATTATCAAAATCTGTTATATTCAATAGAACTACAACTGACCCTTGAACAATGTGGGGGATGGGGAACCAACCCCAGTATGATTGGAAAACCACATATAATATTTGACTCTTCCCAAATTTGACTCTACCATTTTTCCCTTAGTATTTGTGGGGGATTGGTTCCAGGATACCCTTGTCGCCTATGGATACTAAAATCCATGGATATTCAAGTACCTTATGTACAAAGGTACAGATCAATGCATACAGTCAGCCCTCTGCATCCTCAGACTCCCAATCACAGATCAAAAACAGCATAGGCATTTACTGAAAAAAAAAAAAAATCTGCATAGACGTGGACCTGCACAGTTCAAACCCAAGTTGTTCAAGAGTCAATTATATTTTTAAAAGCTTTGAAAAGAATCCTATTTATTATACAAAACTTCATGTGCTAACATGCTCTTATCCAATTTAAAGCCACCTGGAGATTAGGCTGGATTAGTTTCCTTTAACAAAATTACACTCTCTGTGACATTTTGTTGATAGGGATATGATGTGTTTTAATTAATGAATAAATTCACATCATGAATGGTCAGGCTCAATGACTGTCATGACCACCAGGATCACAGGACTGCATGAGATTCTAAAGTACTTTAGATTCTTTATGGACCTTCCTCTTTAATTAAACATGAATAAAACATCCTTATATCTAAGTATACATGGCAGCACCTTAATAATCACCCAGAATCATACAGGTGTAAACTGTTGGTATTATTATCCTATCTAATAAAGAGGGAATATGCTAATTGACCATCACTCTGTCACAAAAGATGGCTGCACCTGCAGCTGAGGCCAAGTTCCCTTAAGGAGCCTTAACAAACAATCAGCAGGAACCTGAGGCTACTCCCTCCCCTGTCCCCCCCCCCCCCGTGGGGCTTGACAGGGGAACTCAGGCTGCACCCCCAACCCAGTAGGGCTTGACAGGGGATCTCAAGGTGTGCTTCCTGTCCTGGTGCTGGGATAGGGGACCTCAGGCTTCTTCCCCTGCCCCAGGCTGGGGACCTTAGGATATGCCCCCCACCAGGTGGGGCTTGACAGGGAACTTCAGGCTGCCCTCTCCACCCCAGCAGCAGGCCAGGGAACCTGAGGCTGTGCCCCCCTGCCTGGCTGGGCTTGACGGGGTACCTCAGGCCATGTCCCCCACCCAGAAGGCTTGACAGGGGATCTCAGTCCATGTCCACCACCAGGCAGGGGCTTGATGGAGGACCTCAAGGAATGCCCCCACCCTGGGTCTTGGCTGGGGGTGCTCAGGCTACACCCCCCATCCTGGCCCTGGGTCAGGGGACCTGAGGCTATGTCCTCTTGCCCAGCAGGACTTGACAAGGGTGGGACTGGCTGGGTCTGGATCTAGCCCAATGGGCAGGGGGCTGCCACATCTAGATCTCACTTGATTTTGAGGTACATGTGGATGGGCGGGACTTGACTCTGGGTCCTGTTGTGTGCCACAGATTCTGACAGGTTTTCATATACATTTTACTAATTATTTTTCATCTTTAACACTTCCATTATAGAAGAGAAAGGGCAAATAGTAATATCACATTATTTCTTCTAATCGCCTTTTAATTTGCACAAATTTTGTGCACCTGGTCACTAGTTTTCTTATAAATGAGGAAGCATAATGTCCACAAGGAGAGAAAATACAGGTATGCATTTCAACTTTACAGCCATTTAGAGAAAACCAAGTCAGAAATATTGAATCAAAGAAAACACTATGGATTCACATTCCAGAAGACCCAAGTGACTGGACAACAGCAGAAAAAAGCAACTAAGCAGGTGTTCTACTCTCCCTAAGGCTCCTGGTGGACAATGTCCATTTGGAAGTAAGGAAAACACAGCACAATGTCATCTTCATTCATTCATAAGCACTTCCCAGGAAACACATTCGGAAAGTTTCCAGTAAACCCAGTACTTCTCAGGTGGAATTCAACTGACTGGCTACCAGCTGAAAACAGGAGTAACACAAGCTCTAAACAAATTCCCTACTGACTTCATTAAACAGGAGTATAGCAAAGAGATGTGTCACCCATTACTACTTTCCTATTTGACCCCATGTAAAGCTCAGTTATGGGAATGCTGAGTTATGAAAAGTGCACGGACCGAGTGAGCATTTGCAAGGTGTCAATGTTGTAAAAGTTAAATCTGGGGTGAGAACTCAATTGTTTGGTGCTTTTCTCAACTGAGAATGTCAAAGCTACTTAAACCCAATTTTTAATTTACTGTGGAAAACAACACAATAGAATAAAAGCTACTGACCTAAAATACATATACTTAAAAATAACAAAACCATATTGATAGCTGGACATCAATACAGCAAATAAAGTAAAATGTGTATTGCATAGTCTCGATGATGGACAAATGGGTGCTGAGTATAGCATGGTTTCAACTTTTCTGCATGTTTGAAAATTTTCATAGTAAAGGGCTAGGGGAAATAATTCAAAATTGTAATCACAAAAAAAAAGAGGCAGCAGGCCCTACTGGGAACAAACTCAGCCTGGAAGGAAATAGGTCCTTAGCCTTAACTCAGGAACTCACAGAATTTAAAACTGGAAAGGGCCTTGGGAATCCTCCAGGGCAGATAAATACATGGTTTTATGGCTTTGTGAAAAAACACACACAGAGAAAATAGGAACAATATCAGAGCATTTTCAGCATTTTTGCATCCATATTTCTGGTTTTACTGTTGGTGATGGCAGATAATAGATTTGTTTTGTTATGTCAGGACTTACTAGTAGCAGTCAAATCTAATCATCCTTCATATCTAATCAATTGCTTCATCTTCTACCTTTGATATATAAGTTCTTAATTGCTGTCAGTAAGAATCCCCGTTTGTGATGTCTCCTCTTAGTAATTTTCCATCCACTGACCTCACTCTATTCATTGGCAATAAATTCCCATCTGTCTTTGCTGGATTTGGAGTTGAGTTTGATCTCTCTCCCCTATTGCAATAGTATTCAATAAAGTCTTCCTTACTATTTTAACAAGAGTCAGAATAATTTTGTTTTTACTCATACCCTTATACAGGTACACTTGGCAGCTAATTACAATGCTTGCTGAAAAGAACAGCTTGCTCCCCTATAGTGGATTAAAGGAAACTCCAAGAACTGAGATTTGTAATTGCTGAGAAACATTAAGACATTGGAAACAAAACACACACACACATATACACACACACTCACCTGCCCCCACTCGGTGCTGGTCTCTTTTAACCTCAATACCTGTAGTCCATGATTTCATTTCAATTTAATTTTAAAATGACACCACAGGAAGAAAAACTATGCCACTAAATTTTCTTGAAGGTAATGACTATGTCTTATTATAGACCCAGCATGGAACCAATGCCTGACATATAGTAGGAATGCAAAGATTTCACTAGTTGAGTGAAAGAACTAAAATCAGATGATTGATACTTATTACCAGACAGAAAACAGCATAAATCAATGGGGAAAATAGCAATCCTCCTATCTAATAAAGAGGTAATATGCAAATTAACCATCACTCCAACACACAAGATGGCCGCCCCCATGTGGACAAAAATTGGCCACCACAAGATGGCCAGCAGAGGAGAGCAGTTGGGAGGGACCAGGCCTGAAAGGGAGGATAGCTGGGGGCAACCAGGCTGGCAGGGGAGGGCAGTTAGGGGCAATTGGGCCAACAGGGAAGCAGTTAGGCATCAATCATGCTGACAGATGAGTGGTTAGGGGATGATCAGGCTGGCAGGCAAAAGTGGTTAGGGGCAATCAGGCAGGCAGGGAGGCAGGAAGGAGAGTGGTTAGGAGCCAGCAGTCCTGGATTGTGAGAGGGATGTCCAACTGCCCGTTTAGCCATGATCCCACTGTGGGATCATATCCCTGTGCATGAATTCATGCACTGAGCCTCTAGTAAAAAATAAGGAAATCCTGCCACTTGCAACAATATGGATGAGCCTTGAATGCATTATGTTAAGTGAAATAAGTCAGATAAAGAAAGACACATGTGTATCATGTCATATGTGGAACTAAAATGGAAAAAAACAAAACAACCAAAAAACAGAACTCATACAGAAAACAGATTGGTGGTTGAGGGGAAAGAGAGGGGTCTGGGCACAAGGAGAAAAGGGGGGAAGGTAGTCAAAGGTATAAATTTCCAGTAATAAAATCACTAAATCTGGGGATATATTATATAGCATGGTGATTATAGTTAATAACCTTGTATTTCATAGTTGAACAAAACTAAGAGTAAATCTGAAAAGAGTAAATCATCATAACCTGTAATCCCTACTTCCCCATGTAATCTTTGTTTTATCCTATAAAATAGCTGGCTTATGGGGGGTTGGAGAGCAGATTTTTGTGGATGACTTGCTGCTTTCCCATTCTGCCAGCAGTATTGGAATAAATGCTCATATATGATTTTTTTTAAAAGCTTATTTGTATGGTATGGATGTTCAGTGTTAACTAGATTTACTGTGGTGATTATTTCACAATATATGCCTATATCGAATCATTACATTGTACACCTGAAACTGTTATATATCAATTATATTCCAATAAAAATTATCTTCAATAATATATTTTTATAAAACAATTCTAGTATCAGTTTTAAATTACTGATTGGTGTTGTTGTAATGATAATGAGCAAACACTTTGTGGCAAGGCAATATCAGAAATGACGTCTACATAGCTGGGGGTAAAACACAGAATAAACACAACCCTTCAGGCTGGTTCAATCCTCTGCCTGAAGCATCACTAGTGGTGGAAGGAAGCTGATGCATTTTCCTATGAAAAAGGACAGCCCAGGAGATCCACTGTAGAGGGGATGACTTCATCATACTGGTAAATTTGAAAAATGCAGGAGAGCTTAGCCACCTACTTGAAAATAGGAAAATCATTAATTTCTGCAGGTTACCAGAGAGGTTAGAGAAATATGTTCTACAACTTTGGACTTAGGTGCTATAGAGAGCTCTGTTAAATGAGACACCGCCCCTCCCATTTCGTTTGTATCCTTATACAATAAGAAGTGGAGAACTTGGAGGTTCTTCAGTTGCAAAAGTCAAATAGGAAGTTCTCAGAAAGGAGCTCTGCTAAGAGGTGCAGGAGGAGTGGGTGTGTTAGAGGAGGTAAAAAGGGAAAAGGAACATAGAAGGGATTGTATGTGTTTTTTAAGTTTAAGAACCAAAGTTTGTCTAGTCTAAGACACACTAAGTTAATAAGTGTTGGCTTGCCCTGGTCAGTTTGACTCAGTGGATAGAACGTCGGCCTGCGGACTGAAGGGTCCCTGGTTTAATTTCAGTCAAGGTCACATGCCTGGGTTGTGGGTTCAATAGTCAGTGCAAGCGGCAGCCAATCAATGATTCTCTCTCATCATACATATTTCTACCTCTTTCTCCCTTTCCCTTTTTCTCTGAAATCAATAAAAATGTATTTTTTTAAAAAAAGAGAGAGAAGGGAAGGGGAAGAAAAAAAAAGCCAGGAGATTGATGAGCTTTGGAGCAAGAGAGAAACAGTGATTTCTCTGTCATCTCCACTGCACAGGCAAGTAATGCAATTTATTGGTAATTACTATTTAGTGCCAATGACTAGGGAATGGAACTGGCAACCTCTTGGTTCCTGGGTCGCTGCTCAACTGCTGAGCCACATCAGCCAGGCAAAATTTCACAATTTTGAAGTCAATGACACAAAAAGAACTTACGTAATGTACATTTAATAGGAATTCCTAAGCTTTTCCTTTTTTGTACTTATATACAGGGTACTTTTATGAGAAAGGTACTAAAAAATGCAAAATTATAGCTATAATCTAAATAAAATTATGCTATAATTATTATTCTTTCTGAAAAGCAAATAAATTTATCACAGATAAAAACCTGAATATGCTGTGTTCATATACAGGGAACTGCACATTCTCTACTGCTGTAAGTTTCAGGTATCCATTTGTATATCTATGTCCAAATGATCATCAGTAGGAGAAATGTGGACAAACAGCTCAAGAAGAAGAAAAGTCAAAATGGGCTCCTAGCCAACTAGAAATTAAACTGAATTTTAGGTCCCTGAAGCACAGAGACCACCCTGGTGGTATTTAAATTACTGGGAAGGGTCTCTGAGTCAGACTGATGCTTCAAATGGGCTTGCTCTGAGCAGATCTAACAGGCTAAGTCAGGAATTTCAAAGCCAAACTAGAATGCAAGTTTTGGGAAAGATTTTAGCTCTATGGATGTTGTCTATAACTACAGTGCTTGTAAACCAGCATGTAGCCCTTAATCAACAGCTAACTTTTTAGCCATAATAGGAAGCTTGTAGAGGAACCAGGAAATTCCACCCCACCCATTGCCAATAAATATCTTCTATAGATATAAAAGCTTAACTGCTCACCTGATTGCCTGCCTAATTGCCCCTTCTATAGATATAAAAGCCTAGGGAGTTCAACCACTTGCTATGATGTGCTTTGACCACCAGGGGCAGCGCAGACCAAAGGAAGGCCCCGGTAAGCAGCCAGCAGCTTCTTGGGACCCTACCTGTGCATGAATTTCATGTACTGGGCTCTAGTTGACTTAACAGAAGAGGGTCATTAGTTTCTGGATCCCCAAGTCTCTAGTTCAATGTTCTATAAAAAGTATCTCTTCTTGAAAGGAGTTAATAATAAGTGGCAACAAATAAACCATTTCTCAATTTTTCTACCATCCAAAAGATCATCAACACTAGAACTCAAGTCTCCTCTAACTCCTCAATGCCTCACCAAGTAATGCCAAGGAAAGCTTAGCAATTAACTCACTCTCTAGAAAGATAAGCAAACCCCTTCTGACTCAGGCCCTCACTCAGTGCCATCTCTCTTATCCCCACCCACTGAGCAATCTTCCTACCAATGCTATCCCTTCCCAAGTACCTTCTAGAACAAAGAGAAGATAATTCTTCCTCCCCGTACATCCTATAGCAAGGGGCAATTTTAATGGCAGCAGCCTTAAATCATAGCACCAGTTCCTACTGGTCTTTCTCTCCCCTTCCCTATTTCAGCCATTTTTGGTCATTCGACATATATTTTGCAGGAAGATCAACTACAATTCAAGGATTGAAGAAGTGGTACAGAACAACATCCGACAGAGGGAGGTGGCAAGACAATGTAAATGGTTAACCGTGGATACAGATGGATGTACCACAATTCCATACATTGTAAGAAGTCAGGCTTCTTTGGTTCAAATACAGGTTCTGCTAAGGTGGTATGACTCTGGGCAAGTTACTTAACCATTCCATGCCTCTGTATCTTCATCTATACAATGGAATTGTTAGTGCTCACCTTAGAGCGATTTTCAACTAGTACACCGCAAGATTTTTTAAAACATGCAATACTTGACTATTTAGTCAAAGACACTGACCCTTTTCCCCTTAGATTGTCAAATTGCAATGACACTAGCCAACCCAACAATAGCCATCCAGTGTGAGTGAATCAAAATTATACCTATTTTCTTTGTCAGATTAGCAAAATATATTTCTGTTGTGCTGCAGAATTTTAATGATTAGTTCATGTGAGCCCTGAGGTGAAAAAGGTTGAAAATAGCTGCCTTAGAGGGTTGTGAAAATAAAATGAGATGACACAAACTTGGAAAGAATGCAAGCACTAAACAGCAAGTACTAACTGCTAGCTGTTATTAGTACTAGGTATACATTTTAAAAGGGGGGGGGCATTTCTGTATGTACTGACTTGGAATAAAATCAGCAACACCGTGTTTTAAGAAAATACTGCTGAATAACAGGCATAGTGTGGGGAAAAAGAAGAAATGCATGATACATATTTACAGGTGCATCCGAAGAAGCTTAAAAGGCACACACACACACAAAATGCTGAATCACCACGGCCCCCGGGGGGTGAGGAAGGGCTTACATTTACCTACTGGCCTTTGCTTGAATTGACACGTACTATTTTTAAAATGAAGCATTCTACAATGGCCTTTCTTAGCCTTCACCTGGAACCTCTCTCATGTCCCGGTCTTAGAAATAAGCAAACGGAAGCCCAGCTTCCGTTTAGGAAGAGGTAGAGCCCTTGAAGTACCACCTTTCCTACCTGTCTCATTTCAGATTCCCTTACCATGTTATAGCCCTTGGCCCATCCTGTGCTGGCCATAGGATCCAAACACTGTGAATCTGGTGGGGTTTCCCCCTTTCCGTTCTGTCCTGCTTCTCTGAGGTACTCCTTTTCTTCTACCCAAGTGGCTCCCCCATTTCGTGTTTTAACAGCTTCCTACCTCTCACCATTTGCCTGCTTGTCTTTCCCCCTCCCCTGGGACAGGTGCCCTTGCCCTGGAAAGCCCACTGGCATGACAATCCAGCCCCACACTTTCAGGTTTGGGGCAGGCACGAAGGGCCCATGCAGGACGGAGGATGCCTTCGAGTTGCTTTTTGTCCTGCAAAAGGTACAGGTGAGCTCCTACACAATGCCTTCTTATGGCAGCCCAGAAGCAGTGGGGGGCTTTGGCAGGCACGTTTCCTTCCTTGTGGGGTCTTTCCTTACATAGGTGCTTGCTTCTGCTTGGCTTTCTCTGGGAAGTTACAGAACTATTTTGCATGTCCCCACCCCCAACGTTCTCTTCCAGGCTTACCCTCGGTTGTGCTAATTTTTGTTTTAGCGCCCATCAGTTTCCCCTCGGATTCCTCACTCTCACCCTCTAGCCGTCTATCCCCATTTACACACATTTTCTATTTCAGCCCCTGGAGAAACGGTTATATGTGGGAAGTGTGTGTCTGGCGGGGAGAGGGGGGGGATTCCAGATTCTAAGCAGGGCATCTTCCGGGCCACCTCTCGCACCCGGAACCGGGGTGCTCCGGGAACCCAGCCCGCCCGGGGTATCCGGGCCACCAGAACAGGGTCAGCATCAAAGCGCCCAGGCGTCGGGAGAGCTGATTGGCTCATCGGGAACCAATCAGCGGGAGAGGCTGGGCGCGGGCGGGGGCGGGCCCGGATTCCAGAGAGGACCCAGTTAAAGCTGAAGGCGCAGGTGTGCCCCGGCGCCAGCATTTCACGTGCAATTTTTGCCACCACCAGGTCACCATTCACCCCACAACTCCGTGCTCTTCCACTCCACCCTCGGAGGTCCGCAGCTCCATTAACACTACAGCGGGGGAGAGACAGCACTTCTCCCACCATTCATAAAATGGTCATTAAGAGAGTCAATGAGGGAGGAGCAGGATCCTGAGCGGGGCAGAGGCCATTAAAATCTCCCGCCCTCCTTGCCCTGCTCCACTACAGGGCGTCCACAAAACTCAGTCGGTTCTTGAAATGGCAAATCAGGCACGACGCTCGTTTAATCGCCAAAGCTGATTACCAAAACGCTGTCACTCAACACCTGGAATAAGTTTTCCCCTCCCGGAGGGCTGGAGGGAATCGTGTTGGCATTTAACGAACGCGCAGGGTTTGACTACCTGCAGACGGAGAAGCGAATAAGCTCCCAGGCTGGAGTCAGGAAACGAACACCTTCCGAAATGTGCAACCTCGGAAGCAAATGCGGCCGCCGCACGGGCTCGGGCTCGGGCTCGGGCTCGGACACCACCCCCACCCCCACCCCCGGCACAGGGACCGCTCCTCCAGGCTCTGCCCCACACACGTCACCTGGAGGCACAAAGATTTGGGGTGGAGAACACAGGGACCACATTTCCCTGCGATGTTTCAAACTTCAGCACAACTGCTCTGCGCATTTCCTAAGTGCCACAGCCCCCGAAATCACAGGTCCGTCCAGCCTTCGCTTTCCCACGGTCCAGCGCTTCAGCTACCCATCTACCACCCAAACCCGGGCTGGAGACGCCGCGTCCTTGGGGATGGGGGAAGGGGGCGTGGAGAAGACGGGAACGGTCAGGTGCCCGCCTAGGTACCCGGCGAGGCCTGCCGCCGGCCGCCCGAGAGCCCTGGGGCTGAGGAACAAGAAGAGAGGAGGCTGGGGATCGTGCGGGGAAGGGCCGCGAGGAGAGGGGGGACCCGCCGGTGTCGCGGCACTCACTCTGCGTATCCAGTGGCCCAGGGCAGCCGCCGGGTCTCCTTGAGGATGAGGATGGGGCGGGCGATGTGGTCGGCGCTGCACTCCACCTCGTCCTGAGACAGCCCCAGGAACTCCGGCCGCCCGTACGGGAAGCGGAGGGGCAGGTCCGAGCCTCCGCCGCCGTGCTCGGAGCCTGAGCTGCCAGCCATGATGCCGCCCATGAAATTGGCTACAGCAGATTTCACTCGAGTGAGCATATTACTCCGGCGCCCGGCAGCGGCGGTGCGAGCAGCAGGCGGCGGCGGGGGGCGCGGAGAAGCGCAGCGCGGAGCATGCAGGCTGCGGCGGGCGCCGGGCGCACGGGCAGCGGGACCGCTCGGGACGCGCCGCAAGGCTCCGGAGCCTAGTGCTGCAGGGGGCCGAGCCCGGGCCTCCCGCGCTCCGTGCCGCCGCCTACCCCCGCTACACTTCCGCAACGGAGAGGCATGGAGCGGGCCGGCCGGGCTGGGAGAGACGCCGCGCGCTCCGGGAGCGGCCGGGCGGCCGCAGCTTGCTGCAGGTCCCCTCCCGACCCGCGGCGCTCCGCTCCGGCGTGAGCGGAACTGAGCCCACCGGGCGAGCCCGCAGAGCCGGCGCCGCTGCTGCCACGGCTACCGCCGCCGTCGAGTCATGTGATAATCAGGCTGCAAGGGCTCTAGCTGCTGCTTTGGCCGGAGCTCAGCCCCTCCCCTGCCGGCCCGAGCGAGGCTCGCACTCCGATCCAGACCTCCTAGGGAAGGGGGAGCTGGGGAGCCAGGCAGGGTCTGTACCTGGCGGCGGGGATGGGGGCGCTGTGAGCTGAGCTGGTACAGGTGTTAGGGGACGTCACGTGGGGCCAGGCAGCCTGGAAAAGCCAGTTGAGGAATCGGCTCTCAAGAGAAATGCTGGCTGCACCTTTGAGAAAGAAAACTTGAGAGCTGGAGGGGGGAAGGAGACAGGTGGCAACCTGGTGGGAAGCTCCAAGTCCTCCAGCGGAAACGAGGAACACCTGGTGCAACAGACTTTTCAGAGCTTTAAAAAACAACCACCTTAAATAGATGCACAAGAATCATTAGAAGTTTTTCCCCCAGGCATTTCTAGAATCACTTTGGTTGTTCGTTATCACCACACGCATCATGATCTGCAGAGCAAACCCTGTCTCAAACTCAGAATAAGCTTAATGGCGAAGAAAACAAATCAGAAGCAAGCCCTATTTTACCTAGTACTTCAATGCTTTATAAATGTATACAGCATTTTCTTCCAACATAGCAACAATAGTATCTTTTCAAAGCTGACCCTTTTTACTATTGAGAAACTTGGAGCAGCACCCCCCCCCTTATTTTTTTACTTTGAAGTGTTGCTACAAAAGTAACATTTTAAGACTAAAGGAAATAAACTAGTGCATGACAACTCAATGAAATGCTAAAGTAAAAAATGAATAAATGTTTGCCACGATAAAAATGTTTGGTGGTCTTGTGTTGAAACAAGACAGAAAATTATGAAAAACAGATGAATGTGCTTCGTTAGGCATAACATTTGTTAAATATCGGCTTTTGCCAGAGAGCTGTTTCCTGTTCATGTTTACTTTATTCTGTATCCTGTTCCTATGTTTACCTACCATTTAGTTTGCCAGGAGTCTGTCTTGTGGAGTTATGCAGTAAAGGCTCACTTGGAATTCAGGAGGAAATACAGGGTCTCACTTTTCTCTAGGAAGAGGGGGGAAGGGGAGAGGGCAGCCAGCAGCCCAGGTGTGTTGGAGGGGATACTAATTCTCTGAAGAGGAATTGGAACCCTTGCTCTAAGGGAAAGCCTTGGTAAACCTATAATATTTTTAAAGCATTTTCCCCTTTGGCTTTTTTCCCCAATTACAATTTACATTCAATATTATTTTGTATTTGGTTTCAGGTGTACAGCATAGTGGTTAGAGAATCATCTATTTTGCAAAGTGTTCTCCCTACTCCCACACTCAGATAATTCCAGTACCTACATGGCACCATTCATATTTATTTCAATATTATTTACTATAATCCCTATGGTGTACTTTACATCCCCTTGACTGTTTTGTAACTACCAATCTGTGCTTCTTTTTATAAAAATAAATCTTTATTGTTCAGTTTATTACAGAGGTTCCTCTTTTTTTTCCCCATAGCTCCCCTCCACCTGATTCCCCACCACCCACCCCATACTCTTACCCCCCACCACTGTCCTCATCCATAGGTGTAAGATTTTTGTCCAATCTCTTCCCACACCCCTCACACGCTCTTTCCCCTGAGGATTGTCAGTTTATTCCCTTTCTATGCCCCTAATTCTATTATAGTCACCAGTTTATTCTGTCCACCAGATTTTTTTATTCTCTTGATTTTTAGGTTCACTTGTTGATAGGTATGTATTATCACTTTGTTGTTCATAATTTTTATCTTTACCTTTTTCTTCTTCCTCTTCTTAAAGAATACCTTTCAGCATTTCATATAATACTGGTTTGGAGTTGATGAACTCCTTTAGCTTTTTCTTGTCTGTGAAGCTCTTTATCTGACCTTCAATTCTGAATGAGAGCTTTGCTGGGTAGAGCACTCTTGGTAGCAGGTTCTTGTTATTCATCACTTTGAATATTTCCTGCCACTCCCTTCTGGCCTGCATAGTTTCTGTTGACAAATCAGCTGACAATCATATGGGTGCTCCCTTGTAGGTAACTAACCGTTTTTCTCTTATTGTTTTCAAGATTCTCTCTTTGTCTTTTGCCCTTGGCATTTTAATTATGATGTATCTTGGTGTGGTCCTCTTTGGATTTCTTTTGTTTGGGATTCTGTGCACTTCTTGGACTTGTAAGTCCATTTCTTTCACCAGGTAGGGAAAGTTTTCAGTCATTATTTCTTCAAATAGGTTTTCAGTGTCTTGCTCTCTCTCTAATTCTAATGTTAGTATGCTTGAAATTGTCCCAGAGGCTCCTTACACAATCTTCACATTTTTGGACTCTTTTATTTTTGTTTTTCTGATTGGGTGTTTTTTGCTTCCTTATATTTCAGATCTTTGGTTTTATTCTTGGGGTCCTCTACTCTGCTGTTGGATTTCTGTATATTATTCTTTATTTCAGACAGTGTATGCTTAATTTCTGACTGGTCCTTTTCTTTCTTTCTTTCTTTTTTTTTTTTTTTGGTATTCTCATTAAGATCCTTGGAGGTCTCACTAAGTTTCCCAGCAGTTTGTCGAAGGTTCTTGAGTTACCTTATAAATGTGGTTTTGAACTCTATGTCCAGTAGTTTGCTTTCTTCCATTTCTTTCATTCGTGACAAGTTTCTTGGTCTCCACATTTTGGCTGCTTCCCTGTGTTGTTGGAGTGGCTTGTGTGCTAGTTGTCCTTTATGGCCCAGTAACTCTACCTCCCCAATCAACTGAGGTGGACACTCTTGGTGCACCCCTTTGTGGGCTGGGTACACAGTCTTGTTGTAGTTAAGCCTTGATTGCTATTGGTACACTGGGAGGAATTGACTTCCAGGCCAATTGACTGTGAGGATTAGCTGTGTCTATTAATGGAAGAACTGCTGTGCTGGAGACACCCCTATAGGACAGGACTTGCTTCAGTGGGGCTTTGGTGCTCACTGAGTCTGCCTCTTGAGTGTGTCATTTATGGATGTGAGGAGTTGAAATCAGGTATCATCTCACACTGACCTTTAGGTACACTGGTTCCTGGATCTCCAAAGAGGTGCAAGTCAGCTAGTGTCTGAGGCCACCCAACAGGAGCTACAGAGAGATCTGCAGATTTCTCCTCTTTGCTTGGAATTTGGAAGTTTTGGAGTTGTCTGACCCAATTGCAATTTGTTAGGTTAAGCTGCTAGAGGGAAGGCCATTCATATGCAAAAGCCGCTGCACACAGCTAGGTGGGTTTGTAAATTGGGTGGGACGGGGTCTCAGGGAATCATTAGGCTAGGATGTGGCAAAGAGCGATAGCTGCCAGTCAGCCCGCTCTGCGTGGCATCCCTGTGTCCCGCATCCTGCACCCCAGTGCAGTAAACAATGATTTCTGTGCACTCCTCTGGGAGAAAGCCACCCTCTCTTTCTGACCTGATGGCAGACAGTCCAGTTTCTCCCTGTATGAGTCTGGGTCCCCAGAATCTCACCACAAACTGGAGTTCAGAGAGTCAGAAACTTGTAATTCCCTCCCAATTGGAAAAAAAAACCAAAAAACAGTGCAGGCCATCCCAATTGTGTCTCTATCCCTCTGCCTTTCTGAGCCTCTGCACCTCCTACCAGGTCTGGATGTACTTTTTTCTTTCCTTGTAGTTGTAAAACTTCCACTCCGCCAGCTTTCCTATGGTTCTGGGGGATAATCATTTTGTCTTTTAGTTGTAGTTTTGGTGTGGTTGTGAGAGGCAGCACATACAGGTGTATACCTTATGCCACCATCTTGGTTCTCCAATCTGTACTTCTTAATCCCTTCCACTTTTTTACCCATTACCTCAACGCCCCCTCCCTCTAGCAACATTAGTCTGTTCACTGAGTTTTATCAATTGTTCATTTATTTTGTTCTTTAGATTCCACATGTAAGTGAAATCATATGGTATTTATCTTTCTCTGACTGACCTATTTCACTTAGCATAATACCCTCTAGGTCCATACATGCTGTTGCAAATGGTAAGATTTCATTCCTTTTTTCTCTCAAGTAATATTCCATTATACTAGTATACATATGTACCACTGCTTTTTATCCACTTGTCTACTAATGGGCACTTGTTTTGTTCCCATATCTTGGCTATTATAAATAACCCTGCAATGAAAATAGGAATACACATATTCTTTTGAATTAGTGTTTTAGGTTTCTGTGGATATATACCCAGAAGTGGAATCGCTGAGTCACCCTTTGTCTTTCTCATGAATTGGCACTTCAGTTTACTATATAACAAATAATTATGTAAAACACAACAACATTCAAACTCTAGTGAAATAACATTCCTGTCAATGAGTTCTTTTATTACTTTTCACAGAATAGAAATGTAATTTTATCTTGGCCCCTTTTTCTAATTTTAAATATGGGGGCAAAGTCCTAAATGAACAAACACAATCTTCTCAACTTTTGCTTTGCTAAACTATACTTCTCTATGTAGTGGCTAACCATCCAATAAACCACATGCTCAGATAAACTTACAATCCCTCTCTCAAGCTTTTGTTGTAGGACAATTAACCATATCCTTTGGATACCCCAGTAACTTCTATTGAGATTAATATGTTCTTTCCTTCATTTCACTTTATGATAATGCTTTAGTATTTACTAAAAATAGGGTTAAAAAAATTCTTGTCTCATTTATTTTCAGTTTAAAATTAGTACCAAATCATCCTATATAATAAAAAACTAATATGCAAATTGATTGAATGGCAGAACAACCAGTCACTATGTCAAGCATTGACTACCAGGGGACAGGTGCTCCATGCAGGAGCTGCCCCCTGGTGGCCAGTGTGCTCCTACAGGGGGAGTGCTGCTTAGCCAGAAGCTGGGCTCATGGCTGGGGAACACAGCAGTGGTGGTGGGAGCCACTCCCGCTTCCAGAGCAGCGCTAAGGACCCCTTGGGGGGATGTCCAATTTAGGCAGAGAGTGGGCCTACGCTATCAGACATCCCCTGAGGGGTCCCAGACTGTGAGAGGGCACAGGCCAGGCTGAGGTATGCCCTTCCTCCCTCCCCACCCCGTGCATGAATGTCGTGCACAGGGTCTTTAGTAGTCAATAAAGAAATAAAATTGAATATTACAGAACTGTAAGTGAGAAAGTAAAAGACGCCAAAGTATTTCCCCAGTGTTTGCTCAGAGAAGGGCAAAAATTCAGAAATCAAGCAATTAAAGACAGCTTCTCAACAAAGAACTATGGATTCAACTTACTTTTTATTCTCTTAAAGGATCGGTCTTGCTCTGTGCCAGTATATGTGACAGCCATCTAGAATGTCTTGAAATGCAAAATTAGTTGCTTTGTCCTTTTTGTCATCAACTACATTTTGAATAGGAGACTTTATGCTTGCCGTAAATATTGTTATGGTGAGCTTTTAAAAACCAAAGCAATGTAGAATGTCATGGCAAATAATCTCCTATTTTATTTGAAAACATGACTGCTCATCCCAATTATCCTGGTTATCTTGTATATCCTACTTTTAACACATTTTTTCAGTTTAGCAAATTTTAAAAATTAATTTATTGTTTCATTTCTCTTCAAATTGCATTGGCTGTGGAAAATTGGCATATTAGTTTGCCATTCCTTGCAATTCCTTGACCAGCAACAGCAGCATCACCTGTAAACTTGTTCGAAAAGCAAATTCTTTGGCCCCATCTCAAACCTATTGAATTAAGACCCCTGGAGGGAGAGCCCAAAATCTAGCTTAACAAGCCCTCCAGGAGATTCTGATAGAAACCTTTTGAAAAACATTGGCAGATGGAAAACATGTACTATTTACTTACTGGACAGGCAGGCATGAAAATGCAAGGACTATATCAAATAAGGAAGTTAAGCAGTGGTCAAAGTGCTTGGACTGTAAACGGACACAGAATAAGAACAGCTGTGAATGAGACTCATGAACTGGATCTGTTCAGCCACATTATGAACTGCCCCTTTCTGCTTGATTTCTGTGGGCTTATGTTAGTGTAAAACCGCCAGCACATTTGCTGTGGGCAGATATGTAAATTCTTCAGCTTGTGGGAAGCTGTGGAGAAGGAAGTAGGATTGATCATCTCCTAGGCTGGATACCCATCAGGCAGTCTGTCTATGCACATGTTTCTGTCATGTGCCAAGCAGTGGCAGTTAAAAAAGTGGTATATAAATACATTTGTATAAATAAATACATATTATAATATTTCTTATTGATTTTAGAGAGAAGGAGAAGAAGAAGAGGGGGCGGGGAGTAGAGGGAGAGAAACACTGATTTGTTGTTCCACTTAATTATGCATTCATTGGTTGATTCTTATATGTGCCCTGACCAGGGATTGAACTCGAAACCTTGGTCCATCAGGACTAGTTTTAACCAACTGAGCAACCAAGTTAGGGTCTATAATATATATTTAAGTCTACATTTTGTTTTTGTTTGTTTGTTTTGTGTTTATTTTGGTTTTGGTCTTTTTTTAAAATGTTTCTTTTGGTAATGTTTTTAAAAGAGCCAATGTTAGCAAAAAACATTTTTTGCCTTTCTCACATTTGTTATATGGTTTTATATTGTTTTTTAGTTTAATTGCTGGGACTAGTGCACCAGATATAAACTTTCAATGCCTGAGGGTTTTAATCTGGCTCAGAATTCTTGTATAGCTCCCAGGCACCTCAAATTTAAAATGTCACAAAGAGCACTCATTATCTTCCCATGACTCTGCTTCTCCTCCTAAGACTACAGTCAGTTTATGACAGAATCCATTTACCAATCTAGAAATCTCAAGGTATCCTCATTCCTTCGCCTTTCTTTTCTTCCCATATCAGTCTGCCAGCCATTTTTGTTGATTCTGCCTTCCAGATACTCCCATGTCCACTACTTCTACTTAGATCTTCACTATTTCATACTCTCCAGCAGATTCTGGTTGGTGTTCTGGTAGTGCTATCATTCACACACAGCGGGGAGGAGCTGCCTAAACAGAGAAGCACCTGGTAATGTTATTTCCTCCCAATTGGCCACTTGGTTAAAATCATTACTTTTAACCCTCACAATCCGTTCCTGATCTCTGTCCTTTCTAGTCACAGGTTAACCTTTTCTCCATCCCAACAACTCTGTGCTTCAGGCTTATTATTACTGACTAGAGGCCTGGTGCACAAAATTTGGGCACAGGGGGTGTCCCTCAGCCCAGCCTGCATCCTGTCCAATCTGGAACCCCTCGAGAGATGTCCAACTGCCCATTTAGGCCAAACAGGCAGTGGGACATCCCTCTCACAATCCAGGACTGCTGGCTCCCAACTGCTCACCTGCCTGCCTTCCTGATTGCCCCTAATTGCTTCACCTGCCATCCTGATCACCCCCTAACCACTCCCCTGACATCCTGATTAATGCCTAACTGCTCCCCTGCCAGCCTATTTGCCCTTAACTGCCCTCCCCTCCAGATCTGGTCCCCTCCGCCCCCGACTACTCTCCCCTGCAGGCCTGGATCCCCGCTAACTGCCCTTCCCTGCAGGCCCAATCACCCCCAACTTCCCTCCTCTGCCAGCCTGGTCACCCCTAACTCCCCTCCCTTGCAGGCCTGGTCTCTCCCACCTGCCCTCCTCTGCTGGCCTGATTGCTAACAAATGGCCTCCCTTGCAAGCCTGGTCCCTCCCAACTGCCCTCCTCTGCTGGCTATCTTGTGGTGGCCATCTTGTGTCCACATGGAACAGTATCTTTGACCACATGGGGGCAGCCATCTTGTGTGTTGGAGTGATGGTCAATCAGCATATTACTATTTTATTAGATAGGATAGAGGCCTGGTGCATGGGTTGGGGCCAGCTGGTTCACCCTGAAGGGTGACCGGGATCAGTGTGGGAGTTCCCTTGGGGTGTGGGGTGGCCTGGGTGAGGGGCCTGTGGTGGTTTGCAAGCTGGCCACACACCCCCGGCAACCCAAGGGGAGGCCCTGGTATCTGGGATTTATTTATCTTCTACCACTGAAACTTTGTAGCCTGGAGCAGAGCCAAGCCTTCTGCTTGCTCTGTGGTGGCAGCCATTTCTGTTAGGAGTTATTTATCTTCTATAATTGAAACATTGTAGCCTTAATTGGACGCTAAGGCAGGCCAGAGCGTGCAGAAAGCTTGGCTTCCTCCATCGCCTGGGGCAAACCTAGTCTCCCTCCTGCTCCATAGCTGCAGCCATCTTGGTTTGGTTGATTTATATACTCGCTCCTGATTGGCTGCTTGGCATGGTTGGTGGGTGTGGCTTGTGGGTGTAACAGAGTGATGGTTATTTTGCATATTACTCTTTTATTGGATTAGATTTCTAGAATCTAATGTCTTTTCCCACCACCTTCTTGTCTTAGGCTGTTTTACTTGAAATGCTGCAGTCCCTTCTTCCTTCCCCTTCCTCCTCACCCAGTGGCTAACTCCCATTTTTTTTATATACCCCACATTCTGTTAGCATTTAAAAGCTTCCTACTCTATATTCTAAAGAACCTTTATGTAACTCTGTCCATAATTATAGCAGATCACACTGTGATAAAATTATCTGGTTCCTGCAATGTAAGGTAACTGAGAAGAGGGGGCTATTTCTTTTTTCTCTTTGACCCTACAATATTTGCCATACATTATGCATATTAAGTAAAAGTTGAATGAATAAATGAGTAAATAAATGAAGATGGCAAAGATAAAATGGCAATAAGAAGTGTCTCATTTAAAGGTCAAATTAGAGAAATTTTAATAGTGTTTTCTAGAATAAAATATAGATAGAAGTAAAAGATTCCTAAACCATGACAGGCATCCGTTGCATCCTAATTTTGATGTCCAGGAGTTACCAGATTTAACATAAATGTCCTCAGTATAGAAGTCAGGTGATTTCATATCTTGAAAACCATTTTATTTAATACCTCTGGAAAACAAAACTGTGACCTAGATTTTAATAGAAAAGTATTTTTTTAATATATATTTTATTGATTTTTTTTTTTTTTTACAGAGAGGAAGGGAGAGGGAGAGAGAGTTAGAAACATCAATCAGCTGCCTCCTGCACACTCCCCACTGGGGATGTGCCTGAAACCAAGGTACATGCCCTTGACCAGAATTGAACCTGGGACCTTTCAGTCTACAGGCTGATGCTCTATCCACAGAGCCAAACCGGTCAGGGCTAGAAAAGTATTTTTAATGCCTTAGTACTTAATGCCTTTGGCCTTTCTATCAAAGCATAAGTATATGGGAAATGTCTGTTACTGAATTTTCTATTTGCAATTCAGAATCCATTTTTACAAATATGATTTTCCATCCATAAATGAATGGTTTCTATCTGCCTATTTTCCCCCATTATATGTTTGGTTTTCATTGTTTTGAGATTGTTGGTAAAACAGTAGAAAAAATATTTTCAGAAATTACCAAATATTATAAAGCATGACAGTTAAAAATCAACTTAGTTTTTTAAAAATGTATTTTTATTAATTTCAGAGAGGAAGGAAGAGGGAGAGAGAGATAGAAACATCAATGATGAGAGAGAATCATTGATTGGCTGCTTCCTGCATTCTCCCTGAATGTGGGGAGTGAGCCTGCAACCTGAGCATGTGCCCTTGACCGGAATCACAAGTCAACGCTCTATCCACTGAGCCAAACCATCTAGGGCTCAAATTAGTTTTTAAAAGAACTAACTTGGGTTGTTCTAAAATATAATAGGATGAGAAGTCTGAAGAAGCTTACTAGCAATTAGTGTTTATATATGTCAGAACATAAATAGTAATGTTTTGTGTTTTTGTTTGGTTTTCAGCATTGAGGCTCATTAATATAAGGTACTGTAACTTTGTAAAATAATTCAGAATTTTTTTAATTCAGAATTTTTTATCATTGATATATTCTAGAATAACAACATACTTAAAGTGCTTATGGTGTTCCTGGCACATAGTAGGCATTTAATAAATAGCATCTGTCATTTTCACTGAGAGCTCTTTATATAAAATTAAGAGCTGTTTCTAGCCACCAACAGACCCTAAACTCCCCCCCACTCCACCCCACACACAAAAGGTAGGTAACTCTTAAATCTCAATTATGCAATCAAAGACAGATATTCATTCTTCATTTTTTCTATCACATAGAGCTTACAATTAGCTTTCCACAAGAATACAAAAATATCACTCACATTTTTTTCACCAGAGGAAAAAAGTCACAGACAACTTTTGAATCCTCCACTGGGGTTCTCACTACCTTTTTTGTTGTTTTTGTTTGTTTTTTATTCTACATACATTCTGTATCACAGCAGGAGCTTGACATTAAAGATTTGAAAATCAATGAGCTCATTTACTATGTCTCAATTCCAGAGTAAATGAACATTTCAAATCATCGGCCTGCATTACCTTTTCTTTTCACTACTGTCTCAACTACCCAAACAAGCCTTTTCAACAAAACAGTTCATTTCTTCATCTTTATTCTTCATCTCACTCCATGAAAGGTGTTTTCTAAAAAAAGGAGCTTAGAGAGACTTTTAGTATGTGTTATTGGAAATCAACACATTTATTATTTACCTTTATTTTTTTACTATTCTCATTCTTAGTGTAGGATTAAGACTTGGTAAAGATAAAAGACTAAGGCTATAATTCACCAAATCAATTCTCTAATAATAAAAAATTAGAGCAAATATGAACTTGAGTGCCTATGCTTAAACATCACCAGTCCTTATTATACACTATGTGGAAAAATGAAGGGATTTTAAAAACACACACACAAAATATTGCCAACATTTACTGATTTTTAAAAACAAATAACTAAGTATTAGATTTAAAAAATAAACCCTTTTATCTATAATTTTAAGAAATCTTTGTGAAGTCTACATGTAGTGCTGTGTCCATTGCTCTCTTTCTTTTACAATTTATTTAAAAAATTTGTTCATTTATCAAGCAAGACTGATTACTTTTCTATAATTTTACAGAAAAAAAGGATGTTTTTTATTCTTCAAAATTTATCTTCTTGGTGATGGAAAAAATAAAGTGAAATAAATTAAATTTTTTTAAAAAATTATCTTCTGATCATCCTCATGTTAGAAATATCACCCTTCTAAAATTATTTCCTACCCCATTCCTTCCTGAAGCTCTTTTGTTCATGCTTTTTTGTTATCTGAGATGGTGTTGGGTTTTTCCCTTCTTTCAGTTTTCTATTTTTCCAATGGCTGTTTCTCCACTTTCTTAGTAGCCTTACAGAACAGAAGGAATTCCTGCACTGGCAGAGGTGAACACTAGACACTGAGAATTGCTGTGGAGAAATACTGGCTATTCTGAGTGGTGCCATCCAGAAGAGCGGGAAGCTAAGGCTGAAAAGCCAGAACTCCCTGATGCTGTGGAGGTAATAGGTTATAGGTTACAGATTAGGGCAAAATGAGGACACCGTTGGTTAGGGGGGGTTCAGGGAGCTGATTGGTCAGAGGTGAGGTAAGGGTGATGAATCTTTTCTTCAGGTCTTGAGGACAACTCTGAGGTCTTTCCATGCGTCCCTCTGTGTGATCTCCTGGGAAAGTAGCCAGGGGGTCGTTGCATCTCAGGGCTCAGGACCTGAAACATAACGTGGGGTAAGATGTTATTTTTAGCCTGCCAGAGGTCCCACGTGTGACCATTGTTCAGGTCTAGCTCTTGTTTTCTGCTGCTGATCCTGGGGAAAGGCTAGGTCTCTGAGAGGTAAACAGAAAGAGATGATTTCTAGAGCTAGGATTTAAAAACTAAACTTAATCAATGTCATAAGAACCCTTCGTTTCAGTGCAAGCATATTTCTTTGGAAACACGTATGTATCTGCTTAATCAGCTGTCCACTTCCAGGGTTAGATTACTGGGGGATGGCAGACCAAAATAGGCAACAGTTAACTCTTCATGGACTTGTTCAGGGACAAAACATGAATCATGACAAAAACTGCGTGGCGGACCAATTTTTCTACAGAAACAAAACAAGAGTGCTTCAGGCTCTGGTATGTCATTTTGCTCTCTGGAAGGGAGAAAGCCACATTGTGTGACCAAGGGAGACAGTATCACTCTCTTAAACAACCACTGTTTCCTTTGAACTGGATAGCACAAACATTTGCACATCAGAACACTCTGTAGGGGAGTTACTGGCATGTGTAGTCTATTGGGGATGAGGAAGAAAACATCATTTTGATTGTTATAGAACATTTGACTATCTTAAATTACAAAGAACCCTGACTACAACACACTGGGTTGTCTTATTCAAGTTCCCTGTCAGTAACTAGGTTAAACTAAATATGCACTAATGTTTTGGTGAAGTAGGCAATTGTGCCTCTCTTTCTTTTTAAGAAAAAAAATTTAGGTTACTTGGAGAAAGATAGAACCTTACTGTTGGGTACAGTTGAAAACAAACAAATCCTATCTTTGCTTTGGAGAATGCCAGCAACAAAACTTGTCCAATGAGCCAAGTTTGGCCTCGGTGCCTTCTCTTAATTGTACCTACTTCCATCCCCAGAGACCATGCTAAACACTGTAGAGATTGGCCTTTCCCAGGCTCTGGCCTTCTTGTGTTTCCCTGATCACTCCGACCTTTGTCTCAACTCTTCTTTCCTACATTCTCACGCCCAGCCATCTGAGTCTTGTGCCTTAATAATGAGTTGGATCACCAAATCTCTTGTATTCTGGTCAGGAGAAAAAGTCATGAGCCACCTTCTCAGGCCTGAACATATATATCTAGTATGTTGAAAAACCATATTTGAAAGATTAGAATAAAAATGTAACCTTATTTTTGTCCCCCACAGACCTCTAAAATTGACCAGGGCTAATTTCCCCTGGTCTTTATTAAGGAAAACTGTTAAAAAAAAAAACCCACAAAAAAACAAAAACAAAAAAAACCTTGGAACTAAGGCAAGAGGATGGCTACACATTCTTTCTGTGCCCTACTGGAGTATTGCCTCAAAGGCCAACCCAAGGATCACTTACTTTTCTAGAGGAATATGCCACTTGTCACTCTTGAGTAGGGCCCAAACTTTGTGTGATTACATGTTAACTTTTATATTTTTGACCAGTAGAGATGCAAATTATTTGTCTGATAGAAGAACAAAAATTAAGGCTTTGACCAGATAGTTCAGTTGGTTAGAGTGTTGTCTCAATATGCCAGCTTGTAGGTTCAATCCCTGGTCAGGGCAAAAAAATAAAAATAAATAAAAATAAATCAACCAATAAATAAGTAGAATACAGTTTGACACCTCTCTCTCTCTCTCTCTCTCTCCCTCCCCCCTCTCTCTCTCTTCCTTCTTCTTTCTCTCTAAAGTCAATCAACGAAATTCTTTTTAAAAGAAAAGAAAAAAAAATTACCCAAAGGTTATGGTTTTATTGCCCTGTAGGAGTTTAGCTATTTTAGTTTCTAATGTCTCTGTCTTCCAATAAACATTCTGTCCTCATTCAGTTTCTTCAAATATTCAGTTTCTCAAATGCTCATTGAACCAGCATTAACATTCTTCTGGCTCTCTCACCAGTGACTTAAATAACTCTTGACACGGTTATTCTAGCTTCTAGGAGAGCCATGTATTTATCTTTTGAAAATTATACTTTGTCACCCTAAATGGAGATTTAGGCAGGCATATATTTTCTGGGGACTCTCAGAAAATAACAAGTCCTCTGGGCACTTTTAGTAAAAAAACAGTTTCAATTCAGTGACTAGAATGTCCAATCTTTTTTAACTATCAAAACTCTGAGCTCCTCTCCTCCAGCCTGAGCCAGCCTCAGGACTAAAGTCGGCAGGGGGAAATGGGTGGGATTCTTCTGCTCCATTGTCTTCATACTCACCAGGGGATTTGCAGCAAAGGTGAGTGGGGTACATGGAGAGATGTAAGGCAATCAGCCAAGGGTTGCTTGGCTCAGTGTCTTCATACTCTACACTTGAGGCTGACAGTTTATGCTGATAACACCTCTGCTAGTCTCCTCTCAAGAGGTTCCTTGACTTAGGAGGATGAAAATGTGTTGAATTCCTTTATCGGCCCTGGAAATCGGGGTTCAACCCAGCTTCTTTCTGCAAAATATATCAGTCCTCTCCAGATGGCTCTATTGGGCTCTATTTCTCTTAGAGGTGCTTGCAGCGATTACCATGGGACACTGAGGCACAGGGTCCTATTAGGGCAGGGCTAACAGGAAACAAATGCTGACTGCTCTGTTCTGAGTATCTGCCCTATCCAAGCTGAGCACAGAGGCTTTTGCAAGTCTTGTCTCATAAGGATATCTCCAGCACAGAAGTTCTCCCAGCTAATATAACCCAAGCCATAAGTCCTTGAGAATGTGCTTCCTTTGACCCAAAACACTCTGGGAATATGGGATGATCCTACAAGAGCTGTCTTCTCCTGCATCCCTCAGTAGGGGATTAGCACTTTCATTCACTGTCTAGATTTCCTAGGTGAGCATCAGGGCACCCCATCCAGAATAAGCTTTCTCTTGTGTGGGTCAGGCATTGGTACTCTGTGTCTCCAAAGTTAGGCACAGAGAAACCAAGATGGCAGCATAGGTAAACACCTAAACTGCTGCCTCACACAATTTCAAAACTACAACTAGTAGACAAAATGGACATCATCCAGAACCACAGGAAGGCTGGCTGAGTAGAAATTCTACAACTAGAAGGAAAGAGAGGGCCTCACGGAGATTCAGAGGAGCTGCAGGAGGCAGAGGTACTGAGATGTGCACAGAGGACTGGCAAATGAGCAGCTGGCTTTCTCAAGTGGGAGGGAGACACAAGCTCCCAACTGTGCTGAACTCCAGTTCCAGGTGTGACTCTGGGGACCCAGACTCATACAGGGTGAAAGTAGACTGTCAGGAAATAGAAAAGCACACTAAGATTCAGAAGAACTGTGGAAGACATAGATATCGAGGTGCGTGCAGAGAGGGCAGGCAACTGAGACTCAGCTGGCTTTCTCAAGTGGGGGGGAGACAAAACTCCCGATTGCACTGAACTCCAGTTCCTGGTGAGACTCTGGGGACCCAGACTCATTCAGGGAGAAAATGGACTGTCTGGCAGTGGGCAAAACTTGAGGGTGGCTTTCTCTCAGAGGTGCTTGCAGTGATTACCATGGGACACTGAGACACAAGGGCCTATTAGGGCATCTCCTCTGATAAGAAACCAATGCTGTCTGCTCCACCCTGAGTCTCTGCCCCCTCCAAGCTGAGTGCAGAGGCTTTTGCAAATCTTGTCTCTTAAGGGTGTCGTCAGCACAGAAGTTCTCCCATTGTAGATACAGCTAATCCTCAGAGCCAACTGGCCTGGAGGTCAATTCCTCCCAGTGAGACCAACAACAATCAAGACTTAACTACAACAAAACTGTGCACACAGCCCACAAAGGGGTGCACCAAGTGTGTCTATTACAGGTAACTGGGGAGGCTGAGCCACTGGGCCCTATAGGACACCTAGCACACTAAGCCACTCTATCAACCCAGGGAAGCAGCCAAAATGTGAAGATAAAAAAACAGATCACAAATCAAAGAAATGGAGGAAAGCAAACAACTGGATATAGAGTTCAAAACCACGGTTATAAGGTTTTTCAAGAATTTTCTAGAAAAGTCAGATAAATTTAGCAACACCCTCGAGGATATGAAAAAGGACCAACTATAAATTAAGCATACACTGACTGAAATAAAAAATATTATACAGAGATCTAACAGCAGACTAGAGAATCGCAAGAATCAAGTCAAATATTTGAAATACTTTGTATTTCAAATACACTTAACTGGAAAAGAAAAAAGAAAAAAGAATCCAAAAATATGAAGATAATGTAAGAAGCCTCTGGGACAACTTCAGGTGTACCAACATCAGAATTATGGGAGTGCCAGAAGAAGAGAGAGCAAGATACTGAAAACCTATTTGAAGAGATAATGACAGAAAACTTCCCCCACCTGATGAAAGAAATAGACTTACAAGTCCAGGACGCACACAGCACCCCAAACAAGAGGACCACACCAAGACACATCATAATTAAAATGCCAAGAGCAAAAGACAAAGAGAGAATATTAAAAGCATCAAGAGAAAAACATTTAATTACCTACAAGGGAGCACCCATATGATTGTCAGCTGATTTCTCAACAGAAACTATGCAGGCCAGAAGGGAGTGGCAGTAAATATTCAAAGTGATGAATAGCAAGAACCTACAACCAAGATTATTCTACCCAGAAAAGCTATCATTCAGAATTGAAGGTCAGTTAAAGAGCTTCACAGATAAGAAAAAGCTAAAGGAGTTCATCACCACCAAACCAGTATTTTATGAAATGCTGAAAGGTATTCTTTAAGAATAGCAAGAAGAAGAAAAAGGTAAAGATAAAAATTATGAACAACAAATACATATATATCAACAAGTGAATATAAAAATCAAGTGAATTAAAAATCCGATGAACAGAATAAACTGGTGAATATAATAGAATCAGGAGCATAAAAAGGGAGTAGACTGACAATTCTCAGGGAGAAAAGGGTGTGGTGGGTGTGGGAAGAGACTGGACAAGAATCTTACACCTATGGATGAGGACAGTGGGGGAGCGGCAAGGGCAGATGGTAGGGTGGGAACCAGGGGGAGGGGAGGTATGAGGAAAAAAAGAGAAACAATTGTAATAATATGAACAATAAAGATTTATTAAATTAAAAATATAAAAAATATTAAAAAAAAAACAATGTTAGCCACAGTTCTCTAAATGATAGTCTTTAAATTTGTGGTTGGATGTTCATACTTCCTGTCTAAGGTGGAAGTGTGGGTCATAGCCTCTGGCCTCTCCAAAGTAATTTCTTCACCAATCCAACTCCTGGCTACTTTCTAAACTCTTTATTTGGTTTTCAATGGACCAAGAGGATCAAGGGCTGTGAAGCAATTTCTCAGGTCCATTTCATTTGTAAATCTGAATATGGTTGTGGTGGTGATGTGGGAGATTGTCTCACTCTTACTTTGATACTGTGATTATTGCTTCACTCAAACTGAGAAAGAATTTCCTGTAACATTTACATTTAAGTTTACTGGAAATAAGCAAATACAGGAGGGAAGTTTCTACCATATCAAGAAAGGTGAAACACATCCAACAAGCATACCTACTCAGTCCAAGAGTCAAGTTGGCTTTGAAGTATAAAGGCAGAAACTTTTTTAATATGGCCATTATTCAGCAAAAGGCATAAATTTTTCCTTCATACACACATGTTAGATATATATTGAGTGGCCAGATTATTACGAACTCTGAATGCATAATATTCTGGCCACTCAGTGTATATCCCATATAATAAAAGGCTAATATGCAAATTGTCCCCTCAACTAGGAGTTCAACCAGCAGGCAGGCTGGCCAACCTCCATGTCCCCTCCCCTTGGCCAGACTGGCCGGATCCCACCCATGCATGAATTCATGCACCAGGGCTCTAACATATATTACATATATTATATACTGAGTGGCCAGATTATTATGCATTCAGAGATCATAATAATCTGGCCACTCAGTGTATATGCACATTAAAAGTCCATATTTGTTATGGGCTTGGGATGGTACATCCAACTCTACCTTTATCTTCTCAACTTTCTCTTCCTCCTCCTCACCTTTCTCTTGAAGAATTCTTAAGTAACTGAATGGGTTTTCAAAATCTTCTAACTTTTTTCCCCAGCACACACTGGCTTTTTCTCATATTGTGTTTTCTTGAGAATTATGACTCTCACACTCTAGCCTAACAGAGAGAATGATTCAATTTTTATACTCCTTCCTTCACATCCTTGGGATTGTAGTGGGAAAGCACTCACTTTGGAATTAGTCCTGGATTTGAAGAATGACTCTGCCATTTATTATTAGCTTTATGTTTTGAGCAAATTATTTAATCTCCCTGAAACTTGGTTTCTTTATCCACATAGAGGATTAACACTGTCCTGTTTAAGTTGTTGTACTATTTGAGAGAGGATGTCTTCAAAATGCTGACATGAAGTAGATATTCCCTAAGTGAACCCTCCTAGGAGCTTTCTTTCTCTTCACCCTGTTGTTGAAGCACCTCTTCCAATCTGGGTACAGGGCTGAGGTTTATTATCAAAGCAGTTTTGTCCCCTGTGTTCTGTAAACTAAAAGTCATTCTTTGTATTTCCCATTTGGAACATGAAGTTATTGACTCTTGTTTTACACAATAGAATTCTGGTTATGCTTTTACTCCCATTCTACATAGCTGCTTAAATAACAGTGCCACTTCACAGACATGAACCTGACTGACCACTCTGCTTTTCTTCATCTGTTCTCCCACTATACCCTTTCTCCTGATTATTCTTTAGGATGTGTGTGAAGACTCACCTATCTTTAGGGATCATTAATTTGCTTCTTACAATGGAGCAAATAATACATTTAGCTGTTAATCACAAAGTTAGTCTAGGATTTGTCAACAAAGCATTGTCAGTCTCATAGATTGTTAACTTCCACTGCACCCCTAGATTAACACCAAATTGATCTAGTTTTAAGTTTATGCCTTACTTCTTATTCTCCACCAAACTCACCAGGACTCATTGAGCACTTTATTTTTTGTGGAGAACAACTCAACTCATGTACTCATCATAGGACTGACAAGAAATCAATGCCTTTAGATATTATTTATGTAATGCCACCAGTCATTGAAACTTGAGTTACAACTGTTCTCACTGGTGTTTAGCAGAAGTCAGATTCCTCATAAAAAGGCAAATGGACAAGTGTCAAAGGTATTAGAGATCATCTAGGAAAATTACAATGTTTGATTTTTCTTATTAATTTAAAAAAATCATTGAAAACTCAAAAATATAATTGTAAGAGAACCATCCTAAATAACCAATAAAAGATTGTTAGTCTGGTTAAAGCAACAATGGCAGATCTAAAGCTCTACCTACTCAGCCCCTCCTTATCTGAGTAACTTCTGAAGATTCCATGCCCACTGTGCAAATCAGCATCTGAAAAGTACTAATCTAGGTTAACCCCTTCATTATGCATGAGAGGAAATTGAGGCTCAGAAACATTTATTCAGATCCTATTCAAGATTCTCTTTTGTTGTTATTTATACCCGTTTGCATGATGACTAAATAGAGCTAATGGGCCAGGACTAGGGTGAGGCAAGTAAGCTGTGTAGGGCAGTGGTCAGCAAACTCATTAGTCAACAGAGCCAAATATCAACAGTACAAAGATTAAAATTTCTTTTGAGAGCCAAATTTTTTAAATTTAAACTTCTTCTAATGCCACTTCTTCAAAACAGAATTTGCCCAGGCCATGGTATTTTGTGGAAGAGCCACACTCAAGGGGCCAAAGAGCCGCATGTGGCTCATGAGCCGCAGATTGCCAACCATAGGTCTAGGGTACAAAAGTTAAGGAAGACCCCTTGTTAGGAGTGTGCAAATGTTGATCTGCACTAGCAGGACCCTGAGAGTGCTTCCTTATATATTCTTCCCTAATTGTGCTGTTTGTCTTCCTAACCCAAATCCTGCCTCTGTTTATATTTAAAATAGGAAATGTAAGGACATATATTTACAAATAGTCCCATGTACACACTACCTCTTATTGTTCCTTTCCCTCTTATCTTTGTCTTCCCTACAGGATTGTGAATCTTGGAGATCAAAGACCATAGCTTTCATCATTATATTCCCAGGATTTGGTTTAGTATACAGGAAATAATGACTATTCAATAGTGTCTATTTAATGGACAGACGAGTGGGTGGATCTAAATTCTGTCTTTTACAAAGGCTTTTCTGACATCTCAAATTCACCCTGATGGAGAGCGTCCTCTGCACTCATAACACTTTATCTGAATAACTCAATTCACAAATAATCATGTATGCTGACATAACTTTTATGTTTACATACCTCTTGTGGAGCAATTTAGTTTTCTAATGTTCTGTCTTTATGCACAATTAGGTTTTAGTTAAGAGCAAAAGACAATTTGTGTTCTTTTAAAAATTCTCTCAGCATCTAGCAGAAGAATCTACACATTGGCACAATGCAGTAAATAGTTCTTCACTATGCGAATGAAGGAATAAATAAGTATGAATAAATAAATGGCATCTGCTTAGTTGAAACAGAGTTTATAAAATGTGGTAACTTTTAAGTCCTAGCTTGTCTACTAACTAGTTAAGTGACCTTGCACAAATCATTTTACCTCTTTGGCCTTAGTTTCTTGTAAAATTAGGAGGTGGCTTGAGTGATTCTGAAGATACCTCTAGCTTAATATCTTGCGGATCAATGATTGTAGAAATCTGCCATGCCAGGTTACATAGGAGGTCAGATAAATTTTGCTACTATAAATCCACTTGTCATTCTAACAGCAATTTCCTAAGTGTAGCTGATGGTCCAATTTTTAAGTGTTTGAAGAATCCTGGAATTATCAACAGACTAGAGGCCCAGTGCATAAAATTCGTGCATGGGGGTGTGTGTCCCTCAGCCCAGCCTGCACCCTCTCCGATCTGGAACCCCTTGAGGGATGTCCGACTGCCTGGGATTGGGCCTAAATGGGCAGCCAGACATTCCTCTCATAATCCAGGACTGCTGGTTCCTAACTGCTCACCTGCCTGCCTTCCTGATTGCCCCTAACCGCTTCTACCTTCCAGCCTGATGACCCCTTAAGCACTCCCTTGCCAGCCTGATTGATGCCTAAATGCTCCCCTTCCAGCTTGATTTCCCCTAACTGCCTTCCCCTGCAGGCCTGGCTACTCCTAACTGCCCTCCCCTACTGGCCATCTTGTGGTGGCCATCCTGTGTCCACATGGGGGCAGCCATCTTGTGTGTTGGAGTGACAGTCAATTTGCATATCACTCTTTTACTAGATAGGATTGTGTGTGAAAACTAATTCATATTATAATAGGTATATTTTGGTTGAGCTATCTTTTGTGGTCTTGCCTGAAAATTAAATACTTAGAATATATAACCAATACTATTTCAAGTATAAATATTCATTTATAGCTTATTTTTATGGGAAAATACACTCATAATTCTAACTACGATACTGAAGAACAAATATCTCTAGTTCAGTACATGGTGAAGAAGAAGAATGGAAAGGGATGGAATGTTCCTATGACTTTAACCACAGTTTAAACAAAAAAAATCAAACATTTCACATTCAGATTTCTGTCTTAATTCAAAAAGTCATTAGCTTATAAATAGGTCAATGTGACTATTTTATTATTTCAATAAGGTAAAATAGATCTTTTTAAATGTCCAATTTATTATGTTGTCATTTACTTTTTTTTAGTATTTACTTTTCTTCTGTAAAATACATGCAAGACAGAAAATGGCTTATTAAAAATTCCTTAGAGAAATATGAGTAATCTTCCAAGAGACTCCCAGAAAAGACTTAACTCTTTCCTCACCTGTTTTTCCCATAATAATATTGAGTTACATTGATAAAAAACTATGAAGATTTGCTAAGCAAATTCATGTTTGGTAACTGAATTAATTAACAGTGTGACTAAATTGTTGTTTTTCTTAAGGAAAAGTATAATTTTCATAAGTATTTGGTGGTTCATGAAAAACCTCATGCCATTCTGGAGTTCATCATTCAGAAATATGGCATAGCTATTTCAGTTTACGGTAATTAACAAATCTTGAACATACATTGTAATTTCCAACTCTCCATTTACCTAGGTACTCAGTCACTTAATATATTATCACTGAGTGTAAAGAACATGAAAGTCCACCATACAGCTTAGATTCTGCTGGATTACAACCATACCACTTCCACGAGCAACACACCCAAGGTGGGAGCTCTGTGAGCAACAAGGTCCCACTGAAGCAAGTCCTGGTCCATAGGGTTGACTCCTACAGAGCAACTCCTCTGCTGTAGTTGTAGTTAATCCTTGTAACCAACTGGCTTGGGGGTCAATCCCTCCCAGTGATGCCGATAGTAATCAACACTCAACTACCATAGGACAGTGCATACAGCCCACACAAAGGGCGTATCTGGAGTACTCAGTTTGGGTGACTGGGGAGGCTGTGCCACTGCACCCGACAGGACATATACTACACAAGACCGCTATATTAAGTCTGGGGGATGTAGCAGCTCTGCCTAATACATAGAAACAAACATAAGGAAGCAGTTAAAATTGGAAACAAAGAAACATGTTCCAAATGAAGAACAGAACAAAATTCTAGAAAAAGAACTAAAGGAGATGGATGCAAGCACACAATCAGACACAGAGTTCAAAATAATGGTTATAGGATATTCAAGGAACTTAGTAAGAACTTCAACAGCATGATAAAGGACATAGAAACCACCATAAAGAACCAGTCAGAGATGAAGACTACACTAAGTCAAATGAAGAATAATTTACAGAGAATCAACAGTAAAGTAGATGAAGCAGAGAATTAAATCAGCTATTTGGGATATAAGGAAGCAAAAAAACATGCAATTAGAATGTGTGTTCTAATTGGTTGGCCTATTTGGATAATTACAGAATTCAAAATATAAATTCAAAGAGAATTTAAAAGGAGCCTCTGGGACAATATTCAGACCATGGAGGGTGCTGGAAAGAAGCGATATCAAGAAATTTAAAACCTATTTGAAAAGATAATGACAGAAACCTTCCATTACCTGTAGAAGAAAATAGATATATAAGTCCAGAAAGCAGAGAGTCCCAAACAAGATGAACCCAAAGAGGCTCACATCAAGACACATCATAATTAAAATGCCAAAGGTTAAAGACAAAGAGAGAATCTTCAAAGCAGAAAGGCAGTTACTTACCTACAAGGAAGGTCCCATATGACTATCAGCTGATTTCTCAACAGAAACTGTGCAGGCCAGAAGGGAGTGGCATGAATTATTAAAAGTTATGAAAAGCAAGGACCTAAAACCAAGATTACTCTACCCAGCAAGGCTATCATTTAAAATAGAAGGACAAATAAAGAGCTTTCTGGACAAGAAAAAGCTAAAGGAGTTGTTCATCACCACCAAATCAGTATTACATGAAATGTTAAAGGGTCTTCTTTAAGGAGAAGAAAAAAAAGATAAAAAATATGAACAATAAAATGGCAATAAATTCATATCTATCAACAATTGAATCTGAAATCAAAATGAATGATAAAGCAGAACAGAAACAAACTCAGATATGAGAATATTTTGATGGTTACGAGATGGGATGGGGGTTGGTTGATGGATGAAAAAGATGAAGGGATGTAGAAGTACAAATTGTTATTTACAAAATAATGTATAGCATAGGGAATATAGTCAATAATATTCTAATAACTATGTATGATGTTAGATGGGAATGAGATTTTTTATGATGATCACTTAGTAAGTTATATAATATCTAACTATATATAATATTGTATGTCAAATGTAATTGAAAAACAAAAAATTATTAAAAACAAAAATGAAGCAGAAGATGATTGTAAGGCTCCGTCTGAAATAAGACAACTTTATTATTTTACTTGACTGTCATTTATTGGTCTCTTAGACACTGGTTCTTTCCATCTCTTTATGTTGATCATGGTTGGCAAGTTAATCTTTCTTAAAAATGATTCTTTCTTCATTTGTCTTTAGTTTTACCCATTTTCTTTAGATCAAACATGAACATTTCAACCCATATTTCACGTCCTCTTCACACCCATCATCAGGCTTCTCCATGCCTGCTCAACATAATTTATCCCATCTTGTAGCCCATTGGCCTCAATCTGTAGTAGCTAGTCAGTCTGATCCAGGGGACCCTTTGCAAACTTTTCCCATCTTTATTTGTACTAGAACTTTGTGAAAAAAGCTGATATGTTGGGCCATGTCCTCCAGTGCCTCACCACCTTCTCCTCCCTTTCCTTCACATCTATATTGCCTAAGCACTTATCACAAGGCAGTGCACAATAACAATAGAGATAACAACAATATCTTCCATTACAGAGCACTGACTATGTCAGGCATTAAATTATTTCACACGTGTTATCTCTGCTAAAACAAATATGGGTATTATAATCTCCATTTTACAAACAAGAAAACCAAGGCTCAAAGCATTAAGAAATGTTCCCAAAATTATAAAGTTAGTAAAAGTCAGAGCTGGGTGATGAAATTGGTCATTGAGAGGGTCTAACTGCTGGTTGACCCACTAGTTGGACCTGGGCCATTGGAGGCTCCTCACCTCTTCCCTGTCCCTAGAAGCTGCCTCAAGGATTAACCTTGAGAGAGCAATGTGTTGTTGAGACCATCTGGATGGTATATGTGGTTGAACTCAGTTAAGTCCTCTTTAGAAACTTTAAAGCTTCTGGTGGGCGGGTGCAGAGATCTACTTCTCTTGTGGTCTCCTGAGACAAACCTCATCTGGAAGGATCTGTCTTCTTCTTTGGAATCTCCTTGTTCTCTTTGTGTGTGTGTGTGGTGGAGGCCAAGGGGGTGTATTTAGATTTCACCCAGGGAACTCCCAAAGTTTTGATCCAATACTAGGATTCAACCAGCTGGTATGACTCCAAAGCTTTTGATCTTAGCAATTATGCCTCACTAGTTCCCACAAATGAGCAATGCAAAGATTTTAAAAATCCAGTGTCTGCACCACAAAGTTTGCTGTTTAGTTTGGTAAATCAAAGGTGAACACAAGTCACTGTCCTAGTAGGCAGTGTGTGTAAAAATCATACTAAAGTGCAGCCAGTTTCAGAGTTGGGCGAGGGCTTCCCAGAAATTATGATACTTCAGTCTTTGAAAGATAAGTAGCATTGTAATGGGTATCTGAACCATTCAAATTTATGTATAATTTTATTCTGGCTTGTGCTATTTCCTTCATTTTACTTTTATTAGTCTTTGTTTCAATTAGGGAAGTTTTTTAAATACAAGATTCACATCTACTAATCTACATTTCCCAACATCACTAGTACAGTGTTATATACACAGTAAATGATAAATAATTTGTGATTAATCAACTACAGTAATAAAAGCATAATATGCTAAATAGACTGGACAGTTGAACAACCTTCCGGACATCATTCTGGATGTCCTTCTGGATGAAGCTGCTGTGGTGTGGGCCAAAGCAGAGGCAGTTAATGGTGATCAGGCAGGCAGGTGAGCAGTTATGGGTGATCAGACAGGTAGGCAGAGTGGTTAGGGGTGATCAGGCAGGCAGGTGAGTGGTTAGAGGCAATCAATTAGGCAGAAAGAGGTGGTTAGGGGTGATTAGGCAGGCAGGCAGAATGGTTAGGAGTGATCAGGCAGCAGGCAGGTGAGCAGTTAGGAGCTAGTGGTCCTGGATTGCAAGAGGGATGACCGACTGCCAGTTTAGGCCCAACCCCACAAGGACCCCTGTGTGATCAGGTCTAAACCAGCTGAGAGATCTGGGATTGTGAGAGGGTGCAGGCCAGGCTGAAGGACATGCCCCCCCATGTACGAATTTTGTGCACCAGGCCTCTAAACATAAAATTGATTCATGAAAACAATTATGTCAAGCTTCTTCACAGTACATTTTACTAAGCACCCATTCTCTCTTAAATGTTATTGTAGTCTGTATTTTACCTTTTATCACATTCCTCAACTTTGAGTTCTGTGTGTCTTTTCTACTAGACTGTAATTCTCACAAGGACAAAAATTGCATGTGTCCTAGATACCACAAATCCTGGGTGTTTGCAACATTTGCACACAGTAGGTGTTTTGTTGACTGAATGAAATAGGTCTTTTTTGTGTGTTTTATTTGTTTTGAGATTATGTTTATTAAAGCTGGACCCAGTGAAACAAAGAAGGATAGAAGAAGCAACAGGAAAGAACTAGTGAAATAGGGTTTTCAAGGAACTCTTTCAAAAAGAGTCACCTTGACCTAGTGAGTTTGGAAAATGTTATGCCATGCTTTTGGATATTCACAGTTGCATATCAGCAAATTAAATTTCCAAACTCTTGCAGTAAAGAAATCTGCTTAGGCCCTTTTGGGGTAGCTCAGTTGATTAGAGTATAGTCTCAATATGCCAAGGTTGTAGGCTCAAGCCTCAGTCAGGGCACATACAATCATCAACTAATGGATGCATAAAAAAGTGAAACAACAAATCAATGTTCCTCTCTCGTCAATGAATAAAAAAGTTTTTAAAAATGAAATTTGCTCTAAATTGATTATTTAGTTTCTTTTACGAAATTGACTGAAGAGTCATTCCTCCCCCTTTATTCCCTGCAAAACATCTGTTAATATTCCGTGAAATCACTGTTGAGCAGCCACTCTTAGGAAAGCCATTTTTAGAGGAATCTGGATGTGGCATTTGTCATACGATGTTGTTACATGATTCCAAAAAGTATACTCTTTTCTTAATCCTTGTCCAGCCTAGGGACTGTGAATTCCAAGCTATTGGAATCCAGAACAATACCATCCTAAGGCAGTCTTGTCAGCTATACAAAGACTCTGCTGTGTGCTCTGATTCCTTAGCATGTGATAATGAAAGACTTTTATTCAAAATAGCCTGACTGATTGAAGAAGATTATTTTATTTTTCTGTCTCTGATATTTAGTTAGGAGCTTCACATTTATTCATAAGAATTGTGAGAGAGCTAACTTCATAGGGCTTACAGACTAATAATAGAGATGAAAGATTGGAAGTAGTGTCTTTGAAGAAAGGTTAAATGAGTTGAAGTAATTTTCTTTAATGGAAACATCAAAATATGAAGGAAGGACAGGCCTAAAGAAGTAGGATTCGGCATGCTAGGGGAAGGAGGGTGTTGTGCAGGCTGCCTGGTTTTCATCACTGTAGGCCTGTAAGACCAGAGGCTGATCCTGTCTACTACTTCCTTCAGTCCCTCATTATCTCTGACTCCAGAGCTTATGCCGGTAGTCATTCCTGCCTCCTTATCAATATCAAAGCTATACTCACTCTTTCTAAAAGACTCACATTAAATAAATGCTTACTGTGTACCAGGCAATATTCCAAGTGCATTTCATGCATCATTATTCACTCAATATTTTTCAAGTGCCTCCTGTGTGCCAGGCAGGCCCACCCTTGGCGTTTGGAATGCTGAGTGATAACAAAGACAAAAAAATCTTGCCTTGTGGAACTTGCACACTAGTGAGCAGGAACAGACAATAAACATAATTGGTAAGTAAATTAAATAGTATGTATGAAGGTGATAAATGTCATGTAAAATACAGAGCAGAGAAAGTGGAAAGAGTGTATGTGTATAAAGGTGATGAGCTGTAATCTTAAACAGGTTGGCCGGGATGGACCTCACTAAGAAGATGATATTGGAGCACAATTTGAAGCCTATGAGCAAGTTAACATTGTGGATATCTGAGGAAGAAAATGTTGGCCAGAAGGAGCTATCAACTTAAAGGCTCTAAGTCCCGAATGTGTTTGCTGAATCTGAGAAACAGTGAAGAGGTGAGTGTGGTTGGCCCCTGAGTTTTGGGGGGCTGACTTTATATGGCCTTTTAATCATGGTAAGAACTTTAGCTTTCATTTGGAATGAAATAGGGAGATTGTGAGCAGAGGGTGTCATGTCTGACATGTTTCAAAAGTATCATTCTGGCTTAGAGGGTGAGAGTGGGGAAGCATGGTGATGATCTAGAAAGTGATTTCTACTATAAAATAATGCAGGTGGGCAAAAATCAGGCCAAATAGGAACAATGGAACTGGTTAGAGTTGATAAGATGTTGGATATCTATTCTGAACACAGAGCAACAGGGTTAACTGGAAGAGTATGTGAGAAAGAGGGGAATTGCTCTAGCTGGTTTGGCTTAGTGGATAAAGTCTTGGTTTGCAGACTGAAGGGCCCTGGGTTCCATTCCAGTTAGGGGCATGTGCCTGGGTTGTGGGCTTGATCCCTCAGAGGGTGGAGGGCTGGCAGGAGGCAGCTGGTCAATGATTCTCTTTCATCATTCATGTTTCTATTTCTCTCCTCTCCCTTCCTCTCTGAAATCAATAAAAGTATATAAAAATGGATTAAAATTACTTAAAAGAAAGAGGGAAGTTAAGAATGTCTCTAAGACCTCAACTAATCTTTTCTGTCAGGTAGCTTATATTATTATCTCTATTTTACTGATGAGGAAACAAGCTTAGGGAGAGATATTAACTTTAGATTATTAGGCTAGCAAGTAGTAGAGCTGGGATGTGAACCCAGGGTGGTTAGTCCAAAGGCATCTGGAAGCATTGAGCTATTACTGTAAACTCTGATCTTAGATCTCCAAGAAACTGATTCCAGGTTACTCATGTGAAAAACAGTTTCTATTCATGTTTTCATGCCTTAAATCCTAAGTCATTAGTGACTTAGGATTTAAATTCCTGTCCCCCAACATCTTTTCTTAGAGTCTCCCACTTCTGAAGCCTGTTGCCCAACTTTCTTAATCACCCTGACCACCAAAACGTCTATAATTGGCTTGATTTTCCTCCAGACCTTGGTCTCAGCTTGGACTTTTGCCAAAAGTGTTCCTTTCTCCATTGGCAAAGCTTCACATTCCAGAGCTATTTCCTAATATTTGTCCTCTTAGACCCACTTTAGGTTAATTGACTCCTGACTATGTAAAAAAGCTAAAACCATATAATTTTCCATAAGGAGGAGGGAGCATGTAATAGGGAGAACTGTGCTGGCAGTGACCTTGAGGTCTCCATATTTTTCGCAGTCATGTTGGGAGAGAAAGGTATGGAAACAATAGGCAGCTTGGAGGCCTCCACCTGCCCTGAAGGCAATCTTTCCCAAGGTTCACCTTCAACTTGAGCAACTTAGTCTTTAGTCTCCCTTTTCGGGAGGGTGCAGGCCAGGCTGAGGGACACAAGTGCCTCCTGTGTGCCAGGCAGGCCCACCCTTGGCTTTTGGAATGCTGAGTGATAAGTACTTTAGCTTTCATTTAGAATGAAATAGGGAGAACAGTATTGCCGTACCAACCAGCACTGAAATTCCTCCTACAGAGAAAACTGACAATACTGGGGGAAATGTTTTGATATGTGCTAATAAGGCAGAAGACAAGTTCTCCAATGGCTGAGATGTCAGCTGGCACCAGCTTCCTAAGGAGGGGAAAGCTGCCAAGCACAGTGAAGAGAAAGTGAATCTCTTGGTGTGATGGCAGAGGAGGCAAAGGGAAATAGCAGAGATGAATAGAGATGGCCAAAGGACTGGGAAGATCAAGCCAACAACTTGGAGGAAGGCTCAGGGCACAGTGAAACTCTCTCTACACTTCACCACCACGATCTATAACTACAAAATTGCTCATTCCCAGAACGTTTGGTGTGAATGAGGGTTGCTATGGATCTAAAGAAGAGACTTGGTTTTAGGTTAGGGTTTTCATAGTGTAGGACAAAGGCATTGTGGGTAGGGGGCAGAACTCAAGAAAGACAGGAGTTTGAAGAGAGTTTGGGGCACCTGGGGTCACAAAATAAAGGGGTTCAATGAAATTTCACCAAGATCTCCCAGGCAGGGAGGTTTCCAGCTGATATTTGCCTAATTTCTACAGTATTTCAGATGAATTTAATCTTCTTCCATTTATCTCATTTTCTTTACCTGAAAATAGTCCAACTCCAACTTGTTTGATTCAATAATAGTTCAGCAGTGTCCCCAGGACAATAAAATTTAGCAATTTTTCCTGACATTAAGAATAATTAAATTAGGAGTGAGAAACATTGGTTCAGTGGTTAGAGCTTTGGCCCACACACCAAGGGTCTCCGGTTCAATTTCTAGTCAAGGGCACGTACTTGGGTTGCAGGTTTTATCCCCAGCCCTGGTCTGGGAGTGTGCTGGAGGTAACCAATTGATGTGTCTCTCTCACATTAATGTTTCTCTCCCTCTCTTCCCCATTCCTCCCCTCTCTTCCACTCTCTCTAAATATCAATGAAAAAAAAATCCATGTTAGGATTAACCAAAAAACTTAAAAAGAGTGACTAACATTAAGCTTCTCTTATTGAGTCAATAAAATATGAGATGTACTTTTAAGCAAGTTGATTTTAACATATCAAGGAACATAGGTTCTTTCTATGTAATAACAAAATAAAATTAAGTAAAGTCTATAAAAAATAAGCAATTAAGTCAGGCTAGCTTTGTTTCACACATGTTAAACATTAGATTGACTTGTTTTCACAGTAATTTTAACATTGTGTGATATTCAGGAGGAATTTTGTTGATAATAACAAAAGTATTTACTCTTTATTAAGCACAGATTTACCGTATTCACCAGGCACTTTACAGAATTACCTTATTTAATCCTACAACAACAACAATGTGGAAAATAATTAGCTAATCAAGCATATTCTTAAATATATGAGAAGCAATGGCTCAGAGAAATAAATGATTTGACCAAGGTCATACAACTAGTGAACAGTTTTTCTATCTTCATAGCCCCCAACATCTAGAATTGTCCTTACAGAAATGCCATGGATTTTATACTGCTAACTATTGTTAAAACAAAATGCAAATTCTGTTTTTGAAGGGATATGGAACAAAGATTAGAAATAGTACTCTGTTTATTCATAATAAAACCACACACACACACACACACACACACACACACGCATGCACACACACACAGCTATAATTAGAAACATTTAGCATTTAAATACCACTTCTTCAAAACATTTTAATTCTTCTTACCTCTCTTCAATATGCATTTTATGCTCAGGTTACCAAGTAAAGTATATTATATCGCTCAAGCTTTTCCTGGTTCTTATCTAAAGCTCCAGTAGATTTGCACATTCTCAATGTGGCCTGGAAATTTCTCTAGAGGCAAATTTGTGGTATCTCGCCTTATTACATGGGAAACCCTCTTATGTGGGGTTTCTCAGGTATTTGTATTTCTTGATTCCTGCCCACTCCTTCTCTTCTACTCTATATGTTCCCAACTGTGACTAACTTCCAGTTTCATAACCACAGGAAAAACAACAACAACAAAATCCAGTTACTTAAGGCACCAAAGTACTGCCCAGAGCTCATGGTAACAATTTGCCTTGTTGTTGCAGCAGACCTTAAAGATGGAAAAAAAAAAATGGCAAAATCCAAATGGGAGACTACAGCCCTAGCCCTGAAATGTTAATGTCTTCACATATTTGTTTCAGATCTTTTAATTTAAACTAATTAATTTTAGGGTTGTAACTACACTTGTACCCTTATCTGCAATTTTCCATTTCCCTCTCCATAGGGAATGACTGTGCTTAGGTTGATGAGTCCTCTTTCCACCCCTGTTTGAACCACTTGCTACTCCTCTGTGAGGTATTGATTTGGATGTTTTTAGTGTTTACCATAACAGGAGGCATACTTGTATTACGTGCTTTTATTCCCAACTCAATATTGTTTTATAGATTCATCCATTTGTATTCATGTGGCTATATTTCATTATTTGTACCTACTAAATAGCTTTCCATCACATAACTATACTTTACATTTTTAGTCCATCACATGACTATACTTTACATTCTTTAGTCCACTGATTATAGGCAATAAGGTTAACGTCAATATTTTGCTGTTGTAAAGAAAGCTTCAGTAAACTTCCCTGTGCACATTCCCTTATGCATTTGTGTTAGATTTCCTCTAGTTTGTAGAGCAGGATTTGTCTAGAGATGGGTACTATGGGTTGTAGGATGTGTGTATCTTTATTTAATTTAATTTAATTTTTTTTCAAGCTTTATTGAGGTAGAATTGACATATAACATTGGGTAAGTTTTTCAGGTGTACAAGGTGTTGATTTGATGGACTTGTGTATTACAAAATGACCACTGTGTTGAAGGAGCTCATTGAGAGGACAAAACTACTGGTTGACTTGTGAGCCGGACCCAGGCAATCGAAGGCTCCTCACTCCTCCCTGTCCTTGGAATGTTCGTTCTGTTCACCGTTCCTGGAGCCATTTCAAGGACAGAACCTTGAGAGAGTAAGGTAAATTGGTAAGAACAGCAGGGCAATATATGTGACTGAACCCTTTTAAGGCCTATGCCTAAACTTTTAAGATTCTGGCGGGTAGATACAAAGATCTAGTTCTCTTGATGGCACCTAAGACAAACATCATATATAAGTTTTTTTGCTTATTAAAAACTTACCTATCTAGAGTATCTGCCGCTTTCTTAGATCTCTCCTTGCCCTCTGTGTATGAAGGCCAGTTTCAGATTTCACCCTGGGGAAGCTCCTGAGGTTTCAAACCAATACTTATTAGTTTTAGCTAACATCTCCATCTTGTCCCATAATTACCATTTCTTTTTTGTGGTGAGAACATTTAAGATCTACTTTCTTAACAACTCTTGGGTGAGTGAATAAAGAAGATGTGGTACACCTATACAGTGGAATATTATCCAGCCATGAGAAAGGACAGCCTGCCATTTGTGACAGCACGGATGAAACTTGAGGGTGCTAGGCTAAGTGAAGGAAGTCAGAGAAAGAAAGACAAATCCTGTATGATACACTTACCAGTGCATCTAACAAAGCTAGGAAACATAGAAACTAAAAGGAGTATGGTGGGGATCTGATGCACAGCATAGTGATTATAGTTAACAATAATTATGTACTGAAATAAAAGTTGTTAAGTGAGTAGATTTCCCTTTATTCTTAACCAGCTGTGTTGCACCTCTTCTCCAGCCAGACTCCACTGTATTGCCATTGATACTCTGTGAACTTTTGGAAACCCTGTTGCAACCAGTGACAGAGGGTTTGCCCACTCTTTAGCTTTAAGCGGGAAGAGCTTGCCTTCTGGGATGAGTGCTTCCAGACGTTCCTTGATATCATGTGTCATATTAAATATTTATTCATTTATTTGATTTTGTCTTTTATTGCTCAGAAGTCTTTTTCTTATAGCTTACTGTCTAGTGTCCCATAGCACCTGAGGTTTCAAGCTGTCTGTCTACTTGGAACAAAATGCTGCCTTTGGGAGATTAAAAAAATATTTTCCAATTGCTTTTTGTCCTTCAGGTGAATTATAACTTCAAATATCCAGAATACCATCCTATTCAGTAATACACAGATAATTATCTTATTTGGCTCTCCCCTCCTCCTGTGTCTCTAAGCCATGCCACTGTAATCCAGGAAGAGAACAGAGTGGAAGAACATGGGCAGCAGAGGGGATGCTTGATTGGGTAATTAATGGTCCAATCACCTTAGGTTTCTGATGTGATTTCTCAACTGGAAGTGTAATTTGGAAAATGTCTGACATGAGAGTACTTGACTTCTAAAATTACACCTAATGTAGACTAAACACCATCAGACATATTTGGGGGTGGGGGAGTGATGTGATTTCCTAATGTAGGCATAGCCTTAGGTAAAACAAACTCATTGTGATACTTTTAGTACTGTACTCAACTCACTTTATAACAGTCCCGTTATTTATTGAAACCCATCTGTGTACTTGACTCTGAACAGACATAAATGAAAACCTAGGTCTTTCTCAAGGGCGGGCTCCCAAGCTAAATTCTGTTGGTTAATAGTCTGGTATTGTTGGAAAGTGGATGGGTCTTCAGCTCAAAATAATTATCTAGAGTTTACATTAATCATGAAAATCTTGAAAAGTGATTATCTTTTGTATTAGCTCTAAGCCAAAGTTAGAATCATTTGTTTCTTAAGTACCTACTATGGTTGATGGTAAAGCTCTGAGGTTATACTTCAGAATATTAATATATGGATACTGTTGGTTTATCTATTAATGATTAAATGAAAGTCACTTGCCTTTACAAAAGACAAACCCCATTAATGCTTATGCCTATACTTTTAATATATGCAATAAGCTGGGCCACCAGGGAAGTTTTGGTCAGTGTATCTCTACTGTAAAGCAAACCATTCCAAGTTCACATTTGCTAACTTTGGCTCAGTGTCCTATCACCTGCAAGTCACAGCGCAGCATTCTGGGAGTGTGCTCTGGTCGACCAGAATCTTTGGCATCTCCTGGGAGCTTGTGTAGACCACCCTAGACCTGTTGAATCAGAATCTGTATTTTTAACAAGACCCCTGATAATTCATATGCACTTTCAACTCTGAGAGACTCTGTGTCCAATCAGTCCTTGAGCTTTTACAGATGTGAGAGCATGGAGGTCTCTCCCCCTCCCTGGTTAGGAAACAAGACTCAACAGGCTTAGGAGGCTTAGCCAGTAGTAAGAGTCAGATATATAATCAGGTTAGGCCCTGTGTCCTGTGTTGCTGACATCTGTTTTAGTTGTCTGCCCAACAGGTCATTCTCCTCCCTCTGCAAGAGTCTGAGCATTGCCTCTTTTGGGGAGGTCCCATCTGGACTGTCAGTCAAAGGAGACTTCCTCACATCTCTCCACACTACTCCACCCACAGGGGGTGTGACTTAAGATGGGTTAATCAACTTTTATCTGTTGAGCATGAAATCTTGAGCAGAGACACACAGGGATGCAAGGTACTTGGAGTCAAATCATCTCATAGCAGGAGATGAGCCATTTCCACTGATAATAGAGTTGCTCAGTACTTCCTTCTGTACTACTCCTTAGAAATAATCAATGTACATTCTCTCTTTATAAAACAATATATTTCTTTCAGAATTTTCAGCCATAAACCAGTGTATGTGTCTTTTTAAACTGTGCAAATTGGATCATCTGACAGACTCTATTCTTGTTTGTTCACATAGTGCAGGCTATAATTCCTTGTTGAGAGCTTTTACGACCAGTTGAGTTTAGGAATTCAGAATCTTTTGGGTTTTAGAGTAGTGATACAGGGTACATAGCACATGTCACATAATACAGCAGTGGTGTCAGAGGCAGCAGTCCATAATGAAACACAGTACATTGTTTTGCACTGGAAGGTGTGAATATTCTATTCACACTAAGAAAGATCAATGAAGACTTTACATATTTTCATGTAGGACAGGTAGATATTTGCTGTCAAGTCAAATGAGTTTAGGAATGCTTGGGTTTTGCCACCAATTATGTTTTTTAAAAAAAGCTTTTAGTTTCTAGAATATTTTGGATTTTTGGAATTGTGGATAAGAAACTGTAGAGCATATAATATATTTTGTAGATATGATCTGAAATTCAGTACATTTACCTCAATCTTTCTCATGTCTGCAGAAGTATTTTATTTTATGGATGCAAAATAATGTATTTAACTAGTCTCCTATTGATGGGTATTTCGGATTTCCAATTTCTGCTCCTCCATATAATATTGCAGTGATTATTCTTGTATGTTTGTTTTAAATATATGAGCCAATTTGAGGGAAAATGTTGCACATTTTCTAGCTGCAACTGATTTCTCCCATTATTGATAGATCTTTATACAGAAAATTCTAATCTAATGGTGGAAAATATTCTGGTAAGATGGTAATAGCCCAGCCTCAGGAGCCAGTTTAGGTTTCTCCATCTAACAACTCTCCTCTAGCAACTTCAGGATTTTTTGTGTACCAGTTTCTCAGTCCATGAAATAGAGAACTACAATACAGGATGTCCCCAAAAGTGTATACACACTTTAACAGATGATTGCTCAATTTTGAAAATGAAATGTATTTAAATAAACGCTGCCTTTATAATTATTCAAAGTGTACGTATACATTTTTTGAGGATACCCTATATATGACTTCTATCAATATTGAGTTCCTATATTCAGGCACTGTTCTGAGTGCCTGAGAAATAGCAAAATCCAAAACAGATGATCCTGTTATGATGGAGCTTACATTTTAATGAGAAAGACCAATAATAAACATGATAACAAAATAAAATATTTAGATTGTTAGGTAGTGATAAGTGGTAAGGACAAAATAAATAAAGCAGGAAAAGGTAATAGGACATTTTAGGAAGGGAGAGTGAAGTTTTAGACAGCATGGTGAAGGAACACTTCCTAGAAAATATCTGCACTGAGCCTGAAAGAAATAAGGGAACTAGCCATGCAGATACTTGGGGACGAGCAGTTGAGCCAGAGGAAGCAGCACATGCAATGATACTAAGGTGGGATTATATCTAGGATGTTCAGAAGTTTGAGAAGGTCAGTGTGGTTAATGAGGGCTTACAAAGGATGGAAGGCAAAGGAAATGAGTGGAGAGAGGCACCAGAGGGCCAGGTGGAAGACTTTAAAATCTTCTGTAAGGACTTTGTCTTTTGTTAAGTGTGACATGGGGGAGCCCTTGCAGGATTGAGAACACAAGAGGATTGTGTCCTGGTTGGTACTTAATAAGGGCCTCTTTGTGTTAAGACTATACTAAGAGGGGACAGGGCAAAGGTGTGGAAGACTATAGGTAGGATGTTATTGGACTATTCTAGGCAAGAGATGATGGTGGTAACAGTAAGAGTGGTGGAACGTAGCTGAATTCTGGATTGAAGGTAAATCTAACAAGGGTTATATTGATGGATGTGATATGGGATATGAAGAAGAAATTAATCATGTCTCTGCAGTTTGTTGTCTGAGCAACTGAAAGAATGGAGTTGCCGTAAAGTGAGATGGGGAGCAGACTGCTGGAGATGATGGGAAAACCAGGAGCTCTGGTTTGGATGAATTGAGTTTGAGATGTCTATTAGACATAGACAGTTGGACAAAGATGAGTTTGGAGTTTAAAGGATCAGACCTGGGTTGAAGATATAAATTTGGCAGTCATCAGTGCATAGGTGGATACCTTGAGGCTGCATGGGATCATGTATAGAGTGAGTGCAATGAGAAGTCTGAGATCTTAACCCAAAGGAATCCCAGCATTTAAATATTAGTGGAAGCAGCAAATGAGATTCAGAAGTAACAGACAGAGAGGAAGGAGAAAACCAAGGAGAGGGTGGTGTCCTGGAAGACAATATTTCCAGGAGGAGAGTGACTGTGCTAAATGCTGTTGCCAGGTCAAGTTAGGAGAGGAATTTCAGTGGAGTGGAGGGGATGAAAAGCTATCTGCAGTTGGGTTCAAGATAGATGAGAGGACAGGAACAAGAGACAGTGAGCATTAACAACTGTTTCAGGAAGTTTTTGTGGGTGTATGTGATGAAAAGAAGAGAAAAGCAGTGGAACTTGAGGAAAGTAGTGGGAGTCAAGCTAAGTTTTAATTTTTTTTTAGATGGGAGGATTAATGGCATGTTTATATGCTAATGGGAATATTTCAGTAGAGAGGAAAAGAATGGATGCTGCAGGAGAGAGGGGAGGATTGTTATTAAGACAATGAAAGAGGATCAGATTTACTGCACAGATTGGTCCCTGACCTCATCCAAGCTCATCTATAGTAATGCTAAGTGGACGAGGGAAGTTCTGGATTTTTTCTTTGTTTTTATTATTTTTTGGTGATAACATTTAAGTCTGTCCTCTTAACAAATTTTAATTATACAATACAGTGTTATCAACAATAGTCACTATTTTTTACGTTAGATTCTCAGGACTTATTCTCCTTATAGCTGAATGTATGTATGTACCTTTTTACTAATCTCTCCCTATTTCCTCCACCCTCTAGCCCCTGGTGACCACTTTTATACTCTGTTCCTATGAGTTTGACTTTTTTTTTTCTTTTTAGATTCCATATATAATTGACACCCTGCAGTATTTGTCTTTATTTGTCTGGCTTATTTCACTTAGCACCATGTGCTCAAGCTCCATTCATGTTGTTGCAAATAGCAGGATTTACTTCTATTCTCTAAAGAATGTTCCATTGTGTATATATATGTGAAGTGAGCTCATTAGTAAGAGTAAAGTAGGACTCAGGTGGGAAGGTGTGATGTGGGAACTCCTGTTTATCATTATGGTCCCTATGTGTTACTGCTTGAGAATTAAACTGTGTATTCACGTTAATTTGATGAAACATAAATATTTTTATTTTTTAATTTTACTGTTTTAAATATATTTTTATTGATTTCAGAGAGGACAGGAGAAGGGGAGAGAGAGTTAGAAACATCAGTGATGAGAATCATTGATTGTCTGCCCCCTGCACGCCCCACTCTGGACAATGAGCCCACAACCCAGGCATATGCCTTTGGCTGGAATTGAACCTGGGACCCTTCAATCTGCAGGCTGATACTCTATCCACTGAGCCAAACCAGCTAGGGCCATAAATATTTTAAAAAGGAAGAGAGAAGAATGTCTGATTTACTTCTATGGGAGAATGTCTGAGGCAATCCTCAGCTGAATGGAGGGACAAAAAACTACAGAGGGGTGGAAAGGCCAGCTGTGCAGTCATGGTTCTAGAAGATGGCAAACATCAGAACAAGCCATTGGGATACAAAAAATTCTCTGAGGGCAATCACTCTTTAGCTTAACAAGTATTTTAGATCTTGATTTAGCTGTCTTTCTTTGGATGAAAATTGCTTGGTCATGTCATATACTTAGAAAAGTCACGGCATGCAAATTCTATGCATTCTTGTAAAGTTCAAACACATTACTTTTTGTTGACAGTAGTAATTTGTATGAGAAAGGCAAAGGAAAAATGGTTTCAAATTGCTTAAATTCAGAAGTTTGCTAATTAATAGACTTTCTATTTCCTTTTTTTTCTTTAAGTTTTGCCCAAAGTTTGATTAGTTATGGTTGCTTTGTTACAAGACTCTGGGCATCTGAAGACATTAACACTGGCCTGGTTTTGGGGATTGATCTCATAAGATGGTAAAGCAGTACCATCTAATAGAAATGCAATGTGAACCACACATAAAACTTTATTTTCTAATAATTATATTAAAAAGGTAAAAATAAATCAATGTGGTTAACTTTGATAATGATAATTAAACTGATATCTATATAATTTTTAAAGCGAACAATATAAAATTATTAATGAGATGCTTTACACATTTTTTAATACTGTTTTTGAAATCGAGTGTGTTTTATACTAACAGCACAAGTTTCCAGTCAGATGCTAATTTTTCAATGATTAAGAAGGAATATATTTCTATCAAAACAATAAATTTAAATTTAATGGAAAAATACTTTATACTGCTTCAATTTTTAAATTTAAATGTAAATGAATTAAAATTAAGTAACATAAAAATTCAGTTTCTTAGTAGTGCCCAGTAGCCACATGGGGCTAATAATCAGGCAGGACAACTTTAGAAGGTGAGATCCATGAGCCTTGAGATAAGATTTTAATTTTCTGCCAATGGGGCTTAACTTGAGAGGATTTTTATTATGAATAAAAATATTATGAATAAAGTCCCCCTCTGTTACTACTTAGATATCGCTCGGAACTTTGCCTCTGGCCCCTCTCGGTTGCCAGTTCATCTGGTCCCACCCTCCCACTGCAACTGTCCCCACTTTCTCTGCTGCAGCCTTCTCACCTGTCCTACTCTGTATCCTGCTCTGGTGCAGATTGCCCTATAATTTGTTCCTCGGGCAATAATCCTTTGACATCTCTCAGGACTTTATAGAGAGAAAGGGAGAAGGAGGGAGAGATAGAAACATCAATGATAAGAGAGAATCATTGGTTGGCTGCCTTCTGCACCCCCAACTGGGGATCCAAGCCCACAACCCAGGCATGTGCCCTTGACCGGAATTGAACCTGGGACCCTTCAGTCCATAGGCCAAGGACACTCTATCTATTGAGCCAAACTGGCCAGGGCATCCCTCAGGATCTTAAATGAGCTTGATAAACGTTGCAAACTTGGAGATTAATGTAGTAAAGACTGAGAACTACTACAGCTAAGGAACTTGCTTTACTTTGCTTAACCCAATGTTTTTCAAATGTAGTTGACCACAAGTTAAGCATAATTCTGTCATTTTGACTGCAAAGACCTTTGAAGAATGACAGCCATGATTTTACTTCTGTCTCCCCAAACACAAGTTATTTTAATACAGGCTAATGTGAAACAATAGAAGGCAAGAAATTCTGGAAAAAGTAATTTCTAGCTTGACCACATTGACTTTAAAATAACCCAACACAAGGTGCATCTCTAGGTGGGGATACCAAGGTGAATCATGAGCTTTCCACTCAAAGGAAGAACCTAGCAATAATATAGAAAGTACAGATGTCACATCTCACTTTATGGGGAGCAATCCAGGCTATTACATCAGGTTAATGCTTCCTTGAGCCTTTAAGTAGATCCTCTATTTATTTAGATTGTTCCCGACACAAAGAAGTTTCTGACCTCACCTGTCACCCAGTTTCTTCCTTGCCATTATATTGTTAAAGCTTGACATCTTGTTGCCTCCTTTTTGTTTCACCAAATTGTTTAGCAGTGGTACTTGCCCAAGCCCTAACTTAGTCCTCTTGCTCCTAATTGTCAGTCTGGACCTAGACAGGCCTGGGATGTCCAAGACTCTTGACAGGGGTTCTTGGCTAAACCCAGCCATTTCCACAGTGTGAGTATAGGGCTCTCTTACCTCAGTTTCTGGGGCAGCCAGTCTTTCTTTAACCTTACCAAATGAGTGTTCCAACTTTGGTGTGTGTACTAGCTTTGACATTGAAACTCTGGTGTTGTTAGTGATTTTTTTCCTATCGTTTGCAGATTTCCTTTTATCTAAACAAAGGTTTTTTCCTACACTTGAGTGTGAACTAAGTAGATTGATTTGAGGAGTATATGGAGCTAAGGAAAGCATATGGATTTGGTGCCAACAGACTAACTTTCATATATGTATTGTGGTAATTAGATAAACACACACAGAGAAATAAGTAAAAACAAAACAAAATGCTTGGAACGATACTGAGTCTGGCCCTATACCCCCCCATTAGATTATATGACGTGAGTGAGAATTCAGGGTTGGGATTAGCCTTCTAGTAGCAAAAGTTCAACTAGAAAGGTAAGGAGTACCATCTTGCTATCCTGCTAAATAAGTTGTATCTTCCTCATACACATTTTATTCAAACTAGACTAATGACTAGAATTAAACTACAATTCTAGCTTTTGTTAGCTTATTATTTTGGACACATCATTTAAACTCTCTGAGTCTTAGTTTCCTCATCTATAAAATAAAAATTCTTATTTTGTGAGGTTGTTGTAAACTTTAGGTATTAGAACAAAAGCATCTTTGCTGCCAAGGTCACAGCAGTTTGTGATGAAAGTAAAGCCCTATTGCACTGTTAAATTCTAGGGTCACAGCCCTAGCTTGATAAGTCCTGAAACTTCTTTACTAAATTTAAAGAGGCCTCAAGAGCTACAGCAAGAGGAAGCTGTCAACTGTTAGTTCCGGCAAATCTCTTGATTGTGCAAGCTTCTTCTTGTTGAATGTTCAGGGTTTGGAGTGGAATAACTGCTCTAGTGAAACAAATAGAGAAACTCAAAGCTCCATTTTGATATGAACACTTAAGACCTCATCTGTTAATATACCAAAGTCTAAGAATTAAATGCGGTGATCTGGGCCTGAAGTTCCCTCATTGACAAATCTTAACCATAATCACACTATTTTTTCCACACTTAGCATGGGTTGAGCAAATTTAGTCCCTGAGGATTTGATATTAGTGTCCTGGAAGCCTACCTCTGAACTCCTTACCAGGACTGGTTGAAGCCACTGTTTTATGAACCTTTATTATAAGTAGATACAAGATACATACCACTGGGATCCTACATTAATTCTCTTGGAGCAGCATTCTGGAGCTGACTTCTTCCAGTGGGGAGAAAAGTCTTTGCAAATAAACATCTGGATCCTAAAAGTTCAGAAGGAACCAGGCTCTGTAATAGTCTACCATACTTATGTGGAACTTTGTGCAAACTCACCCAGTGTCAGCCTGGGGGGAGCTGACCTCTGTCTTCAAAATCAAAAAGCCAGCACCACAAATCCAAATAAAAATAGAATTCTTAACTTGGCCCACAGTAACTCTGACTTTATTATTTGGGCACCATCTAACACCTGCAGGCACTGAGCAATTTCTATAAAGGTTTGCTAATAGAATGGCTTTTATTCATGCCTATTATTGCCTCCATCTCAGTGTTACTGAATTTTCAATTAATGTTAACTTTTGTGATTCACATTCTATGATTCATTATTGCTATGGACTCAGTGCTTTCAAATGTTTATGTATTTTGTAACAATCCTGGGAAGTATTGATCATACTTATTTTAATAGCTAACATTATCTATTTAGATATATACAGGGTGTTCCAAAAAATGTATATACACTTAACAGCTGAGAGCTCAATTGATGTATCTCTCTTTTCAGATTTAACCCTTTGGAATTAATAATTATTTAAAGTGTTATACATTTTTTGGGACACTCTATATCTATGAGGTAGTTCTTATTAATATCATCATCATCATCTTCATCATCATCATCATCATCTTAGCTGGCAAGTGGTAGCACTTGGATTTAGACCCAGCCAGTCTTGCTCCATATGGATTCTAAGGTGCATATTCTTTCTAATTATCAGCAAATCATTTGATTTGTTGATCCTCATTTTCCATCTATAAAATGGGGGAAATTATTTATTTCATAAAGATGTCCTGATGGTTAAATAAAATTAATTACATAAATGTTTAACTAACTCCCTGTCACATAATAAAAGCTCACTATTTATTAACTTACTAGCTAGTGGATTCCCAAGAAAAGCTTTTTATTCTTAATACTTGATAAACCTAGGTTTATTAAGAATATGTTAACTCCAGAAAGTACGATGTAGATAAAACAAACTTGGTGGTTTTACATAATTTCTATTCCCTAAACCTTGATAACTGCATTTAGATTTGGTTGGCTTTAGACCTAGATAGTTGTGTATGCAAGTACTCCTTATCAAGGGCAATAAAGTTATTGTATAGGCCCTTAAAACCCTACCCCAAATAAACCTCTTTTAAAAAATTTAGATTTTTAGTATCTGTGCTTATATTCTGTTTTTAAATAGTAGTCTTTTATTTTCACATCAAAATTTTAAGGTAGTAGAAATTGTTTTCTCATTCTAAAACAAGGTCTGTTGACTTAATTTAATCTATTTCTCATTGTCTGATGATTCTTTTGTTGACAAAATCAATAGAAATCATCAGGTTAAGTAGTAGAGCCTGGTTGCCCCCAACTCCCCGCTCCCTGCCAGCCTGGTCACCCCTTAGTGCCCCCCCTGCTTGCCTGGTTGCCCCCAAATGCCTCCCCTGCCGATCACCCCCAACTGCCCCGCGCTGGCCTGGTCACCCCTTAGTGCCCCCTGCCAGCCTGGTCGCCCCCAACTGCCCTCTCTGCCGGCCTGGTCATCCCCAACCTCCCCGCCCTTGCTAGCCTAATCACCCACAACCAACCCCCTCACCCCCTGCCAGCCTGGTCGCCCTTAACTGCCCCCTCTGGCAGCCTGGTTGCCCCCAACTGCCCCCCTGCCAGCCTGGTCATCCCCAAGTGCCCCTCTGCTGGCCTGGTTGCTACTGTGAGGGCTCTGTGACCAATTTGCATATTATCCTTTTATTAGGATAGATAATATAAATTGATTCATTAATCCACTCATTCAGTATAGATTTATTGACATCTTGCTGGCCCATTCCCTGTGCTAAACTTTAGGCATATATGGAGTTCCTGGTTCTTGTCCTCAAAGCAAAGTATTCACTTTTTAGAGAGGGAGAAAGATAAGCAAAACACCATTCACAATGGGATGTGGTAAAAGAGTAATAGAAATAAGTGGAGGATACTGTGGAAGTTTAGAGGAAAAGCACCTTCTTTTCCAACTTAACTCCCACTACTGCTTTGTTCAAACTCTCTCTACTAGATTGATCTATTTGCAATTCTCCTAAATACCATGTACATTCTTACCTTTCTGACTTTAATGATACTGTGTTTTCCATGCTCTGTCTCTTCATTTACTGCTCGTCAACCAGCATGGGTTGAAAGCGTACTGCATGCAGAACATATGTGCTATATATACCATTGCTAAGTAAATGAGAGAAGTATACTCTTACCCTCATGTAGTGTTGCCTTTCTCAACCTCTCCTTCTCACTCTAAATCCCTCTTTCCTAATCATTCAGCCATGGTGAGCTCCTTCTTTTTGAGAGCCAGTAAATGTATTGTCTGTTAACCATCAGTACTTATGGGCAGTTCAATTAGTATTTACTAGTTGATTATGCATAGTAATAGAAAATGCAAATTTCATGGGGTAAGAATTTTAGGTTACTTTAAAAACTGTTTTTATTCCTTTCATTTAATGATGGTTGATAATACACTTGGTGTCATCTGTTAATGAGCAGAATGAACTGAAAATTTAAGTTCTCTTCAAAGTCTGCTATTACATCTATTTTTAATCTAAAATTTTTATATGGATTTAATAAGCATAGATTGAATTTATTTACATTTTATTCCCAATGCTTATGGGTATCTAAAGCAAGGGAAAGGAGGCCAAGGAAAGCATATGGATTTGGTAAAAATCCAAAATGTAGAGAAAAAAGAGGATGAAGAAGAAAAGGAGAAACAGCAAAAGCTCCATCATGAAAAGGGTTGGGAATAAGGGCAAAGATCTTGCTTTGAAGAGAATATCCCATTTTCAGGGCTTCTTTCTTCCTATTCCTTATGTTAAATCTTGTTAAAAAGCTGTATTTCCCTGGCCAGATTGGATTAGTGGGTAGAGCATCAGCCTATGGACTGAAGGGTCATGGGTTTGATTCCCAGTCAGGGGCGTGAACCTTGGTTGCAGGTTCCCCAGCCTCAGTAGGGGCACATGAAGCAGGCAACCAATCAATGTGTCTTTTTCATGTCGATGTTCCCCTCTGTCTCCCTTCCCTACTCCTCCCCTCCACTTTCTCTAGAAATCAATGGAAAAAATATCCTTTAATGAGAATTTTTTTAAGAAGATGTATTTGTAGGACCTTTTGGTCAAGATGGCAGTGTAGGCAAACATGATATGTACTCAGAACCTCTAACAATCACATAAAAACTACAAATAAATTACAGGATGAAGAAGCCACATCAAGACTGGTAGGAGGGATGCTGACATGGTTTGGGTTGGTACCACACCCATGTATAATGATATCACAGTTGCTGAGGTCTCCCTTGAGGGTCCAGGGTGTCCCAGCCCAACACCAGAACCCCCAGCTCAGGTTTCCAGTGTCAGGAAGAGAAGTCCCCATAATTTTTGGCTGTAAAAACCAGCAGAGATTGAGGCTGAGTAAGATAGAGGGCTGCTGGAGTCCCAGGCATTCCTCTTAAAGGGTGTGCGTAGGGACTTATTTGATCTCACTCCTCTAAGCTCCAGCACTGGGGCAGCATCTCTAAAGGCTCCTGAGTTACAGGGGAGGAATTGAATTGTCTAGCTTCAGGGTCAGGGCTGGAGGAACAGCTTTCTGCCAGACAGAAGTGTTACAAAAGCCATTATTTCTTTTCTGAGCCACAGGCCTAGCATTTGGGTGTCATAACTGAGTCTGCACCTACCTAGCTATCACTTTCACTCTGCCCTGGTGATTCCCTGAGACACAACCCCACCCAACTTCAGGTCCACCTAAGCTGTTTCCAGTGGCTTTTCCATATAAATGCCTCTTGGTTCATGCTTTGGAGTTTCCTAAAATCTCTCAAACAAGCAGCATCTGGTCTCTGTGTACCCTATACCTCTTGCTAAGTCACCCTAGGCCTGGCACTAGCTGCTGCCAGCCTCAGTTCACAGCTTGGCCTCTTCTGGGTACCTCTAAGCCCAGCACAAGTAGAAGCCATCTGAAGAGTGCTTTGTAGCTTATGCTAGGTGGCTCCAGACAGGGCACAGGCAGTGGCTGACCTTTCAATTTCAGGGAGTAACCAGAGTCAGTGCACCCAATGGACAGCTTCAGACCATGCCATGTTATAACCCAACTACCTCCATGAGTGTCAGGAGTAGACTAAGTGGGCACCAAATGCTTACTGAAGCAAGTCCTGCTTCATGGGGTTTGCCCCTGTATAGCTGAATCTCTACAGCTGCTCCTCTAAGCCAATTGATCTCAGGATAAAGCCTCCCAGTGATGTTTCAAATAGTAATCAAGACTCAAGTACAACAGGACAGTACACATAGCCCACACAAGGAGTGCACCTGGACCACCCAGTTTGGGTGTTTGAAGAGGATGCACCACTGGGCCCTACAAGACACCTACTACACAAGGCCACTCTACAAAACCTGGGTGACATACAAGCTCTACCTAATACATAGAAACAAACACGGGAGGCTTCAAAAATGAGGAGACAAACATGTCCCATATGAAAAAGAACTAAATGCAATGAGGCAAGCAAACAATCTGATACAGAGTTCAAAACAATGGTTATAAGAATGCTCAAGGAAGTCAGTAAAAACTTCAACAGCATAAAAGAGGACAAGGAAAAACATAATAAAGAACCAGTCAGAAACTATGGATACACTAACTAAAATAAAGAATTTACAGGGACTCAACAGAATTGATAAAACAGAGAATCAAATCAGCAATTTGGAATAAAAGGAAACAGTAAACACCCAATCAGAACAGAAAAAAGAATAAAAGAATCCAAAATAATCAATTTAGTGTAAGGAGCCTCTGAGACAACTTCAAGTGGACTAACATTCACATCATGGGGGGTACTGGAAGAAAAAGAAAAAGATCAAGAAATTAAAAACCTAATGAAAAACTAATGACAGAAAATTTCTCTAATTTGGATAAGGAATAGACATACAAGTCCAGAAAAGGCAGAGAGCCCCAACCAAGATGAATCCAAAGACATGGTCTGGTACCAAGACATACCAGAATTAAATGCCAAAAGTGAAAGACAGAGAGAGAATCTTCAAAGCAGCAAGAGAAAAGCAGTTAGTTATCTACAAGGAAGTTCCCATAAGATTATCAGCTGATTTCTCAACATAAACTTTCCAGGCCAGAAGGGATTGAAAATATATATTCAAAGTGATGAAACACAAGGATATAAAACAAGATTACTCCCTACCTAGAATGGCTATCTTTTAGAATTAAAAGACAGATGAAGAGTTTCCCAGATAAGAAAAAGCTAAAGGAGTTTATCACCACCAAACCAGTATTATGAGTAATGTTAAAGGGTCCTCTTTAAGAAGCAGAAAAGATAAAACATATGAATAATAAAATGGCAATATATATCTATCAACAATTACTTTAAATATGAATGAATTAAATGCTCAAGTCAAAAGATACTTTGTAGCCTAAACTGGTTTGGCTCAGTGGATAAAGTGTCGGTCTGCGGACTGAAAAGTCCCAGGTTCAATTCTGGTCAAGGGCATGTACCTTGGTTGCGGGCACATCCCCAGTGCGGGGTGTGCAGGAGGCAGCTGATTGATGTCTCTCTCTCATCAATGTTTCTAACTCTCTATTCCTCTCCCTTCCTCTCTGTGAAAAATCAATAAAATATATTTTTAAAAAAAGATACTTGGTAACTGAATGGATAACAAGACAAGACCCTTATATATGCTATCTATGAGAGACTTACTTCAGATCATAAGACACACATAGACTGAAAGTAAAGGATAGAAAAAGATATTTAATGAAAATTGAAACAAAACAAAACCAAAGCTGGGGTATCAGTATTTATACCATACAAAAGAGACTTTATATTTTTATTTTAATATGTTTTTTAGTTATTTCAGAGAGGAAGGAAGAGGGAGAGAGAGATAGAAACATTGATTGGTTGCTTCCTGCATGCTCCTCACTGGAAATCAAGTCTACAGCCTGGGGCATGTCACCTGGCTGGGAATCAAACCTTGACCTCCTGGTTCAAAGGTTGATGCACAACCATTGACAAAATAGACTTTAGAACAATGGCCATAACAAAAAACAAAGAAAAACCCAGAAACTGTGCTTATAGGTATTAATTTGAAGAAACCCAAAGTACTAAATTGAAAAGACATATACAACCACATTTTTATTGCAGCATTATTTACAATAGCCAAGATATGGAAGCAACCTAAGTATCCATCAATAGATGAATGTATAAAAAAGAAGTGGATATATACAATGGAATATGACTTCACCATAAAAAAGAATAAAATCTTGCCGCCTGCAACAGCATGGATGAATCTAGGTGGTATTATGTTGAGTAAAATAAGTCAAATAGAGAAAGACAAATGCCAGATGATTTTAATGTATGAAATCTAAACAAACAAACAAACAAACAAACAGACTTATAGATACAGAGAACAGGTATCAGATGGCAGAGAGATTGGGAGATGGGTAAAAATGATGAAATGATTTAGAAATACAAATTGATAGTTACAGAATAGTCGTGGGGTTTTAAAATACAACATAGGGGATATAGTCAATAATATTTTAATAACAACATATGGGGTTGTACACTTAAAACTAACACTTGTAAATCAATGGTAATTTAAAATTATAAAAATATTTTTTAAAAAAGCTATATTTGGCTGAGACCGGTTTGGCTCAGTGGATAGAGCGTCGGCTTGCGGACTGAGGGGTCCCGGGTTCGATTCCGGTTGGGGGCATGTACCTTGCTTGCGGGCACATCTCCACAGTGGGGTGTGCAGGAGGCGGCTGATCAGTGTCTCTCACCGATGTTTCTCACTTTCTATCTCTCTCCCTTCCTCTCTCTGTAAAAAATCAATAAAATATATTTAAAAAAAGCTGTATTTGTAGTTAACCCTTTGTATAGAACTAATATATTGAAAGAAAATGTCTGGATTGTGGAGTGGGAATTGTATGACTATGATAACCTCCTAAATCATTCAATATAATTTTCATATGGTTGAGTAAAAGAAGTTTTTAAGAAGAGACACAAAGCCTATCTTATAAATACTATATTTCAATAAAGTTTAGTTTGAAAACGTTTCAAAACACAAACAATCTGTTCTGGGTACTCATATGTTTCTAATATTAAAATCAAAGGATCATGACAAACTCCATTTTTCCTTAGGTACATTATTTTAGATTGGATCTAATGGGTAATTAATTTTATTTCAACACTTATTTTATTGAGCACCTACTATATGCTAGACAAGGTATTTACATAACTGATCAATGAAATGTAGTTTCTACTCTTGAGCTATTTATAATCATGGGGGGGTACTTATTATTAGTCATAAAAACAAGGATGTTATAATTTTGTATGACACATATTTACATTTATTTTAAATTTCTTCATGCTTTGTGTGTACATATATGCATATACCCATAAAGACATATACTCATACATACATATCATTCTAGTATATATCTGCATACACACATATATAAGCATGGAGAAAAATATTTATTTGTGTTTATTTACAAACACAGTTCTACATGCCACAGAAAAAGAACATTTTCATACTTATGAGAGATTATATCTCTGAAGAAAGTTCTGAAAGTTATAAATTATATTATTCATGATTTTATATATTTTGAATTATGCCCTCTTTGCAAATCTGATGAAAGTTATGAAACCTCTCCTAAGAAAGTACCCAATGATGTGAAATTTTAGAAGATTTTTTGAGACCTCAGACAGAAGCAAGGGCAGAGTGTCCTATAGCATTTTTTGAAATTATAGGGTATTGTTTAGTCCAACTGCTTGATGCCAGCTTTTAAAATAAAATGTCCACAAGTCCCTATTAAAATACAAACGGAACACCTGCAGAGTTTAAAGTGATTCCAAGTGAATGTGCACAGACCAATGAATTAATCATTCATATGTATATTTAATATTATATGATTTAGTACATGTAAATGTAATTTTTCTTGTGGCAAGTCAGGTGAACAGTCATTGGTAAATTCATATAGTTATTGTTGGAAAGATTTGTCTCTTTAAAGGGAGAGATAAGCTCCCTAGATGGGAATTCGATAAGTTATTTATTGCTTGCTGTGTTGCCAACCCCTTTCCATAAAATTTTCCTGTCTCAGATCTAAGCCCTGGAAATCAAATTATTAGTCTTCTGTTTTTGATAGCAGTAACTGCTTTTTTGAACTGCCATTTTAGTATCAGTAGCTTCTCTTATTCTCTGAAGTTATGCAAAACATACTTGCCTTTTTACTTGCTTGATCCAAATCTCACTTGCCATTTTCTACCCTTTGATCCCTCTCTGCATTACTATTTATCAGTATCAAAAAGCTGTAGCCCAACATTGCTTTTGGCCCTGGGTCCATAAAATCAAGTCAGTCATGCATCTGGCATATTCTCTGTAACTGGACTGCTTGCAACACAAGAGTGTCACTGTCTCCTTTATTTACTGAGCCATGTAAGAGATTGAAGATGAGTTTCATCTTTAAAATAATGAGTAACTTTCCCCCTACTCATAGCACATAGCACCTTAGTCATGTATATGAGATTCTTTTCAAAATATCACTGAGTAAGTATCCTTAACAATTATCCTGGTTTTAATTTTACATTATATTTGTGTGATTATTTCATTAATGACTGTCTTCAGAAGCATCCTGTGTCAGGAAGCATGTCTAGATGGCTCTTCTTTATATTTCTAGCACCTAGCACAGTCCTCTACTCTAGTAGGTGCTCAATAAATTCACTCAGCACACAGTTAATATGTGCTGAGTGAATTTAGCCTTACCCAAATATTTTAGAAGTTTCTCCTCTGGAATTATCTTTAGAGCCTGTTTCCCAGAAACGAGAGAATGGCTTTCTTGATTTTCTTTGAAGAACATCAAAGCATCTTGGTCTGCCTGCTATTTTCCTCTCCCACTCTCTCTTTTTTGCTCCACGTGGCTCCTCTCATTGGCCCCCTTTCCCTCCCTTTGCAGTACAGTTGAAGCACAGTTGTACTGTTACTGACCTGGATCCCAACGAGAGGGCTCCCAGGCAGGCTGAGGAATGCAGATAAAATAAAGCCATTGGTGAAATACTCATTGTACTTACTAAATTCACCTGGTGTTGCATACCTGCTATCATGGCTGTAAAAGTCTTAAGTGGATGCATTGTAAATGTGCATTGCTGATGGATTAGGACTCAAGTTTTAAGTGTGTTATAACTGAGATGGTTTAAAATGAGTTGATGGTGTTAATAGTAAGTATCTTTGGTGAAGAGGGGCTGAATTTACACAGGACTGTCATTGTCCTTTTAAATATATTTATGTATGTTTCATATATGCAGAGTGTCCCCCAAAATTTATATGGTACACTTAACAGCTGATAACTCAATTGATGCTTCTCTCTTTTCAGATTTAACCCACTGGAATTAATAATTATTCATGGTATGTATACATTTTTTGGGATACCCTATATATACTTAATGTTTTAGTATTTTTTTACACTTTGTTGATATTTACTTTAGTAATTAAAAAAGATACATAACTATTTTTAAATGTCATAAGAACTTGATGCCCTTAAGTCATTTAAAGAATTTATCAATTAAAAAAGTTTCAATGGAATAATATAAAATTGAAAAAAATTATAATAACATATACAAATAGTTGGTTACTAAGCTGTCTGAGTTGCTATTATTATTTTATGCTTCAAGCAATCTATATAGACATAGCGAGAGATTTCAAAATGTTAATAATCTCTCACAACTTATTGTTCAACTATAAAATTTATAGTTGAAAATAAGTAATGATAATTTGCTTCATACCTAGAAAATTTGTCCTCCCATGATTACAGTCATCCCTTTCTAAGTAATACTACAACATATTTATTTAATGTGTTGTCTACAAAGACCTGGTCAAAGAAATGGCACAGAGGTTGGTCATGTAATCAGAGAAAAAATAGTGGTCTGGCATGAACATAATGATGATAATGACAATGATGATGTTAGAGGTTGGATACCAGCTCTAATACTTGTGTTGTCAGCTGTGTGACCTTGGGTAGATCACTCAATCTCTCTGGGCCCATTTTCTCCTCTCTGAGATTAAGATATTCTTTACTTGATTCAGTTGTGGCGCAATAATGTCTGTAAAAGTGCTTTGTGAAGTTTTTATATCTTAGATTCAGAATGCCTGTTCCACCTTAGAAGGCATGTGCCACTTGCATTTCCTTCACATACATGTTTCCTTCCGCTTTTCCCCCTTAACCTTCCCCTAGTTGTCCATATCCTCTTTGAAGTTGTGTATTTATTTCAGCCTGAGGCATGCAATCATGTATTAATGTAATTTGTCCCCCATTTTCTTTCTAGTGGTCCTGGTACTAATTTGAAGCATCCAAAGCCAGGTAGGGAGATATGGTTTAAAATTTCATTGAGACACAGCTTAAAACAAGGTAACCTATCTGGTTAACAGGAAAACAATATGGCAATAGTTTTTTAAAAAGTTTTTTTTTTAATTGGTTTCAGAAAGGGAGAGGGAGAGAGAGAGAGAAACATCAATAATGAGAGTGAATCATTGATTGTCTGCCTCCTGCAAGCCCTCTACTTGGAATTGAGCCCACATCCCAGGCATGTACGCTGACTGGGAATATTACTGTGACCTCCTGGTTCATTGGTCAATGCTCAACCACTGAGCCACAATGGCCAGTCAACAGTCACTTCTTTATGAGCTAAAAGTAATAATGTTCTCCTTCAGTGAAAGAAATATGCAAATTCAGATCTTAAGTGTCATGAACATCTATAGGCTTTTCAATATTGACATTAGTTTCAGTATTCAGTAAATATTTATCTAACAGTCATAATAGTTCCAGGCAGGAGGATCAAATAGAGAAAACGGAGAGTCTTCTATGCCTTTTAGTATCCTACATTCAGGTATAATATTTAAAGACACAAATTCATGTTCAGAGTAGGAATGCTATTAGTATACATACACACACACACACACACACACACACAATCATATTACTGAGTTTGGAAAACAAAGCCATGTGATCATGTGGAGATGCCTTTGAGTGCTATAAACATTGTTTAACTCCTTGAACTGTTAGTTTACTTTGTATGCAGATATTCTATCTAATAAAAAAGTAATATGCAAATTGACTATACCTCCGCTATACCACAAGCCATGCCCACCAGCCAATCAGGAGGGATTATGCAAATTAACCCCAACCAAGATGGCTGTGGCCACAGAGAGAGCAGGAGGGAGATTTGGGTTTCCCTGGTGATGGAAATTATTGATCTTCTTTCAATTATAGAAGATAAATAAATTCCAACAAAAATGGTGGCAGCTACAGAGCTGGAGAGAGCAGGAGGCTAGGATCGCTCCCAGTGATGGAGGAAGCCAACCTTTCCCCAGCCCTGACTGGCCTTTGCCTCTGCTTAAGGCTACAAAGTTTCAATTTTAGAAGATAAATAAATCCCAACAGAAATGGCTATAGCCACAAAGTGAGCAGGAGGCTTGGCTCAGCCCCAGGCTACATAGTTTCAATTTTAGAAGATAAAATTGATACCAGGGTCTCTGCTTGGGTCTCTGGGAGGCATGGCTGGCTAGAAAACCACCACAGGCCCCTCACCCAGGCCACCCACACCCCAAGGGATCTCCCACCCTGATCCAGGACACTCTTCAGGGCAAACCAGTTGGCCTCCACCCATTCACCAGGCCTCTATCCTATCTAATAAAAGAGTAATATGCGGATTGACCATCATTCCAACACACAAGATGGCTGCCCCCATGTGGTCAAAGATCCTGCCTCCATGTAGACACAAGATGGCCACCACAAGATGGCCAGCAGGGGAGAGCAGTTGTGGGTGATCAGTTCTGCAAGGGAGGGCAGTTGGGGGCAATTAAGCTTGCAGGGGAGGGCAGTTAGGGGCAAACAGGCTGGCAGGGGAACAGTTAGGCATCAATCAGGCTGGCAGGGGAGTAGTTAGGGTATGATCAGGCTGGCAGGCAGAAGCAGCTAGGGGCAATGAGGAAGGCAGGCAGGTGAGCAGTTGGGAGCTAGCAGTCCTGGATTGTGAGAGGGATGTCCGACTGCCCTACCAGGATCGGGCCTAAACGGGCAGTCAGACATCCCTCGAGGGGTCCCATATTGGAAAGGGTGCAGGCTGGGCTTAGGGACACCCCCCAAGCCCCGTGCACAAATTTCATGCACTGGGCCTTTAGTATGAGCCCAAGTTAAAATGCAAATGAATATTTTAAAATAGCAAATACTAACTTTGAAAACTTCATATATAGTTTTTTTCATTGCTACCACTTAGTCATTAAGATTGCTCAGACTGTATCCCAAAATAATCTACTTCACATGCACTTCTTTTATTTAAAGAAGTCTATAAATTAAAGGCCTTTACTTTTTAAGTGTCTTCTTATACTTATTCCCATTCAAACACAAAGAACCTGCATTTTTAGAATAGTCCATCACAAGTGAGACACATAATATTTCAGCTTTCTAACACAGTCACACACACACACACACACACACACACACACACACACACACACTTGCACATATTCTTTTGGAATTCTAAAATCCATCAAAACACCCAGAAGTAATGTCCCGTTACACATTTCCAATTTAAAGGGTCTTGAAATTTATTCCTTTGTAAAGTGTGCATGTCATTAAATGGCTCACTAGTTTTGCTGTTTTGTTTCTACTACTGGATGACAGTGAGTCTACACTTACTGTTTCTCTGCATCTCCTTCACCAACCTTAGAGGCTGAAATGACCTCTAAGGGGCCCCAAAGCACCCAGATATCTCTTGTGACTTGTCCCGTGGTTTGTGAGTTCCCTTTAACAGATTGTCTTCCTCTTTTTAGTAGATATCCAGAAATGTTTCACTTAGTAAAACATGACAAACCTTGTGGAAATAAGTATACTTCAGATTAAAATCCAGGCTAAAAGGGTAAAGGAACACTCTCTGGCCAGGAGAATCAGTATAGGGAAAATAGTTGTGTTAGTGAAGTAAAGGAATGGTCAAAACATTCTCTCAAATAATATTGGGTCAAGTTTCAAAAGGATTGTTGTAATTCTATGTGGTGGGAGCTATAGACAGCTGGTTGAAGGTTGAGCCCATCAGAGTTGCTAGACAAGCAGCTATGGCTGGATTTTTAAAAAAACTCATCTGGGTTACTGTTACAAAGAATAAGAAGAAACATTAATGTGAAATCTTTCCAAGAAACTCTTCAGAATCAGAGCGAGAGAAGGAGGAGAAGGAAAATAAGGAGAAGGAGGAGAAAGAAGAGAGAGAATGAATCAATGAAGGAGTCATAAATGCTCCATGGATCCAAATGTAAAGGATGGAGTAAAAGCAGTTGCTCCCTAAAATGATATCATCATTGAGCTTCTATTATTTTCTCTTTGCTTGGTTAGTGAGCTGGCCAATTAGGACACATTCCTATTACTGCCAGTGTTCTATTGTTCCAGGTCTAGATATCTAGTCTGGCTATTCATGTTCTCTGATTCTCACCTTTTATTTTCTTTTGCTTGTGACAATAGACATGAGGTGAAAATCAGTAAATTTTTTTCCTTATTAGCAACTAGAGGCCTGATGCATGAAATTTGTGTATGGGGGAGGGGTGTGTTCCTCAGCCCAGCCTGCACCCTCTCCAATCTGGGACCCTTTGAGAGATGTCTGGGCATAAACAGGCCTAAATAGGCAGTTGGACATCCCTCTCACAATCCAGGACTGCTGGCTCCCAACCACTTGCCTGCCTGACTACTTGATTGACCCTAACCACTTCTGCCTGCCAGCCTAATCATCCCCTAACCACTCCCCTGCCAGCCTGATCAACACCTAACTGCTCCCCTGCCAGTCCAATTGCCCCTAACTGCCTTCCCCTGCTGGCCTGGTTACCCCCAACTGCCCTCCCCTGCCAACCTAGTCACCCCAACTTTCCTCCCCTGCATGCCTGGTGCCCCTCAACTTCCCTTCCCTGCAGGCCTGATCACCTCCAACTGCCCTCCTGTGCCAGCCTGGTCCCTCCCAACTACCTCCCCCTGCAGGTCTGGTTGCCCTCAACTGCCCTCCTTTGCCAGCTCAGTCATCCCCAACTGCCCTCCCTTTCAGGCTTGGTCCCTCCCAACTGCCCTCCCCTGCTGGCCATCTTGTGTCCACATGGGGGCGGCCATCCTGTGGGTTGGAGTGATGGTCAATTTGCATATTACCTCTTTATTATATAGGATGTTTGTAAATATTTATAAGGCAGGAGGTGACAACTAAAATAAGGGTTTTCTTTCAAATGTATGTGTATATTTCTCAATTACCATGGATAATTATGAACTAGTGGATCATTATTTATAGTAATAAAAGCATAATATGCTAATTAGACTGGACAGCTGAATGACCTTCCAGACAAAGCTTCAGCTGCGAGGGCTGAGGCAAGCCACTGCAGCTGTGAGGGTGAAGCCCCTTGCATGAATTTTGTGCATCGGGCCTCTAGTTAAGTAATATTTTGAGATTTAATATTTGGATATGATGTTGGTGTGTCTCAGTCATAGTTTTGTGTCATCTGAGAGTACTTCCTATTACTTCAGGGGATCATACAATCCTGCATAATAATCTCAAAACAAGATTTAAATTAAACTTATTAGATGATTGTTCTATCTTATGGTCCCTCTGTAAACTCTCTAGTTCTTTTGGGATGAGGAAGAATGAAAGAAGACTATCATGATGTGAACTCAATTTTTTTTCCAGACCATATAAACCATTTATTGAAGACCTCCCATGTGACTGGCAATATATGTACAGGAGAGATACAGTAACAATATGAACAGAATTTATAAATGAAGGGACTGAAACTATGAAAAATCTACTGGCCCACGTCTGATAGCTTTAAGGAACTATACTAGAATTTTGACCTAGTTTTTATAACAAAGGCCTTTACTTTTTCTAGTACACTATACTCATTCTCCAACAACTTAGGTTCAGATATCGTATATCCTACAGTATAGAAGCGGAAACTCAGACTCAAAGAAAATATTAAGTAATTGCTTGCATAAATCACATGACTTCCCTGGGTCTTATATAATTCATTTATGGCTCAATCACAATAGTTAGCATATATAGGTTACTTAATTATCTACAGCAGGTATTGTTAGGCACATTATAGATGATAGCTTAATTAACCCTTTTGATAGTCTATACTATGTCATAGGTATAAATCTTTTATAAGAAGAGGAAAAAGAGATTGAGAGAGCTAATAGTTTGAGCAAGTTCACAGAGCTAAAATTGTGGGCTCTTGATTCAAATGTAAGCTCTCTGACTGTAGTCTAGAGCATAGACCCTTAACCACTGTCCTTCACAGCTTTCTATAACTCAGTCTTTGCCTCTTCCAGATCTCCAGTTTAATAGTATGACTCTGTATAGCTGCAGGCATTCTTATCTTTTGATTCCCTAACTATGTGGTTTTAAACATTTTTAACTGCAATAATTTAAGTGTTAGAATTAAAACAATTCTCCACTGGTTAACCCCTAGTGCTGCTCTGACATAGTTGTTCTATTTTTCCATGGTTCCTCTCTAGCACAATTTACTATCTTCTCCAAATGATCTATACAAGGCAAGTCTTGTGTACCATATTTCTCCATCTGCAATACTCCTATGGAAAAACATAATACCTCCTACTGATACCATTGCAATAGACCCAGTTATTAATACCTGGAAATGAGTAAAGGTAAGGCCAAATTTTATAGGCATGCTATTTGTGTAGCTTTGCCAGGCTGCAGCCATTGGTCTGTTTCCCACAGGTTGCTGGGGGAAGGGACTGGACAATAGACTTGTGCTCAGTAAGGTCTGGGTGACATAAGAAAGGTACTTGCCTATCAATCACACATGGGAACAGGTCATTGGCCAGAGTAGGCTTGGCCACTGCAAGCACAGGATGATTTCAGATATTTAAACTCCTAAACTAGTGGTTCTCAACCTTTCTAATGCTGCAGCCCTTTAATACAGTTCCTCATGTTGTGGTAACCCCAGCCATAAAATTATTTTCAAATTAATTTCATAACTGTAATTTTGCTATTGTTATGAATCATAATGTAAATATCTGTGTTTTCTGATGGTCTTAGGCTCTACAGGTTGAGAACCGCTAGCAGGGTTGCCTAAGACCATCAGAAAACAGATATTTACATTACGATTCATAACAGTAGCAAAATTATAGTTATGAAGTAGCAACAAAAATAATTTTATGGTTGGGGGTCACCACAACATGAGGAACTGTATTAAAGGGTCGTGGCATTAGGAAGGTTGGGAATCACTGTAGGCATTCCTTCTCTCTTGTGTGCTGGGCTCCTGGCTCTCTTGTTGCAGGGGTGTGCTCCCCTGCATTCACCCACATGGCTCATAGCCATATAGCCCCCAGACAATGGACTATGGATTGGAACTAGCCTGATGCTGTGCTGGACCCCACTCCACCATAGAATGGAAACTTTGGACACTGGCTTTACTTTTACTAGCTGCACATCTTCCAGGATTGGTCTGAGGGAAATGAGACCCAAAGATATAATTCCATGCAAATAAAAATCAGTCATCCTCCCGTGAGAGTCTTAGAATTTTTTTTTCTCAAGATATAGTAGAAACTTGACCCCCACCACCCAGTGAGTAAAGAGGTACCTCACTTCCACCAGTTGACACGCCACTTCTACCAATAACGCTACCTTTTAAAAATATGACCCAGTGCAGCACAAAGTATAGTTTTATAGCATCTCAGGAGATCACACCAGAACTCTTGTTTTTACATGAACAGGCTGTGATGCTGCAACACTGGTTTATGCTTTAAAGGTGAGGTGTAAACACCAGGAACAGATGGTCCCTTAACAAACAACACTCCTGTTTTTAATTCCATCTGTATTAAAAAAAAAATCTGTCTTAAGAGCAAAGGCAAATAAAAAAAATAAAATAAAATACTACACAAGGCAAATATTTATTTCTTCCCCATGGTGACTGTAAATATACTAATTAACATTTTAAATATTGAAGATTCTGGGCAAATACTAATATTACCAGCTAATGTTTGGTCTTAATTCTCAGGATAAGTACAATTAACTAATTAGAGATGACAAAAATAGAGATAAATTGTCGAAGAGAAAGCAATAAAACATAGTGAATAGATAATGAAAAATCATTTTGTCATACTAGATTTTCAATATAGTTTATGAAGATTCCTTATTACACAATCAAACATCATTTCTTTTAATTTAAAATTTTTTTTCTTTATTAAAGTATTACATATGTGTCCCTGTCCCTACTTTGTTCCCACATCTCCCCACTCATGCCCTCACTCCCCTGGTGTCTGTGTCCATTGGTTAGGTTTATATGCATGCATAAAAGTCCTTTGGTTGGTCTTTCCCTCACCCCTACTCTCCCTTACCCTCCCTTTGAAGTTTGATGGTCTGATCAATGCTTCTCTGTCTCTGGATCTGTTTTTGTTCATCAGTTTATGTTGTTCATTATATTACATAAATGAGTGAGATCATGTGCTTTAATCTTTCTTTGACTGGCTTATTTCACTTAACATAATGCTCTCCAGTTTCATCCATGCTGTTGCAAATGGTAAGAATTCCTTCCTTTTCATAGCAATGTAGTATTCCATTGTGTAGATGTACCACAGTTTTCTAATCCACACATCTGCTAATGGGCACTTAGGCTGGTTTCAAATCTTAGCTATGGTGAACTGTGCTGCTATGAACATATGGGTGCATATATCCTTTCTGATTGGTGTTTCTAGTTTCTTGGGACATATTCCTAAAAGTGGGATTACTGGGTCAAGTGGCAGCTCCATTTTTAGTTTTTTGAGTAAACTCCATACTGTTTTCCACAATGGCTGCACCAGTCTGCATTCCCACCAGCAATGCACGAGGGTTTCTTTTTTTCCACATCCTATCCATCACTTGTCGTTGGTTGATTTGTTGATGATTGCCATTCTGACAGGTGTGAGATGGTACTGCATTGCCATTTCAAACATCATTTCTTACATTTAGGACATTTTAATGGCTCAAATGAAAATGTATAAATATATCACATTCTGTTTTATTGCTCATTTTGCCAAAATGTTGCCTTTTTCTAGCAGCATATTTTAAGTCAATGAATTATAGGAGAAAATACAGAGAACATGTTACAGCATTTACATTTTGTAAAAAAACAAACAAAAAAAACCCAGAAAATAATTTTGTATTCAATAGTCAGTCTTATTTACTTTTTTGTTGTTAATCCTCATCCGATGATATTTTTTCCTCTGATTTTGAGAGAGTAGAAGAGAAGGAGGGAGGGGAAGAGATGGGGGAAAGAGAAAAAAAGACAGAAACATTGATGTGAGAGAGAAACATGGATTGGTTACCACTTACATGCTCCGGGGATCGAACCTGCAACTCAGGTATGTGCTCTTGAGCAAGAATCAAACCAGTGACCCTCGGGTGCATGGATTGATGCTTTAACTACTGAGCACACCAGATAGGCCTACTATTTATCAATTAAAAATAATAATACTGAGAAATTGGCAAACTTAATTCATTTTAAAAGACTTCATTTTGCTTAAAAGTGGTCTTCTCCCCCACCCCTACTTCCTTTCTGGAGCATCTGGTAGGATAGTATAAATAAAGCTTTTCTGAAAATTTCTCCTGAGTTTTTGTGAATAATAGAAGAGCTTATATGAGACTCACCCTCATATTTTCTGAAAAACTTCAATCCAGATTCAGAAGGATTCTTCTAGAAGAAATGATGTGATTTTCTGCCTCAGGGGTTAAAGAGAAGACTTGACCAATACACCTCAAACACTGGTCATGCCTTAGAGAACATTTTTAAAGCTCTAAGATTTAATGAGTTTAAAATGTTTTAAAAAATCTATATTGAAGTGAATATATATTTCTACATTATTTTTCCTGTTTTTATGTTTTCTGACATGGCCTGCCTGCTTGGCTTTTGGTATTTCATATTTCATTGCTTTCCAGTCATTTCCTTCATGCGACTCTACTGAACTTTTGTTGAAAACAGTCGAGGATGAAAAAAATGCAAACCAAATTGGTAATTGTCAGAGTTGTTGATATTAATACATAAAATATCCTAGGGCTCAGGTCAGGGTGGGGTGGGTGGAGGAGAGATTCAGATACTTTGCCGTTGGGTGAGAGAAATGTCCCTGCTATGATGGTTTCCTGCTTTCTTTGGAAGGCAGTCCCTAGGGCTGTCTGGGAAGGAAGCATGGCTCCAGTTATTTGCCTATCAGGCTGGTAATCACAGGTTTGAATTCGGAAATCTAATCTTCACTTGTCTGCTCTGTATTATCATGTGTACCCTGCTAGTCCACTAAGGTGTGTGTGACTGTGTGTGTGTGTGTGTGTGTGTGTGTGTGTGTGTATGTGTGTATGTAAAGAGGCACAAACATACTAGTTATGGGTTAGGGACAATCTAGAGGCCATGTACTAGTATTTAGTGGAGATCAAGATAGACAAGAACCTTTCTCACATGGTGATTATATTCTGAGGCAAAAGTATAGAAATAAATGGAGAGAGAAGGAGAAAGGAAGAAAAGAAAGAAATATTAGGTATGATCAGTGCCAGGGTGATGTAATGGAAAGATATTAATGGCCAGGAATACAGCAGATTGGGTAGTCAGGAAAGGTACTCAAGCTAAGAACTAAATGACAAGAAATATATAGTTATGCAAATAACATATAGAAGAATATTCTAAGCAGAGGGAAAAGTCAGTGGGTTTTTGAAATAATTTCAGTGTGTGAGGAATATTTATATGAGGGAATAAAGTGGGCAAGGGACTCCGCCCCTTGCGGCGTGTTTATGTATTGCAGGGCTTGATTCAAGTCACCCTTTAAGTAACGTAACACGACGTCACCAAGCCTACGTCACCACCCCACGTCATCTCATCACGCAGACGCTGGTCGTCTCACATCCGCACAAGAGGGGTGAGTACGTATTTTGGGAGGAAGATGCCACATTCACAGCACCTTTATTCCAGGATAGTGTTATAATTGGTCTGTTTGATTTTTAGTTGCTGTTGATCGCGTACTGTGCCTACTTTATAAATTCACCTTTAGCCTTAGTGTGTATCGATAGGAAAAAAGCACTCCATCTAGGGCTCAGTGCTCTTTCAGGTTTCAGGCGGCCACTGGGGTCTCGGGAACAGACCTCTCAGATACATGTTTATTTGTACATTTGTCGGCTGCTGGCTGCGTCAAGTAAAATTCAGTACAGCAGTCCTTGAGTGAGTGGCGTCTTATTCAAAGTGACTCCCTTGTGACGTTAGTGAGAAAGAGGAATTGATCCTTAGCCAGGGCCACTGACTACGGAGTTGTGTGTTCTCTCCATGTTTGTGTGAGTTTTCTCCTCAGATCCGATTTCCTCCTCGGATCTGGTTTCCTCCCATTTCCCAAAGATGTACACCTGAAGTGAACTGACACTGTTCCTGTCTGAGTGTGAGTGTGAGTGTGTGTGTGTGTGTGTGTGTGTGTGACACGATGGAAGGGCATTCTGCCCAGGGTTGGTTCCTGCCTTGTGCCCCAGCTGCCAGGATTGGCTCTGGTCGCTCACATGACCTTGAACTGGAATAAGTGGGTTGAAAATAATGATCTTATTTACTTTTATTTATCTTTCTTCAATGTATGTGTAGCACACACTTAATGTTTAATATTACTGTTTCCCCGAAAATAAGACAGTGTCTTATTAATTTTTGCTCCCAAAGATGCGCTAGGTCTTATTTTCAGGGGGTGTCTTATTTTTCCATGAAGCAGAATATGGTACACATTTATTGTTGAACAACAACAACAAAAAATTTATGACCTGTATACGGTACGGTAGTAGTTTTCGTCACAAACCAGCTCACTGATTGGCCGCAGTGCAGCTGGAGCTGTTCAGGCAGTGCGAGGTCTCTTTAAATCAGGAGTCAGATGCCTTACGGTAGCTTTGGGGGCCTTATATTCCAGGGAGGCCTTATGTTCGGGGGAGGCCTTATTATCGGGGAGGTCTTATTTTTGGGAGGATTCCTTATATTACAGCGAGAGGCAAAACTGGAAGTAGGTCTTATTTATTTTCGGGGGATGTCTTACTTTCGGGGAAATGGGTAGAAGTGTTTGGGGTCTTATTTAGAAGTTTGGTGATATTTTTGTGATCAGAAATATGCCCTAGAACCTTAACTCTTGTTTGTATCAACTAGCCTATGTTAAAATTGATTAATTATACATAGTTTTGCCTAAAGTTGCAGTTTCCAAGAAACTATTGATGATGTTAAGTGAGGACTTACTACATTTGAAACACACAGTTTTGTAGAAATACTTGGAAATTTAAAATACCACATGATGTCACTTAGTGAATTAACAATTTTTGTGTGGAAATCGTTCCTTTTCAAATATAAAGAGTTTATTAGTTCTCAAATAGGTTGAAACCAAAAAAATACCTTGTAAGAATATACTTCAGGTGTGAAGTTTGGAAGTTCACAGTATAAAATAATTTTTTTACACAGGGAACAGAAAGAATAGAAGGTTCTAGTACTTTTCAGGGTTACTGCAGAACTGTAGAAACTTAAAAAAAAAGTATGTATTTTCACAAGCAAATATCTAAAGAGCTTTTCAATTCAAAACCTGGAAAAAGGCACAAATAAATTTAACTTACTTATATTGAAAAACGAACATATATGTTAAATCTTCTGGATAAACTAGGGAAGGCAAAGGTGAAGCACTACAGATGCAGAATTACAGACAGGTACAGAAAATCAAGAGTGTCCTTGTGGTATGGGAAATGGGAGAAGGTAAACTACTTAGGTGCCATGATCAAAGACAGAAAACCATTAGTATTATTTAGGAGAGCAGTGGATTGTTAAGATTGACTGCAGCATAGGGACTGTAAGGAAGTATGCATATGACAATCAGATGGGGCAATATTGTAGTTGGTTTGAATGCCAGAGCAAGAAATTAATTTTGCAAGAATTTTGTACAGTTGAAAATTTTTGAACAGCGGAGTGATCTTTTTATATTAAAGTATTTCTTTTTTTTATATTAGAACTAGAGGCCCGATGCACGAAGATTGGTGCATAGGCCTTCCTTCCCCTGGCTGCCGGCACTGCCTTTGCTCTGGCCAGAGCCGCTTTCCGCCTCTTGCCTTGTTGTATAAGTTTGCATATTCCCTCCTTATTGGCTGTGGGCACCACCATCTTTGTTGTGGAGTTATGGTCAATTTGCATATTCTGTCTTTATAAGTAAGGATACACATTCTGGTTTAAATTTTCTCTAAGCATTTCATAATATAAGTTTTTGAAGTAGTCAAGCCCACAAGTGTCTTAGAGAATATGAAAATAATAATAATAATGGCCACTGTCTAATTTTAGAATTACTATGTGGAAGGCAATGTTCTTGGTGGTTTACATATAGCCATTACATGAATCAAATGATATAGGCATTGTTGTCCTTAATTTGTGATCTAGGTATTGCTTTTCTTTAGAGAAAATTTTGGTAACGTTTAATAGCTTACCTGTTAAACACAGAGAAGCCAGTATGAAAATCTAGCCGGCTCTGCCTGAAAGGCCAGAACAGTACATCTTTTGCCCTGGAAAAGTTTATATTCTTTTTTTTAAAAAATATATTTTATTGATTTTTACAGAGAGGAAGGGAGAGGGATAGAAAGTCAGAAACATTGATGAGAAAGAGACATCGATCAGCCTCCTCCTGCACGCCCCACACTGGAGATGCGCCCGCAACCAAGGTACATGCCCCCTGGAAAAGTTTATATTCTTGTTGGGGTGATAAGAGATCTCTGTATGAAATGTTAATAACCCCTATACTTACTGGTTTTTTTTAGTTTGCATGCTCCATTGTCCCTTGGACTTCACTTACAAAACACATATTCAACCATAAAATTATTAACAACTTCAAGATAACAACAGCCAAGCTGTTGTGTGTGTGTGTGTGTGTATGTGTGTGTATGGTTAATTTGTAGGTAACTTATAGTAGGTACTACCTGTGTCTCTACTGCATCAAAACTGGAATTACTCTAGGCCCTTATGTTTGTATTTTGGCCTTAAATTCTAGTTTAAGACTACAGCTTCTTTATGGACTGGGATTACACCTTAAATATTAGCCTACGTGGCTAGGGCCTTCATATCTTGTCCAGGCTTGTCACATTTCTCTTGTTCCCTGTCAAGTCTATATTTCTGATCCCAGAGAACCACAGTGCCCATCCCAGACCATTTCACAACCCCAGGGAACATCATTCACACTGTGATTAATGTATTTGACACCAAATTGTGCACTTGCTTGGCCACACTTCAGGTCTCTGTTGCACTGAGTTTGGATCTCTACAGACATTGAAGCCAGAATCCCCAACCCAAGTTTCCTATGACCCTTTGAGTCTTTTACTTTAGACTGTTGACTTCACATTTGAACTCCTCTGGCCCTGTTTCCTCCTTCTCCCAGGTCATCACTACATGCTTTAACCACTAAGATTCTATCTAGTATGCCTCCTACTTGAGCTTAGTATAATGAATAAGAAAATGCTCTAGAAACCTGAGTAGCTTGTTCAAAGGAAATGACAGAATCATATGGAAGTAATCAGAAATCAGTTCAAAAAGATGCATTCATGCATTCTTTTACTCACTCATTAAATATTTATTGAGCACCTGGATGGGCAATACTGACCCAGCATCATGGATATGTGACCTGTCCTGTCATAGAGGCTCCCATGCTCAAAAGAGCCCTGTACTTGGTTTAATGCTTGGCTGTTGTTATCTTGAAGTTGTTAATAATTTTATGGTTGAATATGTGTTTTGTAAGGGAAGTCCAATGGGATAATGGAGCATGCAAGTGAACAGAGGAGAAACACAACATGTGTGTCTACCTCACACCATGCTGCCCTATTCCCATAAAACATATGTGATATCCATGAGTACAGAATCCCAGTGGACCCATATTGGACGGGAGTTCAGTGAGATTCAAAGCAAAGACAAGGTAAGCATGTCACATCTAGGATAAAGGGGTCTGACCGCTCTAAGAAGCGACACATTCAAAACAGAACTTTCATCACATAAAAATCAGACTATCCAGGACTGTGATTATCATATCCTTTTTTAGTTTTGTTTCACTGAAAATGATAATATTATGCTATAGAAAGGGGAAAATAGTTCCTTTTGCTTTCAGCCATTCCATGCTCAGTAAGCTGAGAATAGATATTAGTAGGATATGCATATACAAAGAAGTGAATTAAAAGAGCTGAGTTAGTTGGGTGCAGCATTTCTGCTATTCCAGAAAGCATTTTGAGCTACGAAATACAAATTGTAACTTTGGTGATTCCACAGATGTATTAAATGACTTATATTTGCACTTATTTATTTAATTTATTATTTTTTAAAATTTATCTTTATTATTGAAAGTATTACAAATGTTTCCTTTTGCCCTCCCCCTATTGAGTCCCTCCACACAGTTCCAGGTCCCCTCCCCGGCCTTCCCAGCACTATTGTCTGTCCATAGGATATGCATATATGCAAATAAGTTCATTGATTAATCAATCTCTTTCCACCCCTCCACCCCCCACCGCCCTACCCCCGTCCTCTAAAGTACATCCGTCTGCTGTATCTGGATCTTAGCTGGCAACACAGTATAAAGATGAATGGTAAAAATTCATGCTAATAAATTGCAATTTGAGTTTTTCTTAGAACAATCATAAATAGAAAATAAAAACACCATGGCAAGCTAAGAGAGAGGGAATGGGGAAAGAAAACACTTTATATTTTAATAGTTTTAATAGTACTTCTTTCCTGCATTTTAAACAAGGAGCCCTGCTTGCCATTTTGGAAGGGCCTCACAGATTATGTAGCTGGACCTGGGGCCAGGCATTGCACTAGGAAATAGGAATATAAAGATGGACAAGTAAGACAGACTCTGCTCTCATGAAGCTTACATTTCAGAGTGGCAATTGTTATAAAAACAAATACAAAGGACAGGTATAGGGTGTTATGAGGACATAAATGGAAAAACCTGCTGTTCTGGGCATTGTTGATTGCTTACTCAACAGCCCTTCTCCTTTGCTAACAAAATTTGCTTTAGAGACTGAATCTGCCAGACCCCCTACTTCCCTAGCATTAGAGTATGGGCAAGTGATTAAATCCTGTCCAGTGCTATCTAAGTGGAAGTCTGTGGGGACAGAGGCACTTTTGGGAAAGATTTCTTCCCTGATAAAGAAAGGAACACATGAGGAGAAAACCGTTTACTTCTTTAGATATTGTGTGAGAACATGATATTTGGAGCTGTGGTAGTCATCTTGTGACCATGAGAGAAAAGTCAAGAAAATGGCAGAAAGCTCACCACTGGCTCTAGCATAACTTTGAACCCCCAAGTCCATCCAGAACTACATGCCTATAGGATTATTGTTAAGTGAGAAAAATAAATTTTCGTTGTTAAAGACACCTTTAGTTAAGTGTTCTGTTGCATACAGCCACGACTCCCTAAATGACACATGATCCTGTCTGGGTGATTAGGGAGGTTTCTCCTGAGAAGGTGACATTTCATTTACACAAAAAGGATGATCATAAATGAAATTTTCATCAATTTGAGAAGATAGAGTTCGAGGCAGACAGAATAAGCATATTGGGAGGCCCTAAATTAAAAAGGCACAGAGCATATTTGAGAAGCAAAGATCCTGAAGTGTATGTGCTAAAGACCAAAGTAGGTTTTCAGCATCCTGGACACCAGGTCTGGGATCCTCCAGCAGACAGGTGGCTGCACTCTTTCCTTCTAGAGGATGGTGCTGAGTTTGTTGCTACTACTCATATACTGTCTGAGAAATCAGTGTGTTAGCTTTCCTACAGCTAGCTGGTAGCAAAATTTTCTTTTAATTTTTATTGAAGGTCCTGCGTATAGGAAGTGGATGCCTTGTCTGCATGTAGCGACTGTGAATAGTGACACAGAGGTTATCAGAATTTTTAGCAAACGTTAAATCCTTTGGCACATCACCCTTCTCATCCTGATAAATAAGCAAAAACAATGCAGAGGCGACAGAGAGCTAAGAGTACAATCTGTGGAGGCGTGCATCAGCAGATATACTTAAAAATGCTTTTAGGAAACACTTGAATGAGTCCCCAAATCATAAAAATAATGAGAAGAGCCAAGTCATCAGGAGTGTTTGTATAATTGCAGTTTAATGGTTAGAATTCAGTCAGCCTCCGTGACTAAGGTGTGGCCTGGGTGCCTGATGATTCCTAAAATAATGATGCCTAACAGAATAAATTGTCAGAGCCATAATCATCAGTGTGTTTACCAACAAAGCCCATAGTTCAGTGTCAGGAGGCAGAGAGAGCTGTGTGTTACACAATAGACACTTACCTCCAAGGCCCATTTAAATTGCAGTTATATAACAGTAGTGATTTCCTGTAATTTGTGGGAGGGAGGAGATGAAACCCTGCACCCTGTGTTAGAAACAACAACCAAAACCCAAAAACAAACAAAAAACAAGAATAGAAGAAAATAACATTTTGATTATTATTTTTTAAGATATATTCTTATTGATTTCAGAGAGGAAGGGAGAAGGAGATAGAAATATCACTGATGACAGAGAACCATTAATTGGCAGCCTCTCCTGTCGCCTCCCCTCCCCCACTGGGAATCACACCTACAACTGGGCAGGTGCCCTGACCAGGAATTGAACCCTAACCTCCTTGTTCATAGGTCTACACTCAACCACTGAGCCACACAACCAAAGGACTTGTATGGGCTTGATTATGTTTTAAAAAATTATGTGGCACCTGTCAGTATTATAGAAACATGATTTCATTAACCTTCATTATAATCATATCAGTTCTGCAAGTTGAGAAGAGTAAATTGAAGTAATGGTATGTCTAAGAGGCTTGTCCACAGTATGATGAACTAAAGACACTGAGGAAATAAAACCAGCATTGCTGATTTGATGAGTGTTTCTTGCTCAACTTTTCTTTTGTTTTACCCCCCCTTTTTTAAAAAAGATTTTTTTATTGATTAAGGTATTATATATGTGTCCTTATCCCCACCACCGCCACCCCCATTTATGCCCTCACCCCCCTGTTGTCTGTGTCCATTGATTAGGCTTATATGTATGCATACAAGTCCTTTGATTGATCTTTTCTCCTTACCCCCACCATCCCCTACTTTCCCTCTGAGGTTTGATGGTCTGATCAATGCTTCTCTGCCTCTGGATCTGTCTTTGTTCATCAGTTTATGTTGTTCATTATATTCCATAAATGAGTGAGATCATGTAATATTTATCTTTCTCTGACTGGCTTATTTCACTTAGCATAATGTTCTCCAGTTCCATCCATGCTGTTGCAAATGGCAGGAATTCCTTCTTTTTTACCACAGCGTAATATTCATTGTATAGATGTACCACAGTTTTTTAATCCATTCATCTGCTGATAGGCATTTGGGCTATTTCCAAATCTTAGCTATGATGAATTGTATTGCTATGAACATAGGGGTGCATATATCTTTTCTGATTGGTGTTTCTAGTTTCTTGGGATATATTCACAGAAAAGGGATCAATGAGTCAAATGGGAACTCCATTTTTAGTTTTTTTGAAAAAACTCCATACTGTTCTCCACAGTGGCTGCACCAGACTGCATTTCCACCTAGTGCACGAGGGTTCCTTTTTCTCCACATCCTCTCTTGCACTTGTCATCTGTTGATTTGTTGATGATTACCATTCTGACAGGTGTGAGATAGTACCTCATTGTCATTTTGATTTGCATCTCTGGGATAATTAGTGACTTTGAGCATGTTTTCATATGCCTCTTGGCCTTCCTTCTGTCTTTTTTCAAAAATTACCTATTTGGGTCCATTGCCCATTTTTTGATTGGGTTGTTTATCTTTCTTTTGTTAAATTGTATGAGTTCCCTGTAAATGTTGGAGATTAAACCCTTATTGGAGATAACACTGGCAAATACGTTTTCCCATGCAGTGGGATTTCTTGCTGTTTTGTTGATGGTTTCTTTTGCTGTGCAAAAGCTTTTTATTTTGGGTAGGAAATAAAAGAGAATACATTGGGGCAAAACACTGTTGTTGGCTTTGTGATATTGAAGTGGGAATACCCAACATGATTTTGTCACCTAACAATCTTCTAAAGAAGAAGTTTTCTGAGTCTATACCAGTATTTTAATTAATGTTCAAAGAAAATTCAATGCAAGTATCTAACTTGAGCTTGAACAGGCATTTGCAATCTTCCTGTATTACAGTTCTCTCTCTCTCTCAAACTCATTCATTCACTCAACAAATACTGATTGAGTGCTTGTTATGTGCCAGGTACAGTGTGAGATACTAATATCAGTGACTAAAGCAGGCAAGGTTCTGTTCTCACAGAGCTCACTTTCTACAGGCAGTGAGACAAGCAATATACAAGCAAAAAATAAATGAAGAATTGAATACTAGAAGGTGGTGCCTGCCAAAGGAAATAGAATAAGAAAAATAAAGAATGTGAGTCTGGAAAGTGGGATTCCTTTGGATAAGGTAGCTAGGGAAGGAAACTTTAAAATGTGAACTAATGCGTGGAAACCTGTGGAGAAATGGGGACAGATTTTTGGTAGAGAAGTCTACAAGTGCAAAGGCCCTGAGATAGGAACAAGAAAGGTTGGATTGTAAGGAGAAAGAGTGAATGGTAGAAAATGCAGTTGCAGAACCATTCGTTTATTCATTAAAAAAAGATTGAATACTACATGCCAGTAAGTGCACTAGGTGCTGCTTCAGAAGAAAGTTCTATGCCTTTTTTTGTAGGCTATTTTGCAAGATTCCCAGAATTATATAATTGAAGAGAGACAATGCCCTGCCCAGTGGGCCTCTGTCCCTTGTTTCTCTCCTGCCTGTTCTGCTGTGAGGTACTTTCTGTTCTTATTTTGCCTTAATATACTCCCATAGAAAAAAAAATCATAAGGCATCATTCCATGCTTATTTTTAAGGTAGTTTATGAAATAGAAATAAATACCAGCACACCTTGTTCCAGTAAATCTCTAATAATCAAATACTCTCTTACTTGGCATATTTTGGATTTCACAAAAGGATTCTAATTAGGAGGATTTTTGCTAAATCAGCATTCAATGTTCTGAGAGACTCATTCAGCAAATACTTTGTTAGTATAATAGACTTCAGAGTATAAAGTAATTTGAAGAGTGGTTCTGAAAAAAGTCTCTAAACAGTCTCTGTGTGTGTCCTGACAAATGACACTGCAGAAGGTGTACATCCAAATGGAATCAGCATGTATTTATGCATTTATGGATTTAGTTTCTGTGTATAAATCCAAACCACTTAACTTAAATCCTGGATCAAAGTCAAGCATGACATCTTATTTTTGCTATGGTCAAAGCTCTGATTATGTACTAAACTTCAGAAATCTCAAAAAGACTAACAAATCAAATATTATTGGCTTCTTGTTTTATTCCCTTTCGGTGTGGATTTTATGGTCACTTGAGCCTATGGGGATAATGCTAGCTATACCCATATTACTTTAGCCTAGCTGTATGGAAAAGTTTGCAAGGAGGAATTGAGGAAGTTTTCATAGCTGATTAATTGTCACACTTGGTTTGTAGACATCAGTGTACAGTTTATTTTTTTAGTGCTACTTAAAAGCAATTGTTGGGATTATAAATGTGAGGAAGGTCACATTATTTCATTATACAGCAAATTTGCTAATCTTCATTTCCCATATATTACAGAGGCCATATCTTACTTATACCATCTAGTAAACCATCTGGCATATAGTAGATGCTCATTAAATATTTGTTGAATGAATGCAATACTAATAAAAATAGGACTACTGTGAATTCATTATAATTAAGATAATTTTTTCTTTGTGTGGTATAAAACAGTTTAAAAATTTTCAGGTATATTCTTCTATAGTATTTAATTTCCTTTTTACTGGTAAATTGGCTTTGTATACATTTACTAATTTTATAAATGTATAAATGTGATATTATAATATTGTTTTCTTCATTCAGCCATTTTTCCTACATTAATTTAGCTTCTTCCTCTTTCCATCCTGTAGCCCTCTGTATTCACCTCCAATTATTATTTATATATAGTAATGTCTGTAATCATAATTAATATAAGAGGCAATATCAGCTATGTGACCTTGAGGAAGTTGCAGGGTCTTTTATGATCCAGTCTCTGGTCTTTGTAACATTAAGGTTTTTAAAAAAATACATATTTTTATTGATTTTAGAGAGAGAGGAAGGGAGATGGAGAGAGAGTGAAACATTCATAAGAGAAAAATATCAATCAGCTGCCTTCTGCACCCTCTCTACTGGGGATTGAACCCACAACTTGACATGTGCCCTGACTGGGAATTGAATGTGACTTCCTGGTTCAATGAGCCACATTAACTGAGCTAACATTAAAGTTTTAAATATGCATACATTTACTTGTAAACGGCTACATTGAAAATAGCTTCAGAGTTTCCAGTCTTAATTAAAAGGTAGAACTGCTTGTGTATATATTAGACAACCATTCTTATAAAATTTATTTATTTTATCAAATCAACTCTTTAGTCCACCTGCAATTTACTACTGTGTATAAGGGTCTATTTTTATTTCTCCTTAATGGCTAGACAGTTAAATAACCAAAATTAATTTTATAATCTATTATTTATTCTGAATTGAATTTGTATCTTTATCACTAACTGTATAACATGTGCCTACTCTGCCCCTAATCTCAGGGGCTTAACATTTAAAATGTTATTTCCTTTTTGTTAAACTGTGTAATGTGGGTGTTTCTAGGTGGGAGCTCTCCTGAACTGTCTCTTCTGAGCAGTGATCTAGGGACCCAGACTCCTTCCATCTCTGACCTCTCCATCTTTAACATGAGGCTTCAAAGCATTCCTGGGTAATCATCACTATTCCAGTTAGCTGGATGTGGAAAAGTACATGGGGAATCAGGCATATAAGATTGTTATGGGTCAAACTTGGAGTTGGTAAACAGCATTTTTATGCTTAGTTCACAAACCAGAGAATTTCTAGTAATATATACAATATAATTTTAAATAGAAAGTCCACCTTATTTGTTGGTATTGTCCATTAAATTTGTAATTGAATTCCATAAATAATTGATGTTGGTCATAAGAGCTGGGTAAGTATTACTGAGTCAAGTAAAATTCATCCTACTCACAGAACATTCAGAGCACAAGTACAACTGATGGGAGTTATGTTATCCCTCTTGACAAAGAGCAAATGGCCTAGCAGTGGTTCTCAATCTTTCTAATGCTGCTACCCTTTAATACAATTCCTCATGTTGTGGTGACCCCCAACCAACCATAAAATTATTTTTGTTGCTACTTCATAACTGTAATTTTGCTACTGTTAATGAATTATAATGTAAATATCTGTGTTTTCCCATGGACTTAGGCTCTACAGCAGTGGTTCCCACAGGTTGAGAAGTGCTAGCAGGGTTGCCTAAGACCATTGGAAAACACAGATATTTACATTATGATTCATAACAGTAGCAAAATTACAGTTATGAAGTAGCTTAAAGCAAGTGAGAGGGACAACTACCACTGTGCCTAAAATGCACACCAAAGACAATTTTCAAGGTAGCTTTCTTATTGTGGATAAATTTAATGTGATTGTGTCATTAAGATTATTTCTATAATAATTTAAATGACTCTTTAAAAGATACCAAACAAAAAAAGATAAGCATCTTTTTATTCTTGAATAAGAATGTAAAGTGTGGGGTAATCCTAAATTCTCTTATTAGAAAAAGTAACTTTTATTTGCACATATTACTATTGATTTAAGGCAGATTGTAGCTTCTTAAGTAACATAAAACAATGATCTTTTTAATAGAACTAGGAGTAAAGATCAGGCTAAAGGTAAAGAGAGAGAATGAGATAGCGTGTCAATTTTGCTAATTCTTAGACTTCTTTTTCCTTCTCTATTATTCCTATCTAGTTTTTTAAAAATGGTGTAACAAATCAAACTTGAACATTGATTTAAAAGGAAAAGAAGCTTTGAGAAGCTCTTCTAAATTTGTAGATGTTGTCTTATATATAGTATTCCTATTTTACCTTAACTTCTAGAGAAAAGCCTTCTTATTGTAAGGGACTATGGTTGAAATCTCTATATTTATTATTATGTAAAGAAACAAACATTTCTTAAAACAGAAAGAATCTATATTTTTGCTTTGGGGTGAATACTTATCAATTCAACATTCTTTTTCATGTCTATCTGAAGAGTCTACAAGGCTCTTCAGGGGACTGACAATCAGTTATGCAGGCATTTTCTAAAATGATGAAATGTGTAGTTAGCAAATATTTTCTTTAGGGGAGAATTTTTTTTTTGTTTTATTTTCTCTCTCATTGAAAAGATAGCTCCTTCTCTGGTTTTATTTTAAGGGTCACTGAAGACCAAGTTGCTTCAGGTCATCTTCCATTTTTTTTATAGATTTGTTGGCTATTTTGTTTGTTTGATCAGAGGGAGATTTTATTCTTTGGTCTAGGGCTGACTTTGAAAAGGAAGCTAATCACATAAGTAAAAATAGTCAATTATACTCATTAGCTAAATTTAATATATTGTTGTTTTCCCCAATGCTTAGTCTGGCTGTAGGGCCTGGAATCAAGGGCAGAGATGCTTAAGAGATTTTTCTTGGCTCTGGTGTGTGTGTGTGTGTGTGTGTGTGTGTGTGTGTGTGTGTGTGTGTGTATGTAAGTGTGTCTTAGAAGAAGACTCTCAGAAAAATTACAGAATGCAGAACAGAGCTCCAAATGTAGAGTTTGGTTTATAAACAAACAATAAATAAAGATAATTAAAATATACTGAGTTAAAAGTCAGTCCAATAATGCAAAATACTACAGCCACTTGCAGTTTCTTTAAAAGTTAAATATATGACTACCATAATCCAGCCATTCCCTGTCTAAGTGTCCACCTAAGAGAAATAAAAACACAGTATACATACATTACAATACACTGGTAAGTGTATGTGAGTGTTCATGGCAGTATTACTCATACTAGCCCTGAACTAGTGATGACTGAATGCTCCCATTAATTGATAAAGGATCAATCAATAAGATGTAGGTAAACATTCAATGGAATAATAAGAAGTAAACTACCGATACAACAATGCATGATCTAAAAAAACAGCATACTAAAAGGAATACACCAAATACAAAATACAATATTTCTTAGTCCATTTGGGCTCCTACAAAAAAAGACTGGCTGATATTTCTCACAATTCTGGAAGCTGGGAAGTCCAAGATCACGGTGCTGGCAAGGACAGGCATAATACGGTAAAGGCCCTTGTCTGAGTGGGAGACTGCTACCTTGTTGTTGTGTCCCCACATGGAAGAACCCCTTTTATAAAGGCAGTAACCCCATCCATAAGGATGAAGCCTCATGATAACTCAAGAAGTTTTTTTATTTGTTTGTTTGCTTGCTTAATTCTTTTTCTCTACTCCTTCACCATCATTGAAATAAGTTTTGCATTAGGGCTAGCATATTGTATTACATTTTTCAGAGTGCATGGAGAAAAAAGATGGGAACTGTCCCTTTACTGATGTAAGGAGTAGGAAGAGCTTATTTGTTAAATTATGGATGTTTTTGTCACTAAATTAGTTGTGCTTATGCAGAATATTTGTTCTTAAAATCTGAACAATTTCACATGGTTTCTCTTTACACTTTGGGTATATTAACTATTTGCTTTTTGATATTTTTGGAATCATATTCTACTATATGTATACTCCTAGATAGATCTATATTTCATTTTTTAAAAATATATTTTATTGATTTTTCACAGAGAGGAAGGGAGAGGGATAGAAAGTCAGAAACATCGATGAGAGAGAGACATCGATCAGCCGCCTCCTGCACACCCCACACTGGAGATGTGCCCGCAGGCAAGGTACATGCCCCTGACCGGAATCGAACCCGGGCCCTTTCAGTCCGCAGGCCGATGCTCTATCCACTGAGCCAAACCGGTCTTGGCTATATTTCATTTTTGATGTTAAAAAAAAACATAATCCTTTAAAATTGAAATTGGCTTTATTATCTTTCCTTAAAGAAAGATAGCGGCCACATCTTTTGGCTTTATTATCTTTCCTTAAAGAAAGATAGCGGCCACATCTCAAATTCTACATTTTTTATAGGTGAGGAAAGAGGACTTCAGAAAAGATAATGGATTAGCTCAAAGCTCCCTATTGGTGGCCCAGTTAGAGCTTTTAGTCCCATTATGGACCAATCCCTGTGCTCTCACTGTACCTTGCAAGGCACTATGCCTCCAACTACTATCTTGAATTAATAGATAACTCAGTTTTGAACAGATGCACTTATTCTTTTTTTTTTAATTAAATCTTTATTATTCAGATTATTGCATTTGTTTTTCTTTTTTCCCCTCCATATCTCCCCTCCACCTGGTTCCCACCCTTCCCTCTACCCTTACCTCCCTCCCATTGACCTTATCCATAGGTGTATGATTTTTGTCCAGTCTCTCCCTGTACACCCCTCACCTCTTTCCCCCTGAGAATTATCAGTCCACTCCCTTTCTGTGCTCCTGATTCTATTATATTCACCAGTTTATTCTGTTGATCAAATTTTTAATTCACTTAATTTTTAGATTCACTTGTTGATAGATATGTATTTGTTGTTCATAATTTTTTATCTTTTACCTTTTTCTTTTTCCTCTTCTAAAAGAGTACCTTTCAGCATTTCATATAATACTGGTTTGGAGTTGATGAACTCCTTTAGCTTTTTCTTATCTGTGAAGCTCTTTATCTGCCCTTCAATTCTGAATGATAGCTTTGCTGGATAGAGTATTCTTGGTTGTAGGTTCTTGCTATTCATCACGTTGAATATTTCTTGCCACTCCTGTCGGGCCTGTATCGTTTCTGTTGAGAAATCAGCTGACAGTCGTATGGATGCTCCCTTGTAGGTAATGAACTTTTTCTCTTGCTGCTTTTAATATTCTCTCTTTGTCTTTTGCTCTTGGTTTTTTAATTATGATGTGTCTTGGTGTGGTCCTCTTTGGATTCCTTTTATATGGAGTTCTGTGTGCTTCTTGGACTTGTAAGTCTATTTCTTTTATCAGATGTGGGAAGTTTTCAGTCATTATTTCTTGAAATAGGTTTTCAGTATCTTGCTCTCTCTCTTCTTCTGGCACCCCCACAATTCTGATATTGGTTCGCTTGAAGCTGTCCCAGAGGCTCCTTACATTATCTTCACATTTTTGGATTCTTTTCTCTTCTTGCTTTTCCAGTTGAGTGTTTTCTGCTTCTTTATATTTCAATTTTTTTACTTGATTCTTGCCTTTCTGTAGTCTGCTGTTAGGACTCTGTATAATATTTTTTATTTTAGTCAGTGTATGTTTAATTTCTAGTTGGTCCTTTTCCATCTCTAGTTGGTTCTTTTTTATCTCCAGTTGGTTCTTTTTCATCTCCTCTTGGGTCTTGCTAACTTTATCCAACTTTTCTAGGATATTCTTGAAAAACCTTATAAGTGTGGTTTTGAACTCTATATCCAGTCTTTTGTTTTCCTCCATTTCTTTTGTTTGTTTTCTCTTCCCTTGTCTCGGTATTTTCACTATGTCAGGAAAACTTCTGTGTTGGATTCAGCCTTCTGATACCAGACTTGCAAAACTGCAGAAGCCTCTCTGTTGAGCTTGGGATGGGTGGAGTCTCAGGGCTTAAGGGAGCGCCTTGCCTTCCAGTCAGCCCCGCCCCGCACGGCCCCTGAGTCTCAGGTGACTGGGTAATCGCTGGAGCGGTCCCTGTGCGCGCACACGCTCTCGCAGTGCCTCTAGACTGCTGCCTTTCCAGCTCCCCTGCACTCTGGGACCATATGAGTCTGGGTCCCCAGGGTTTTGCCCAAAACCGGGGTTTAGTGGAGTTATAAGTGATGCAGTTGGGAGGCTCTGTCTCCTGCCCACTCGTGAAAGCCAGCGGCACAATCAGCAGTCTGTCCTCTGCGCATAGTACCGTGCGCGCCACCAGACTTCTGATCTTTTGCGACTCCCCTAAATTTCCGTGCACTTCTCCCTTTTCACAGTCCGAACTCCCCCTGTATGAGTTTCGGCTGGATCTGGGGTTTAGTTTTGTAGGATAAGGGGTTCAATGCCGTTGAGAGTCTCCGTCTCCCTCCCACCAGAGAAAGCCAGCCAGGTTCTCCGGCGCCCGCTCTCTACACGCGTGCGTCTCCATACTTCAGCTTTTTGCAGCTCCTCTGGGTTTCTGTGAGCCCCTCTCTTTCCTTCTAGCTGTAGAATTTCCAGTCAGCCAGCTTTCCTGTGGTTCTGGATAATATCCGTTCTGTCTTTTAGTTGTAGTTTTGAAATTGTTGTGCGAGGCAGCAGTGTAGGTGTTTACCTATGCCGCCATCTTAGATTCTCCAGATGTACTTATTCTTATATGTATGTATTGATTTGGCCCCAAATTGTAGAACAGAGCAACAACTAGAAATTTCTTTCAATGAACTTAAACTTATTGCTAGACAAGGTATGGGGCCGAACAGCTGCAACTGATAAAAACTACAGAAACTGTCAATAAGGAAGACCACCCCCACTCTGCACCAGATTTATGGTTTAAAGCCGGCAGAGGCCAACTTGATCCAACATGGCAACTAATTTCACCTAACAGTAAGCCTTAGCCTCATTATATGCTCATTGTAATACATTAGCATGTTATACAACACACCCCATGCTGCCATGATCGAAGCAGAAAGCCCGAATAAGGACACCCATCAGTAGGAAATACCAACTAATACCTAATTTATGCTTAATTGCTTCATAAGGCACATATACTGTCACATATGACCATAAAAGAAGAAAGATCAGAAAAATGTGGAATAGTATTGGTTTGCAAGTCATTTCCTTTGTAATTCATACCTTGAGTTTCGATAAGGGTGGGCATGGAATTTTGTTTTGGGGTCTGATAGTTCTGAATAGTGATTCAGTCTTCAGTCATAACTGGAGATTTCCCTCCTCTTTGGCTTGCCCCTATCAGTTCAGACCTTATTTATGAAATTCCACTTGATTTTTTCTCCTATATTCCTCTTTTTATTATTTGTCATGTGAAGACAGATTCACTGGTGTTAACAGCCCCTGACTTATGATTAGAGCTGAATATGGGAAAATCCTGGCTTGATTCTGGGGCAGTGGAGGTAGGGCAGGGGTAGTTGGGGACTAGAGAAGAAACATTTCTGAGAACTTTGAGCTTGTATTCCTGTTGGGGGCAATCTTGTCTCAAGTGGGGTACAACTTGGTTGGTGAAACTTGGGGCCAAAAAAATACCAAGCTCTCTTTATCGATGAAGCACAGATATACAGAGTATCTGTGGTAGTAAAATTTCATGAGGGTGTTGATTAGGGAAAAATTGTCTAAAATAAATGGGGGTGGGGGGGAGCCTGATGAGAAAAAGTTGAGAAATAGTGACTTAGAGGAATAGCAATAGTTTTTTATAAGGCACTCAGCTGCCTAGGAATGACTAAATTTGAGAACTACTGTTTTATTAAAAGGGAACTATTCACCTTTATAGGATATCTCTAATACTTGGGTTTGGAGTGGAAATATAGATTAAGATTCTCTCAATTTCTTTCTTACTCCCACCTTTCTAGGGTGCCCAGTACAGAGAACAGCACAGGATGAACGTCTGAATCAGAAATGATAGCCTGCCTATATTTGTGAAAACTTGAATTCCTTAAAAATGGTGACCAAAAGGATTGGGAAGGGAGAGAATATTGACTTTATTTATGTGTCAGGCATTGACAGGCTAGCTCATAGTCTATTCTTGAGAGGAACTGTAGAAGATGGCTTGCAAAAATGGCCACAATTATTTCTACAACTGTGTTCCCTGCAATGTCACTTTGAAGTGTCTAGAATCAAGAGGCAACCTGATTTTTTAGGCCCTTGCAAGCTGAGGCCTCAAGAGGCCTTTGTGTGCTTTTGCTTTCTTTAGGGACCCCTGCCTCCTTCAGGTGCTCTAGCCTGAATCAGCCTGGTGGAAGATGAGAGACCATGTGGAGCAGAGCTGGGCCATCCCAGCTAAGGCCATCGTAGATCAACCAGCACTTAATTAACCCAGTACCCGACCACAGACACATGAATAAATTCACTGGAGACTAGAATTGCCTGATTGAGGTCAGTCTAAAGTGTCCACCCACCGAATTGTGAACGAAATGATTGGTTGTTGCTTTGTTTATATGACAATTTGCTAACTGGTAGAGTAATTAAAATGCTGCATTTTTAGGTGGGTAAGGACCAAAAAAAAAAAAAAAAAAAGCCCAGCATGCATAGGTAAATAATATTAAAAAAACCCTTAAATCTACAAAAAACAAATGTCACCTGTCATATGGTATGTGTGATGGTAATTTCACCTATCAATTTGGGTAGGCTACAGTGCTCCATTGCTTGCTTAAACAGCAGTGCAGTTGTTGCTGTGAACATGGTTTTTTAAGATATTATTAACATTATATCAGTACATTTTGAATAAAGTAGATTCCTATACATAATGTGAGTAGGGCTTACCCAATTAGTTGAAGGCCTTACAAGAAAAGACTGAAGTTTCCTGAGGCAGAAGGAATTCTGCCTTCAGATTGCCTCTGAACTCAAGATGCAACATCTGAGTTCTGGAATTTCTAGTACTCTGGTCTGCCCTGCAAATTTTGGATTTTCCAGCCCCTGCAATCACATGAGCCAGTTTCTTAAAAGAAATCTTCCTGCCTCTTTGCATCCTGCTGATTTATCTGGAGAACTCTGCCTAATACAGTAAAAATGAAGTAATTATTCAATGCTCAGGTCATTAGCTCTGTTGCAAACCTGGCTTGGGCCACACAGGCTTTTCCTGAGATCTGATGTTCCTGATTAATGTTAGCAGAGGCACATGCACTGGCACATGTGATGTTCCTGATACTAAGGCAGCCTTAGAGGTGTGTCTGTGTGTATGCTTATGTGTGTGCACATACACATATGCCATATTGGGCATGGAACGGCCCCTCACAAACTCTGCTGGAACATATGCTACACCCACTACACAGAGATACTGCTCTCCCAGGCTCTGTGACTTTGGAATGGCACATGCTCCCATCTAATATCAAGTGTCCACTTAAATTCTTCAAATGGTTTTCCTAACTTCTTTTTGCCCATGAGACTCTCTCTTTAAACATTTACATGAAAGCCCAACATATCAAAGGGAGAAAAGTAGAGAGGCTGTGTTGAGGTGAGCTAAGGGGATCACAGTGTTTCCTCTTTGTCCCTGCTCCCCACCCTCTGGGCCATTTGCAAGCAGACTTTGTGGAACTGCTGGAGCTTTGAGGAACCATTTGAACACCAGTGAAGCTCAGGAGGAGGATGTCTACTAAGTGATTGCCAACGTTTCATAAATCAATGATTTCCTTCTTCTAACAATAGTACTAACTCTTACTGTACATGGACTATGTACTAGGCACTTTATCCATGGTTTCTATATCATATAAGCACCCTGTGAAAGGAGTCTACTATCCCCTTTTTACAGAAGTGGAAATGGAAGTTCAAACAAGTTAAGCAGTCATCAGGTGGTAGAAGCAGAATGTGAATGCAGGTCTGCAGGACTCCTGGGGCAATGCCCTTTCTACTAGTTCATACTGCTCCACATGAAGCAAGTAATTCAGGGGAAAGGTCTCTGGAAAGCCCTCATTTATTTCTTTTGGAAGCTTTTTGTTTCCTATCAGTTTTGACCCATGGCTGTGCCCTTAGGTGCCACAGCCCTGGCTCAAACTGGTAGGAAATAAAAAGCTTCCACATACTGACATTGCCCAGCAGATTCTAGTCTGTTAGCCAGTCTCAAGGTAGTTCAGATACAAATGTCTCAAATTAGTATGCTTTTTCCATTATTGTTTACCTTTCATAAGAGATCCTTAAGATCATAGATGGGAATCCTTGTACTCTACTAGATGGACTCTATCATAGAAATGGGCAGCATTATCTACCAAACAAAAATGGTAGTGTCCTGGTTGCCCTTCATTGTAGATGGGCAGCCATTATAGTCCATAAGCCACACCTTTTTTCTTTTAAGGCATCCAAGGAGCTATTTGTAAGCATGCTAACATGATCTCTGTCATAGTGGTTTTACAAGGGTCCTTGTTTACATATGTCTTTCTTATTCATTAAAGCACCTGTATATTTCTTGGTTATATATCTGTGTTGATATAACACAGACTAAACATGAATACCCACATCCAACAAGAAAGAAAGTCAGCTTTTTTATTGTTCCAATGTAATGACTGTGCAGAGGGGATTTAATGCGATCCCATTATGTGAGACATTTTAAATCTTATTCTTTTAAAAACTGTCCCTATAAATAGTGCCACATACAGTTTTTTTTTTATCATTACCTTCTGCCTAATAAATACCCTGAGTTAGCTGAGCCTCAACCCATGGCATCACTTTTATTTTTCCAATTGACATTTCATATGAAGGTTAAAAGATCAAGTACTCAAAAGCTACATCCTTTTTATAACATATATTCTTTTAGAGGCAATACTCTAGCCACCTTTAAGAAGAAAGCAGACTGTATTTCCTACCTTCAACCTTCTTTCCCATTATTTTTTAGCTGGGGTGAACTCCTTTTTTGATGTAGCAGCTGGTAGTGGAGGTAGCCAGAAGCCCTTTCAGAGAAGGTTCATATACAATGGGAGACTTTTAATCCCCTTCCCTCCTTTATAAAATAGAAAGATAGTTTTATTGAATATGCACAGCATTTTATTATTTTAGAGAGAAAAAGAAATCTTGCAAGTATATAAATGGATTCTCTTTAAAGAACAAGACTTTGATTCACAAAAAATATAAAATAAGTCAATTATGAACCTGCTTGTAAAAGTATGCCTTATCAATTTTATTTTTCTGTAGCTATCAAGGAAATAAGTGATTGCATTAAAAGACAACTCTAGATATTTTTGAAATTTATTTTTCAGGTTTATTGAGGCATAGTTAATGAATAAAATATATAACACAAGGATTTGATATACATATACATTGAGAAAGGATTCCCACAATCAAGTTAATTAGCATATTCATCACCTCCCATAGTTACCTTTCTTTTTTCTTTTGGTGAGAACATTTAAGTTATTTTTTTTAGCAAAATTTAATTATACAATACAGTATTATTGACTATAGGCACCATATTATACATTAGATCTTTAGATCTTATTCATTTTGTAACTGAAGGTTTGTATCTTCCTTTTCTCCCTCCACCCTTATTCTACTGCTTTTTTTTTAAGATTCCATATATAAGTGATACTATGTGGTATTTCTCTTTTTCTGTCTGCTTTATTTCACTTAGCATAATGACCTATAGGAGGCTTATCCAAGTTGTTGCAAATGGCAGGATTTCCTTATTTTTATGGCTAATCTATATATAGGCTGTCCCCCAAAATGTATACATACACTTTGAATAATTATAAAGGCAATGTTTATTAAAATACATTTCATTTTCAAGATTGAGCTATCAGCTGTTAAAGTGTGTCCCCCCAAAATGTATACACACTTTAACAGCTGATAGCTCAATTGATGTTTCTTTCTTTAATAAAAAAACACCCCCTAAAGAAAAACAAAGTAGCCTTCTAACAAAAGCAAAACATAACACTCCCTAAATAAAAAACCAATACCACCAAAACAAAACTTTCTCTTTAATAAGAGCAAAACAACTGTTTTAGTTTATAGCTTCCTATAAATACATTAAAAATTTTCACTGTATATGACAGGCTTCCTATTATTTCATTTTGATGTTAGATATTTTCAGAAGGTCCTATAATTGATTATATTCAGTGCATAGGAGACTTCTGTAAATTATAAACTAGTATAATTATTTTCTCTTGTCTCATGGATAGTGGACTTTCCGTAAGAGTCCACTTGTAGAGTTTTAAAACTTATATGGTCCTAGTTTTGTAGATTATATAGTCAAGACTCAGTGAATTAAGTGGCATGCCTAAAATTATACAGTGAGTTTAGCAACAAGGACTGGTAGATGGGGAAACCCAGCCAGAAAAGTGTTGAGATAAGGTAAGACATTTTACCATGCTACTTGAAAATCATTTGAGCAAGATTTCAGGACATTTAAGATATGTTTAGAAGATTATTGAAACCCAACAAGAATAGTTGGTTTCTTTTTATTGCCAGAGATGGATATTTCTGTTGAACCTTCTTGTATAAAATCAATATCCACCCAGGCCTCCAACCTGGATTTTATTCCTGGCTCTGTTCCTAAGTAATCATAAACAACAGATAATGATCTATTCTTTCTATTTTCTCATCACTAAAATGGGATGATAATTTGTATGCCATAGGGTTTCAGTGAGAATAAAATAATATGTGTAGTGTTGTTGTTTCTGAGTTTTCTTCTTCTGGTCTTGTCTGCACATAGAAAGACTATGTAAAAATATGCTCAATCCTATACCATTATTATAGTAAAAATAACTGACCCAAATAAGGTAAACTAAAATGTTAGGTCAGAGGGTAAAAGAATAAAAAGGGAACATCTTGAATCTAGGAAAAGTGAAGTACTCTGTGATGTTTGATGTTTCCATGGCTAATCTTTGAAGTAGCTCAACTTGTTTAATTTATAATAAAGGAAGGAAGTTAGGCAAATGAATAGAAAAAGAATGAATCTTTTTGATCATCAGGGAATTATATAGGAGTAACATTATTTTAATTAGAAGGAAGAGTATTAATAGAAACAGAAGGGAGAGGATTGGTTCAAAAATATAAGTATAGCAATCCAAATTTAAAGACATAAAATAGTGTTGGTAAAGATCAGGACTTTGGAATCAGACCCAGGTGGGTTCATCACTGAGCTTTTCCATATGCTGTTTAACATAGGCAGATAATTAACTTCTAAAAATTAGTACCTGTATAATAATGGTAATATCAATGAGGTTAAATCATTGAAATTGCCACTTTTTTGTTAAAACCCACCAAATATGGGATATTTCCTATAATTCAACTTGCTTGTGGGAATAAAAAGATAATACACAAATGTTCAGGGCTTCTGATTGTCTAGCATGAAAAAGCTCAGAAGTTGCCACTCTACCCTAAAAACAAGCAAAATGCTAATCAAAATAGAAAGTCAAAAATTCTTTTTAGATCCATAAGAAAAGTGAGGTCACAGGATGAACAACTGCTTCCAAAACTGGAGAGACAGACAGATGACTACAGAGAGTCACAACTTACCAGAGTAGAATTTAATTGATGAGTTGCTAGAGACTCTGGAAAACCCCGAGTTAAAAGCTTGAAAGAATCCACACATAGGGGCACCCTACAGTTTTGTGAGTTTTACTTCCAGGGGTTTGACCTGGTTCTCATAATTATCATTGAAGAAAAACCATCTTGTGCTTCTGACAGGGAAAAGACATCAGTTAAAAGCACACCAGAGCATTCTGCTCTTCTTAACAAGATTTGTCCTCAATATGTAAGGCTTGTTCAACATTTAAAAATTAATTAATGTAACCTATTACATCAATAGGCTAAAGAAGAAAAAAAAATACATGATTATATCAATAGATGCCGAAAAACAATTTGATAAAATCCAGCACTGATTCATGACAAAAAGTCTCAGTAAACTAAGAATCAACGTGACCTTCCTCAACTTGATAAAGAATAAATAAAAGAAACCTATAGCTAACATCAAACTTTATGATGAAAAACTTAAAGCTTTCCCACTAAGGTCAGGAACAAAGCATATAATGTCTTCTCTCACCACTGCTTCTCAACATTGTACCGAAAGTTCTAGATAATGCAATAGGACATGAAAAGGAAGTAAAAGGTATTCAGATAGGGAAAGAAGAAATAACAGTCTGAAAATAACCTGATCTTCTATGTAGGAAATCCAAAATAATTGAGAAAAGAACTTCTGGAACTAATAAACAATTATACCAAGGTTGATATTTAAAAGTCAATTGCTTTCCTATATACCAGCAATGAACAAGTAAAATTTTAAGTTAAAAATATAATACCATTTACATTAGCATCACCCAAAATGTAATACTTGGCTACAAATCTAATAAAATATGTGCCATGGTGTATATAAGAAAAATTATAAAGTCTGATGAACAAAATCAAAGAACTAAATAAATGGAGAGATAGTTCATGCTCATGGATAGAAAGACGTAATATTATCAAGATGCCAGTTTGTCCTGACTTGGTTGATATCTTTGATATCTTTAATACAAACCTAATAAAAATCCCAGCAAGTCATTTTGTGGATATAGACAAGCTGAGTTTAACTTTTATGTGGGAGAAGCAAAATACTCAGAATTGCTAACCTAATATTGAAGGAGGAAAACAGAGTTGGAGGGTTGGCACTGACTTTAAGACTTACTATAGCCAAAACTGGTTTGGCTCAGTGAATAGAGCGTCGGCCTGCGGACTGAAAGGTCCCGGGTTCGATTCCGGGCAAGGGCATGTATCCTGGTTGCGGGGCACATCCCCTGTAGGGTACGTGCAGGAGGCGGCTGATGGATGTCTCTCTCTCATCGATGTTTCTAACTGTCTATCCCTCTCCCTTCCTCTCTGTAAAAAATCAATAAAAAATATATATTTTAAAAAAAGACTTACTATAAAGCTACAGTAGTCAAGTTAGGATAGTACTGGTGAAAGAGTAGACAAATAGATCAATGGAACAAAATAGAGAGTCCAGAAAGTGGTCAACATAAAAATAGTTAACTGATCCTTGACAAAGAAGGTAAGCCAATCAATGGAGTAAAGCTTGTTTTCAGCTGATGGCAGTGAATGGTGCTAGATATTCACATGCAAAAAAAGTGAATATACATCCACACCTTACACCCTTCACAAAAATTAACTCAGATTGGATCATAACCCAATGTAAAATAAAAACTATAAAGCTTGCACAAGATAACATAGGAGAAAACTTAGATGACCTTGGATATGGCAGTGACATTTTTAAAAATTTAATAAATCTTTATTGTTCACATTATTTCAATTGTTCCTCTTTTTTCCCCTCCACCTGGCTCCCACCCCATCCTCTGCCCTTACCTTCCCGCATTGTCCTCATCCATAGGTGTACGATTTTTGTGCAGTCTTGCTAAGCACCCCTCACCCCTTTCCCCCTAAGAATTGTCAGTCTACTTCCTTTTTATACCTCTGATTCTATTATATTCACCAGTTTATTCTGTTCATCAGCTTTTTTAATTCACTTGATTTTTAAATTCATTTGTTGATAGATATATATTTGTTGTTCATAATTTTTATCTTTACCTTTTTCTTTTTCCTCCTCTTCTTAAAGAGTACCTTTCAGCATTTCATATAATACTGGTTTGGTAGTGATGAACTCCTTTAGCTTTTTCTTACCTGTGAAGTTCTTTATCTGACCTTCACTGCTGGGTAGAGTAATCTTGGTTGTAGGTTCTTGCTATTCATCACTTTGAATATTTCTTGCCACTCCCTTCTGAACTGTATAGTTTCTGTTGAGAAATCAGCTGACAATTGTATGGGTGCTCCCCTGTAGGTAATTAACTGTTTTTCTCTTGCTGCTTTTAAGATTCTCTCTTTGTCTTTTGCTCCTGGAATTTTAATTATGATGTGTCTTGGTGTGGTTTTCTTTGCATTCCTTTTGTTTGGAGTTCTGTGCACTTCCTGGACTTGGAAGTCTATTTCTTTTACCAGGTGGGGGAAGTTTTCTGTCATTATTTCTTCAAAAAAGGTTTTTAGTATCTTGCTCTCTCTCTTCTTCTGGCATCCCCATAATTCTGATGTTGGTACACTTGACGTTGTCCCAGAGGCTCCTTACACTATCTTCACAGTTATGGATTCTTTTTTGTTTTTGCTTTTCCAGTTGAGTGTTTTCTGCTTCTTTGTATTTGAAATCTTTGACTTGATTCTTGTGTTGCTCTAGTCTGCTATTAGGTCTCTGAATAATATTGTTTATTTCAGTCAGTGTATGTTTAATTTCTATTTGGTCCTTTTTCATCTCCTCTTGGGTCTCGCTGAATTTATCAATCTTTTCTAGGAAATTCTTGAAAAATCTTATAACCGTGGTTTTGAACTCTATATCCAGTCGTTTGTTTTCCTCCATTTCTTTCATTTGTGATCTGTTCCTTTGTCTCTGCATTTTTGCTGCTTCCCTAAGTTGGTAAAGTAGCTTTATGTGCTAGGTGTGCTATATGGCCCAGTAGTTCTGCCTCCCCAGTTACCTGAGGTGGACTCTCTTGGTGGACCCCTTTGTAGACTATGTGTAGAGCCTTGTTGTAGTTAAGTCTTGATTGTTGTTGGTATCACTGGGTAGAGGGGGTGGCGTGGATTGACCTCCAAGCCAATTGGTTGTGAGGATCAGCTGTGTCTATGGGGGGAGAACTTCTGTGCTGGGGTCAGCTTTATGATACAAGACTTGCAAATTGCAAAAGCCTCTGTGCTAGGCTTGGATGGGACAGAGTCTCAGGGCTAAACAGACAGCCTTGGCTTCCCATCAGCCCTGCTCTAAGTGGCCCCTAGGTCTCAGTGTCCCTAGGTAATCATTGCACCCCTCTCTGTGTGCACTCATGCTCGTGCGCCTCCAGACCTCTACCTTTCGTGGCTTCCCTGAGGTTCCATGCGTTCCAGGGACCTGTATGAGTCTGGGTCCCCAGGGTCTCACCCGAAACTGAGGTTCAGTGCCATCAGAAGTGGAGTTCAGCGCATTTGGGAGGTTCTGTCTTCCTCCTTCTAGAGAAAGCCAGCAGCACAATCAGTAGTCAGTCCTCTCTGTGTGTACTGGCGTGCGCTCCTCCAGACCTCTGCCTTTCATGGCTCCCATGAGTTTTTGTGCACTCCTCCCTTTTTTCAACAGACCAGACTCTTCCCATATGAGTCTCGCCCAGAACTGGGCTCAGTGCAGTCAAAACTGGGGTTCAGTGTAGTTGGGAGTTTCTGTCTCCCTCCCACTAGAGGAAGCCAGCCTGGAACTCTGCCGCCCATCCTTTCCATGTGTGTGTCTCCGTACCTCAGCTTTTTGCAGCTCCTCTGAGTCTTTGTGAGCCCCTCTCTTTCCTTCTAGTTGTAAAATTTCCTCTCAGCCTGCTTTTCTGTGGTTCTGGATGATGTCTGTTTTGTCTTTTAGCTATAATTTTGAAATTGTTGTGCATGGCAGCAGTTTAGGTATTCACCTATGCCACCATCTTGGTTTCTCTAGATGCATCTGGCAGTGACATTTTAGATACAATATCAAAGGTACAATCAGTTAAATAATTAATAAGTCATACTTCATTAAAATGAAGTATGAAAGACAATGTTAAGAGGATGAGAAAGCAAGCCATAGACAGGAAGAAAATATTTGCAAAAGAACATAACTGGTAAAAGACTGTATAAAAGAAATGTTATAGCTCAAAATTAATAAATTAAATAGCATGATTTAACAATGGGCCAAAAAAAGAGCTTAATGGACACTTCATCAAAGAAGATATACAGATGGAAAATAAGCATATGAAAAAATCATATGTCATTAGGAAAATGCAAATAAAAACAATGAGATGCCACTATCTACCTATTGCTAAAATCCAGAACATTGACAACACCAAATACTAGTCAGGATGTGTAGCAACAGGAACTCTTTGATTCCTTGTGGAAATGCAAAATAGTATAGCCACTTTGGAAGATAGTTGGGTGATTTCTTACAAAACTAAACATATTCTTACCGTATGATTCAGCAGTTGTATTCCTTGATATTCCAAAGGAGTAGCAGATTTATGTCCACATAGAAACTTGCAGATGGATGTTTATAGCAGCGTATGCATAATTGCCAAAACTTGGGAGCATCCTTAATATTTTTTAGTATGTGAATGAATACATAAATTGTGGTATGTCCAGGCAATGGAATATTATTCAGTGCTAAGAAGAAATGAGCCACCAAGTCATGAAAAGACTTGGAGAAACCTTAGACATGCATATTACCAAGCGAAGACAATCTGAAAAGTCTACATGCTACATGATTCCATCTATATTACATTCTGGAAATGCAAAACTATGGAGACAGTAAAAATGTTGGCAATTTTCAAGAGTTGGGGGGAGAAAGACATGAATAAGTGGGAGGATTTTTAGGTGAGTGAAACTACTCTATATATAAAAGCCTAAGCAACTGGCCATTCAACCAGTAGCTATGACATGCACTGACCACAAGGGGCAGATGCTCAATGCACAGGCATGGAAACATGGAACTGATGAATCTCAGATGGAAGGGGGATGGAGGAGGTGAGAATAGATTAACCAAAGATCGTAAATGGGTGCTAGAGGCCTGGTGCACAGATTCATGCACCAGTGGGGTCCCTCAGCCTGGCCTCTGGGGATTGGGCTGAAACTGGCAGTTCAACATTCCCCAAGGGGTCCAGATTGCGAGAGAGTATAGGCTAGACTGAGGGACCCCACTGGTGCAAGAATCTGTGCACCAGGCCTCTAATAAAATTATAATGGTGAAATCATGTCATTATACATTTGTCCAAACCCATAAAATGTACAATACCCAGAGTGAACCCTACCTACGTAAACTATAGACTTTGGATTATTATGATGTGTCAATGTAGGTTCATCAACTGTAACAAATGTACCACTCTGGATGGGAATATTGATAATGGGATTGTCTATCCATGTGGAGAGGCAGCAGGTATATGGGAAATCTTTGCACCTTCCTCTCAAGTTTTCTATGAACCTAAAACTGCTGTAAAAATAAAATCTATTAAGAAGAAACAAGCACCACTTAAGTCTTTGTTAGTGATAGTTCTTACTATGTTAATCTGCCTAACAATAAGAGAATAAAAAATTACATCATGATTCTTTGATACAATAGAATAAAATAAAACCATTAAAAATCATGAGTATAAAAATCAAGGAACTGAAACAGTATTTATGATAAAATGTTAAATAAAAAAATGAGGATATAAAATTGTGCACATTTCATCCCAATTTTGAAACATACAAAAGTATGTTCATAGAACAAAGATTGGAAAAAGGTGTATGAAAATGTTAAACATGAGTATTCTCTAGGTAAGAGAATAATCTTTACATGGTCTCTTCCTATTTACTGTAAGTTCAGGCTACTTTCATAATCAATAAAAAAAATGTACTCACCAATCAGGATATATGCATCTCTATATTCATAGAAGCGCAATTTACAATAGCTTAAGATTTGGAAACAGCCTAAATGCCCATCAGCAGATGAGTGGATTAAAAAACTGTGGTACATCTACACAATGAAATACTATGCTGCTATAAAAAAGAAGGAACTTTTACCATTTGCAACAGTAAATATCACATGATCTCACTCATATGTGGGATATAATAACATAATTTGATAATCAAGAATAGATCCAGAGACAAATGGTAGGGGAGAGGGGTTAGAGAGCAACAAAAGGTCTTGTATGCATGCATATTAGCATAACCAATGGACACACACACTGGGGCAGTGGGGGCTTGCCCAGGGTAGGAATGGCTTGGCGGGAAGGGGCAGTTGGGGAAAAAGAAGACATATGTCAAACTTTAGACAATAAAAAAAAAGTACTCTTCCCTCTTCTCCAAAAGACAAGATATTCCCATAGGACTTCTTCCTATATATAAGAATACTAGAGGCCCCATCCATGAAATTCATGCACGGGGGTGGGGGGGTTCCCTCAGCCCAGCCTGCCCTCTCTCTAATCCAGGACCCCTGGGGGATGTCTGACTACCTGGTTTAGGGCCAATCCCAGGGACTAGGCCTAAACTGGCAGTCGGACATCCCTTTCACAATCCTGGACCTCTGGCTCCTAATCGCTCACCTGTCTGTTTGCCTGATTGCCCCTAACTGCCCCCCCTGCCAGCCATATTCCCCCCAACTGCTGGTGTGATCACCCCTTACTGAACCCCCCCGCCAACCTGGTCGCCCCCAGGTGCCTCCCCGCCGGCCTAGTCACTCCTCACTGCCCCCCCCCACTAGCCTAATTTCCCCCATCTGCCACCCCCCCTTGCTGGCCTGGTCCCCCCCAACCCCCCCCCTGCCCTTTTTGTTTCCCCCACACCCCCCCCCCCCCCCTGCTGGCTTGGTCACCTTCTGCCCTCCCTGCCAGTCTGGTCACAACTCACTGTCCCCCACCCCCGATGACCTGTTTGCCCCATGCAGTTGTTTGGTGATCCCTCACTAACCCCCACACTGGCCTGGTTGTGGGCAGCCATCTTGTGAGGGTGTGAGGATTAATCTGCATATTACCTTTTTATTATATAAGATAATCCTATTTGAGAAATGTTTTTTTGTTATCTAATTTAAAAATAAGTGCCCTAAGTATTGATTTCTTTTTGTGTTTCTATATTTTCTTTTGAGCACTGTTTTTGTGTGTTTTGGGAAGGACATAATTGAAAAAAATTAAAATGAAACATTAAGGCAGAATTATAGAAAAAAATGTAGGCAGCTAAGATCTGGGATAAAGTTGGGAATTTAAGAAAGAAGCGGTGGAAAAAAAAAGAAAGGAGTGGTGTTATTTAAACACCATTAATTAGGAATTAGATAACAAAAAAGACTTTACTCTTTGTATATACTTTGAGAATTTGCTTTCTCAGTTTTGTGTAAACCTCTATACAAATACATTTCCTAAGGAGCACAATTTCAGGAAACTCCTTTTTCATGTGACTTCCGATGGACATATCTTACACCAAAATATGCCTTATTAGAAATACATCATGATTTAATAGATCACATCTCTACAATACTTAAGTTTGTAAATTACTCTCACAATTCTCATTATGATCTTGAACTATGTTATCTATCTCACAGAATAGAAAAAGAAGATAGGGATATTAAATGAATTCTCTTGTATGCCATGACTAGAGCATAGTAAGAGTTAGAACCTAGACCCCGCCCTCCCGAACCTAGGCTTCTTTACCTCACCTGTGCAGGCAGGGCTTTTTAAAGGTATCTTGTAACATAAACAAGAACACAGGGAAAAGAGAAAGCAACAAATGAAAGAAAGAAGCAAAGATGGATGGGAAATTCTAATGATTGGTTACATGATATTACTTTCTGACTCTGAGAACACAAATTTAAAGCTGTAAAAAAAAAAAATACAAATGTTCGAATCCTGTATAGTAGATATGTAACACTTGGTTTTTAAAACCACTTCAGGAAAACATAGCTAATGGGAAGAGCTTAGTGTGTAATTATAGTTGCGATTCTTGCCAGTGCTACGGCTGTAGTCAGAGGTCTGGCAGCTTTCTTTTTAGTTCTTACAGGAATCTCTCCATATAAAAAAGCTAGTGACCAGAATGCCGTAAGAACCAGAATGACTGGTTGTTATGACACCCACTGAGGCCAGTGAGCCAGCTCAATCAGGGGGTGGGGCTCGCTGGCCAACCCCCCGTGGCCCCTTCCCCTGGTTGGCCCACCACCCTGATTGGCCCGAAGCCTCCCCCTGGCCGGCTCTGCCCCTGATTGCCCCCCTCCCCCAATCCCAATAGGGGAATGGGCCAGCTGGCCAACCTTCTGCAGCCCCTCCTCCTGCCGGTCCCCATCCCAGATCAGTCCCCACAATCCGATCAGGGGCAGGACTAGCCGGCCAACTGCCTGCAGCTTCTCCCCCCAGCAGGCCCACCCACAATGGGCCCCCACCACCCCATTGGCCAGTGGCCCCTCCTTCCAGTTAGCTCCACCTCTGATTGGCCCCCTCACTCTGATCAGAGTCAGGGCTTGCTGGCCAACCACTATTGCCCCGCCCAGGCCACTGACCCCCAATCAGCCCCCTACATTGGCCCACGGTTCTACCCCCAGCCAGTTCTGTCTCTGATCAGACCCTCCCCACACCAATCAAGGATGGAGCTGGCTGGCCAACCTCCCTTTGCCCCTCTTCCAGCTGTTGATCCCTGATGTAATTACATCCAAAGCTCTTCCATTAGCTATTCCGGATGGGGCAAGCTGGCCCACCGCCCACAGCCCCTCCCCATGGCTGACCCTGCCCCTAATTGGACCCCTCACCCCAATTGGGGACAGTGTCCACCGGCTAATCACCCTCAGCCCTACTCCCAGCTGGCCCGGTTCTAATTGGGGCAGGCCAGCTGGCCAAGCTCCTGCTGACTCCTCCTCCCCACAGGCCCGGTTCCCATCTGCCCCTATTGAGGTCAGGCCAGCTGGACACCACCCGTGCATGGATTTGTGCACTGGGCTTCTAGTACAGACATAAGTACAGCATTGATTTTTCAAAAAGAACATTTACCAATATTGTGAAAACACTTTACTCTCAAAATAAACGTTTCCAGCATTAACCTTTTTTAAATATCAGGCTTACTAGGGGGCCTGTTAAATAATAGAGAGAGATGAAGCATTTGAGATCTTGCTTCCCTGCAATTGTCATCAATGTTGGCTCAAATAAACTCTTATAAATATTTTCAAAAATAAAATGAGGGAGAGGGAGAGGGATAGGGAGAGAGAAAAGAAGAGGGGGAGAGAGGGAGGGGAGGAGAGAGAGAGAATATCACTGGACATCTGGTCAGGACAGCTAAGTTCTTTGTCATTAGAATCAGTGAGATGCTAGACAAATGACAAATTCACTTGGCCTGAGTTTTCTTTTCTTTTAAAGTAAGGGGTTTGGATTAGGCTAGTGATTCTTGACTTAGGTAAATGGCATAGAGCATACTTTTTTTTTTTTTTAATCCAGAGATTCTGATTTAACTGATGGGAGCGAATCTCTGCAGTTTTAAGAACAACTAGGTTAGGTGATCTCTGAGAGGCCTCTAGTTCTCAGTTTCTATGATAATGAGGTTCTATTTTCCCTTCACATAGTAAGCCAGGAGGTGTCATATTATTCCACCTTCAATTTCTTCTACTCTTAGAATAACTTCTGGCTTGTGCATAGAGGAGCAATTTTTAAACTTTAGTGGTGAATAGCGAATAGCTAATTTAAAATGCTGATTCTTAGGATCCACCCCCGAAATTCTGATGAAGCCAGCCTAGGACATTGCCCATGAATCTGTATTTTTCATAAGCACCCTGATGATTCTGAGAACCATAGTTTAAGAAACACAGTCAAGGATATAATTTGTAACTTTAAGATTAGGGTTTTGCTTGGGAAATATTTTCCCTTTTGACAGCAAACATTGATGTGTCAGACAGAGTCTGAATGTGGTTGCATGAACCCCCACCTCCTAGTATTCTCAGTTTTGTGTGACTCTGCTCCTTTAAGTTTGGTCCAGACTGTGCCTTGCTTCTAACTAACAGGGCAAAGGTGATGGAGTTACATGATTATGAGTTTGTGATCATGTGATTACATTACATAAATTTGTAGTTTTGGTCTGCCTGGATTCTCTCTCTCCCTAGGTGACTGTAAGGAGGGAACTATGTTGAGAAATCCCATTGACAAGAAACTGTGGGCAGGCTATCAGAGCTAAGTGGCCTCTGGTCAAAGCCAACAAAAATCTGAAGCACTCAGCGCTACAGTCACAAACACTTGAATACCATCAACATTAGTTTGAGTGAGGAGGTGGATCTTTCCACAGCCAAACCTCCAGCTCTGGCCAGTACCTGAGTGGCAGCTTTGTAGGACTGGAAGCTAAAGTATGAGATAATAAATGTGTGTTGCTTTAAGACACTAAGTTTGCAGTACTTTTGTTATAAAGCAATAGCAAAAAAAAAAAAAAAAGGGGGGGGGGCTTTTTTTTTTTCACCTCTCTGGAGCCTGGACCTGTGCACCCATGAGGCCAACCTATGGAGTCCCTGTATCTATCTATTAGAAGTGGCCATCAATCAGGGGAGTGTCAGCCTTAGGTGTGGACAGAATGATCCATCGGCAAGGGTAAAGAAAAAGATTAGAATTTTTATTTCTTTATTTTTTCTAAAATTATACAAAAGAATCCAAGTTTTTGGAATATTTAGTCTATAGACTGACACTTGGTTCAGTTCTCATGTGGTACGTATGGTCACACATTGTGGCTGTAGACGGGTACTTTTAAAGCAGAGTGGGAGTCTGGAAGTGGCAGTCTCACGCCTTCCTTCACTTTCAGCGCATTGTGACATATGACAGTGCATCCAACTTAAGTAAAATCATCTTTCCTAACAGAACTGTGGTTTAAAGAGACTCTTACAAAGAATGTGAGAAACTATAAAAATATTAATAGTGCAAGCATAAGGAAATGGTAGTGCTGACATTTTTTTACAAGCATGAACTTTTTTCATATCATGAGATTCTATAAAAACAATGACAGTATGATCTTAAATAACAAAATGCAAAATTATTAAACACATCATTTGAAATATGGGCAGATGCAAATATTATGTAACATGTTTTTGTGGAGTTACTTTTCTAACTTCTATAGACATTAAACTAAGTATTGAAATAAACTCAAACATTTGAATTGTAGTAATCCAAGAAAAAAAGTGATACAAGAACAGAAAGGTGTTTTGTAGCATTAAAAGGAAGGTATATAATTAAAGTATTTTATCACATCTTTAACTCATTTAAAAATTTTTCTATATTTGTAAAGTATAAATAAATTGTAAACATGGAGGTGAGAATTCAATCATATTGGTATCACAAAATATAAAATATTATAATATTTAGAGAGATAAAAATATTTTGTACTATTATAAAGGAAATAATTATATAATTACCTAAACATATTTGTATTTCATCTTAATTTTATAATATTTATTTTTGCATTTTGAGTGTGTCTTGAAATGTAAAAAATGTTAATAGATATGTATATTTATAATTATAGATATCTTCATATTAGGATGATTGTTATATATTTTAGCAGATTTGCTCTAGTGACAAAAATACCTGGTGGTGCCTAGATTTGAATAGGTAGGTTTCTCTGATTTTCAGACTTATAATGCACCCAGGATTCCTCCAGGCTGATGCTGATGCCCATCATTGTGTGTCCATGCGTGCGCGCGCGCGCGCGTGTGTGTGTGTGTGTGTGTGTGCGCGCGCGTGTGTCTCCTTTAACGTATGTGGGAAACCAAGGAGACAGGAAAATTCAATTTAGTTATTTAGTTAGCAAATTTAATTTTTTGATTAGCTATATTTCAGTCATTGTGGGGTGATTGAGGAGGGACTGGATTCCTACCCTCTAGGAGCTTATAACATCATTGCCTTTGGAGAGAAAGACATAAATAAGTACGTGTGTGGTATATAGAGATATAAAGTAGTTTGTAATGGAGCCTCAAGAAGGTAAATATTGGAGGGCTATGGATTATAAACTAGACTTTGGACCTCAAGCTAACTACATAATGCTGCATGTTAATTTTCTAGTCTATAAAACTGTTGTAATAATATCTTCCTACCTTAAAGATCATTGTGAAGTTAAAATAATTAAAAATTGAGAACTTAATGTAATGTATACAAATCACAGGAATTATATTTAATTTTAAATATGTTTTTATTGATATCAAAGAAAGGAAGAGAGAGGGAGAGGGAAAGAAAATTCCATGAGAGAGAATCATTGATTGACTGTTTCCTGCATGCCCCGCTACTGGGGATTGAGCCCACAACCCAGGCTTGTGCCCTCACTGGGAACTGAACCATGATCTTCTGATTCATGGGTTAATACTCAACCACTGAGCCACACTGGCTGGGCTATATTTCATTTTAGAAATCTACATTCTTTTAAAAGTTTTTTTTTTCTTTTTCTTTGTTGCAACGGGAAATAAATCTAGGCTTATTCTATTAGAATTTATCAGAACCTTTTGTTTTAAGCTATTTATAAGATGAGGTTTGAAATGGGAAAAAAAATCTTCTGCCCATGGCTCAAGCATTCTTCAGGTTTCTTTGGAGAATTATTTCTTTTACTCCTTTAAAGATTGAGGGGGAAAAAACCTCTACTATGCTGTATGTAAATTAATTTGCAATACCCTTTGATCTTAAAAATGATTTCCAGTGGAATATATTAAACATGTAGGAGTTTACTGACCTCTGATGGCCAGACTTAAAACTGCTACTTTTATCAGGGGACATTATATGACAATATAAGGCTGTCTCTGGAAACGACCCAAGTGTATATTGGAAGGCAGTCAAGAATCACTAGTTGAGAAAAGGGAGACCACAGGAGGTCAACTAGTCAACCTCTCTTTTCCCAAGCAGGCTTTTATTTAAGTCATCTTAGGCTGAAGCTCTGTTAAATCAATGCTAATTCATTTAAAATTGTTTCAGTGTTTAAGTCAGAATAATATCGAAGTGTGTGCAGTTTAATCTACAATTAGGAGTAATTAAAACATTAAAAATATTTTAATCAGAAATAAAGTAATGACTAACTTGCAACATTTCAAATATTTCTGGCTAAATCTGCAATAGCTTGTTAATTAGCATAAAAGATATCTGAAACCACTAATTGTATAATTAGTGATGGTTGAGATATGTGGTTAGGCTGGAAATATTGTACATGTGTCTTAGTTCTTGTGTGACTAGGTTATAAGGATTATGGCAATAAATGTTTGTATTATAGGCAGAATTCAGTTCAAATTTGGCTTTTGTTAAAGTATACCTGACAGCAAGATAAACTATAACTCTTATTTCTAATGAGGGAGGAGATCTATAGCTCTCACTTCTAATCTTTGGAGTCATGGAGAGTCATTAAAGAGAAGCTGACAATTGTGAAATGGCTAAATTGCCTTAGGCCAATTTGTGATAAGGCATCTATTTTATTTTTAAACTTGACAGAAGCAATGATTACAAAAGCTGTGTTGGTAATTTCTTTCTCTATGTTTTATACCATACTAGAAGCCCAGTGCTCAAAATTGTTATGGTGTTAGGGCCATGGGCCTTTTATAATATAGATTCCATCAAGAGATTCCTTCTAGATTTAACTTTAAATCTCAGGTTATAATTGATATGTGCTTCCACTGAATGTATAGATAAAAGAAATGAACTAGCCCCAACCAATACATTCTTCGAGTGGAATTAACTTAAAAAAGAAGTTTATGACCTAGAGCATCATCTCAATACACCAGAGCTGTGGGTTCGATCTCTGATTAAGGCACATACAAGAATCAACCAATGAATGCATGAACAAGTGGAACAACAAGTCTCTCTCTCAGTAAAAAAAGTGTCTATGATTAAAGATAGGAAGTAGGTAGGAGGTGGCATTATTCTCTGCATGGTTGAAGATAGCTTGGATGTTTGGGATATTTTAATAAACACTATTGGTAGCCTAAAGTGTAGGAATAACTTCTCAGTACAAGAAGCTTGTGCAATGTTAGTGTCACTGTCCTGTCAGTTTACCAGAAGAAGGGCAATAGGTAATAATGAAGTTAAGATGATGTTATTTTTTAAAATTTTGTTTTATGTAAGTTATACTTTAAAATGGATCTATACTATATTGCCAAAAAAAAAAAAAAGAAAGAAAGAAAATGGATTTGCTCTACTTTGAAACCTCATAAGTTGGCCTTGAGGATATGTAAGGTCTGGCCTCAGGGAATCTCTGGACGCCACCTCCTCTTTCTCCTCATTTAACTCTTCTCTGACTATTCTGGTTTCCCTGTTGCTCTTTGAGCACTCCCATCACAGCCCACTCAGGGCTGTTCCCATGGCCCAGGATAATCATCCAACTCTCTGACAGCCCTTCCTTTTCTTCATTCAGGTCTCTGCTCAGATATCACTCAGATAAGTTTCTCCTCACAACCTCATCTGACATATTAGCCTTTATCACTCTCCAGCATCCTTATCTACTTTATTCTTGTTGAAGCACTTGTCCTTCTATTATATATTTTTCCATTTATAGTCTCTCTCACTGGAAAGTAAGAACTATGAAGGCAGAGAATTTTTGTTCTATTATTATATCTCTGAGAAAGTGATTAATAAATAGTTATTGAATGAATAAATGAGTTTTTCCATGTTAGTAATCACATTTCTATTTTAAAACTACAAAACAAAACATAAATGCCATAAATAACACAGAATATGTGTATTACTTAATTAATCACATTATAAAATGAATGCCCTTGTAACCATGAGTTCAAGTCAAGACATCTTTTCCTAGCCACCATTCAGGTCTTCCATGACCTCATTCCAATCACAACCCTGCCTCCCCATGAAAGCAAGTGCTGCTGACTTTTATAGGAATCACTTTCTTATGTTTCTTTAGAGTTTTAACGGCCAAGTTTGCATCCTAGGTATTTTAGTTAGTCTTACTCATATTTTGGGGTTTGATTATTTTTCCATTTTCTTCCAATATATACATTTACCTTCCATTCCTTTGTTTTTCTTATAACTTATTCTTGGAAGAACTTGGGCTCTTTTACCCATGGAGTTTCCACATTAGACTCCATTGGGTGCAGTTTTCAATCAACCAACTACATAATCTCTTCTAACCACGTCTAACTGTTCAACCAGGTGCATGCAGTGTGAAACCAGTTAGCTCAATCACACAGGAATGTTTGGCCTCATCTAAAGGCCTTCTAGCAGCCTTAGAATTTGTTCCCACACATAGTACCATGGTTTCTGCACATATCACAAATAGTTTGGCATCAGACTCTACTCCTTTTAAAGCGTGCTGAAATCTGACTTTATTTATAGGTCTGGGGGCTGTGTGCTAGTAAATCAGCTCTCTGAAAAGCCCAAAATGTGGCATTTGCCAGTTTGTAGTGTAAACACTCACCATGGCTATTTTCAAACTACTAAGCTCAAGTATCTGTACTTGGAACTGGGGAGAGACGTGCACCGTCAGTTCTCAGGCGCTGCTATGAGCTGGCTCTAGCACACCACTGTCTGGGAAAATTAGAGGGTTTAAGAAAGGGGTCTAGGGAGAAGCCACCCTCTGGAAAATTAACTTGCTACTATGTCACATGAGGTCCTTACAGAGTCTTTAAGTGAGGCAAGAGAAACTGCCGCCAGGAGAAGAGAAACTACAATTGCTATGGTTGGCAGCTTTGGAAGTAACCCCAATGTTTCCCAACTCTTGCTATTCACACTGTGTCTAATCCTCTCTCATTGTGTGTGGGATGGGCATAGTGACTCACAATAAAATATGGGTAAAGTAATGGAATATCACTTCTGGGAGTAGGGTACAAAGAGACTTTAAAAACAAAGGTTTCTATCTTGGACATCTTTTTTCAACTTTGCTCACCTGCTCTGAGAGAAGCTGGCTGCGGCATCATGAGCTGCCTTTAGAGAAGTCTGTGAGGCAAGAAGTCGGTATCTCTGGCCAACAGCCAGTGAGAACCTGAAGCTTTCCAACGTGACTGAGCTTGGAACTCGCTCTTTCACCAGGTTAAATTTGAGAGGACTGCAGCCCCAGCCACAGGTTGATTGCAGCCTATGAGAGACCCTGGGGTCAGAATCACCCAGCTATTCTGGGTCCTGACCCCCCAGCAGCCTTGAGATCATAAGTGTTATTTTAAACCACTATGTTTGGGGGTAAATTTGTTATATGGCAACTGACAGCTAATGCAACTACTGAAGAAGTTTTAGTAGGTTTGGGGAGTTCAGAGTCACCTAAATCCATCCAATGACCCTATTCTAGTTTTTAAGCCCCAGGCTTTCCAATCAGTATCCACTCTTTCGCATAAAGAACCTAATAGGCCTCTGAATTAAAGTTAGATTATAATTCTGTACTCTTCAGGACTATATTTGAATTGATTTTCAGGTACATGGTCCTATGGTTTAAGGGTATACTAGTAAGAGATTTGTTTAGACCACAGGAGATTCCTGGTTTTCTGACCATGTTTTATAAGTGTTTTAAGACAATCATGTTATCCACTCCCACTTTAACTGCCAAGAAGGCTGGGAAAGCCATGCCTACAATAGGCACTTCATCCTGAGAAACCATAGGTAATAATTTAAGAAATAATTTTGGTAATGCCTGAACAAATGTCTCATTTTTTCATAGTCCTCAGATAATCTGTCTTCAATCCAACCAGATCAGACAGTCAATTCCACACTCTATCCTTGAGGGTCTATTCCCTGCAACTGCTCTGAGTATCTCTGATAGTCCAGGTTTAGTATAGGAAACAGTAAATAATCTAGGTATTTTAAGCAGAAACAGATATAACACAGGAAAAAAGGGACTTACAATCCTAGAAAGGGCTGATGGAGTGGAAGTCAGCACCAATGGAATTAGTGAGTTCAAGATCATAGTAACATACAGCTGTCTTTGCCTCTGGGTTCTATCCCTGTTCATGTTCTTCACGCCACTGACACTAGCTTCAGAGTACTGTTTACTTCCCCCTTTTTATTGATTTCAGAGAGGAAGAGAGAGGGAGAGAGAGACAGAAGCATCAATGATGAGAGAGAATCATTGATTGGCTGCCTCCTGCACACACCCTACTGGGGATAGAGCCTAAAAGCCAGGCATGCACCCTGACCTGGAATTGCACTGTAACCTCCTGGTTCATGGGTGGACACTCAACCATTGAGCTTCAACATCTGGACTGCTTCCTTCTTTTTAATAGTCTCTTTATTCAAACTTTTCTCAGATGTTCTCAGTTTGAGTTGCCTAACTGTTTCTTACTGATTTACAAATATAATTTTTTAGATATTCTAACATGCCAAAGAGTCTTTAATATTACAAATACTTTAAAGAGTAACTATACCAAGACCAAGCCATTGATTACAAATATTTACTCATAAATGTAACACAAAAGTTTTAATGTTATTCCTGGAAGTAAAAGATACTTACTCATCAATACTGCTACTCATGTCTACATACATGTTTCCCTGTACAACTCTAGGGGTAGCATTCACATCAACTACTATGTAAGAGGTGGACCCTAGAATTCAGGGTGGTTAACCAGCAGAATTGCATGTGGTGTCCTGTGCCTATCAGGAAACATTTTTACTATCCCAAGAATGCAAAGGTTATCCTCTTAAGTCCCAGCATCCTGAGGCTGCTAGTTAACCAGAGAATTTGACTTACTCTTATGTTTGATTTTTCCCCTTGCCAGTAACTAATATGAGGGGTTTTTTTTCCTTTCCATGCTCTCCAGATAGTGTGTTTTCATAATACATGTGTCCTGAATTCACATCAAACATTATCTAATTCTTCTGTCTGATTTGAGTCTGAAAATCCAAGCCCAGGTTACTTTACCATTTGATTGAATTAAACTAATCTGTTTATTGCTTGCCCCTTCTCAGTTCTTCCTGTCTGGCCAGGCTACAAGCCTTGAGGGTATCTCAGTGTCCTCAGATTGAATCCTGGAGACCTGTCTGAGAACACAACATGACAATGGCCCCGAGTCAGAGGAGAGTGACACAAAATGAGGCTGAAGATGTGGGCAGAAATTAGTCAGAGAGAAGTGAATCTTTGGAAGATATTTTATTTTCACAACAAAATCTGTATTTTATTTTATTTTTCCATTTTATTGACATAACTAACATAAAATTGTAAGATATTTAAGTATACATTGTGGTGATTGGATACTCATAGCATTGTGAAAGAATTCTCATGACTGAATTAACTAACTCATCTATCACTTCACATATTTATCCTGTGTGTGTGTGTGTGTGTGTGTGTGTGTGTGTGTGTGTAAAGCTAAGTTCTATACCCTTAGCAAATTTTATTTATATCATACAGTATTGTAAACTGTAGCCAGCAAGTTTTAATTAGATCCTCAGACCTTATTCATCTTATAGCTGAAAGATGAATACCAACCTTTCCCTATTTCCTCCATTCCCCAGCCGCTGGCACTACTAGACTGTTCTACTCTGTTTCTAAGATCCTGACTTTTAAAAAAAGTTTCACATGTAAGTGACCTTATGCAGTATTTGTCTTTATGTCTGGTTTATTTCACTTAGCATAATGCCCTCCAATTCCATCTCTGTTGTTGAAAATGGCAAGACTCTGGCCTGAGCGAAGGCAGAAGGTGGTGGCCAGAGCAAAGGCCTGGGTCCCGAGCAGCCAGGTAAAGGAAGGCCTATTGCACGAATCTTTATGCAACGGGCCTCTAGTGTGTGTGTGGATATAAATATATGTATAAGTATATAGATATAGATATATATGATATTTATCAATTTATCCATTAGATAATCACTTAGCTTGTTTCCATATTTGGCTGTTGTAAGTAATGCTGTAATCAACATGGCTATACAGATATCTCTTTAATAACTGGTTTTCATTTTCTTTGAATGTATGCCCAGAAGTGGAATTGCTGGATCGTATGGTAGTGCTATTTTTAATATTTTTGAGGAATCTCCACAGTGCTTTACATACTGACTGCACTAATTTACATTCCTACTAATATTGCACAAGGGTTCCCTTTTCTCCACATCTCACTGAAAGGTTTTAAGCAGGAGACAGACTTGATTTAGTGTGAGTTCTAAAAAGAGCTCTCTGGCTGAGTTACAAGAATGAGTTAGAGGAGGGCAATTGTATGCAGGGAGATGAGCTGAAAGCCTATTGCCAGGTTCAGATAGAGATGGAGGGGCTTGGAATGTGACAATGAAATAGTGACAGGTGGATGGATTGGAGAATGATATTGGAAACAAAATTTATGAGACTTTGTAGTGGCTATATCTAGGGAGTAAGGAAAAGGAAGACATACAGGAAGATTGCTGGAGATAGCTGTTATTTGCTGAGAGAGAGGAGAGGAGAGACACACAGAGAAAACCACAATCCCTTGCTTCCCTATTAAATTATTAATAACTATTGGGCAAGGAGGGGTTCATCCTGTCCAGGCAAATTCAAATACTAAGTAAACATTTATTAAGCTCTCAGGTGTGTTAGACACTGGGACAGTGTCTTGGGCTACAACAATAAAAAATCTCAAAAGCTCTTAATTCAGTGAGAACTTATTTCCTCAGTATCTGTTTAGCAAACATCCATGGTCCTGGCGTATTACCGGGTGCACATGGATGGGAACACCCAACAATATCTACGCATTCCTACCTGGTTTAGAATACCATTTACATTTGCAAGTGTGCACAGCCCTTTTGTTTAACACTGCTGAGGAGTAAAAAGTGTCATATTAACAAATTTCTTAATGTTTTGGATAACTGGTATTTAGTCATTGTATTAGTCATTGTTCATTTAAGCAAACAAAAGTTGCTCTTGATATTTTAATATAGGGAATTAGAGGTTTCACACCTGTCAGATGAGATAGGTAAGGGCAGGCTGAGAAGCCCACCACCAACAATCTGAGCCAGTAACTCTGAAGTGGATTGTCCATAAGGCATGAAAGCCAATGTGGTGTACTTCTCATCCACCATCTGCTCCACATCTACCATTAGGAAATTAGCTCTTCCCATTTTTGGAATCTCCCCAAGTGCCCCTTTCCAATTCCCATGGCCTCGTTCTTTCCCAGTCAGCACCCTAACTTTTACAAAAGAGGCTTGACAAAGTTCACTGTGAGTTCAGTTTTCATCGTTACCCAGCCAAATAGAGGATCACATTTTAGATTTGATTTTCAGGTATCTTAACCCTGCAGCTACAAGAAATAAAAAAGTCTTTTGGGACGGTCCTACAGGCTTTCTGATTCTCTAACTGTGCTTGAGAATCAGGCAGCTTCGCAGTCCTTGTTGTTAAACCTCCTACTAGAACATTCTGTTGCAAACTCATACTTTCTTTCAACACTTAGCTTTCTATAGCCACTTAATTACAGGCAACTAGTAGTGGAAATTTAAGGAGACATTTTGCCATTGCATGTCTTGCACCATAAAGTCTCACTTTATACTAGAAATGAGTTATTTAGGTCAGACAATACTTGGCAGATTCTCTCCTTTCAGGTTCTGTTTTCCTGAAACTGCTATCAATACTAAAGGTTCTAAGTGCCAGAGTTTGGTCATTAAAGCAGAAGTCACTCTGTATATTCTGATCATGCAGGGTTTTACTACAGAAAACTAAGGACCTATAACCTATTGGGAAGTCTATTGGGACCAGAATCAGAGAAGCCATTTCTGAGCATCTCATCCTGAAACACTGAAGTAAGTAAACCTCAAGAGCTCATGCACACACTTCTATGACTCTTATATCTGTTGACTCAGTATGAGGGGTTGGCAAACTATGGCCCACAGGAGAAACTGTCCCTGTTTTTGTATAGTGTGTGAGCTAAGAATGGGTTTATGCTTTCAAATGGTTGAAAAAAACAAAAGCAGGATAATATTTTGTGATGTGATTATTAAATGGAATTCCAAGGGAGGGGGGCAATGGGGAGATATGTATAAAAAATTAATAAAAATTAAAAAATAAATAAATAAATGGAATTCCAGTTTCAGCATTCACAAATACAGGTTTACTGGAACACAGTGTTCGCTTGTATACATATAATTTATGGCTGCTTTTGTACTACAATGGCAGAGTGCAATAGTTGTGACAGGTTTTCTCACTATTATCTATCCCTTCACAGAAAAAGTTGGCTGACCCACGCATCTAACTGCATCTATTTCTGTAGATAATGGCTTCTCTTTCTCTGCTGCCTGAGAGTGCCTCTCATTGGCCAATCCTTAGAGTCATATGGGGAAAATAATTTGGGGCATTTTACTCTTGGTTTTTCCTCTGATTGCAGAGAAGAAGTAGTACTGAGTTGACAAACAATCAAGAATAGACATAATAGATATGAAGAGATGCTCAACATCACTAGTTATAAGGGAAATGAAAATCAAAACCATGATGAGATGACACCTCACACTAGTTAGAATGGCTATACTCAAAAGACAGGAAATGACAAATGTTGGAGAAGATACAGAGTAAAAGGAACCCTTATGCCCACTGTTGGAAATTTAAATGCTCTAGCCATTATGGAAAACAGTATGGAGATTCCTCAAACAATTAAAAATAGAACCATCACATGACCCAGCAATCCTTCTTCTGGGTAGTTACCCCAACATTTTTTAAAACACTTATTTTAAAGATATATGTACCCCCATGTTCATTGCAGCATTATTCACAACTTAAATGTCCTTTGATGGACAATTGGATAAAGAGATGTGGTACATATATACAAAAGAATACTACTCAGCCTAAAAAGGATGAAATATTACTGTTTGCAACACCATGGATAGATCTTGAGAGTATTATCCTAGTGAAATAAGGCATATGGAAAATGACAAGAACCAAATGATTTCACTCACATATGGGATATAAAACAGAAAGCATCAAATGAACAAACTAAACAAATTCATAGATATAGACAACAGAATGCTGGTTACCAGGGAGGAAGTAGAGAGGGTGAGGGGAGGATGAAGAGGATAATGGTGATCAAATATATGGGTACTAGACTTCTGGTGGTGGGCACAAAGATGTCATATTATAAACACTTTTTTTTTCTTTTTTAAAATTTCTTTATTGATTAAGGTGTTACATATGTGTCCTCATTTCCCCATTACCCCCTTTAGCCCACCCCACTCCTGCCCTTACCCCCCTGTTGTCTGTTTCCATTGGTTAGGCTTATATACATGCATACAAGTCCTTTGGTTGAACTTTATTTCTTAGGCAGAATGCAAGCAAAGCATTCAGTCATTTTCTCTTTATACATAAATATTCTTGAGTGTCCCATTCTCTAAAATATCATGTATTCGTTCTATCTTTAACATGTTTTGTTGATTGCCAACCATCTATACTTAACAACACATCTTATGAGTGATGCTTATGCCTCACAGGCCACTTCTTACTCTTTTTATTTAGCACATCCTACTTGCTTTCTCTTGTCCACTACAGTAGAACTGAATATTCTCAATGAAGAATGAGAATGTATAAGCTTTGTCTGTCTCACACAGAGAGCATATCACCGTCTCACCATCACCTACATTTCAATGAGAGAATTGAGCAAAATAAACTAAAAATATGATTTGTATTTAGCACTTTAGAAACAAAGAATCCTATTTGCTGCTGTTATCTTTTATTGAGTGTTTACTCTCAGCTAAATGTTTGATATATACAGGGTTGGGCAAGGGTAGTTTACAGCTATGAATACATAAAGCACAGAGTTTATTCTTGTATTATTATTTATTTTTTTATTTATTTTTTTATTTTAATAAATCTTTGTTGTTCAGATTATTATAATTGTTCTTCTTTTTCCCCCATATCTCCCTTCCACCTGGTTCCCACCCTACCCTCTGTCCTTACCTCCCCCGCATTGTCCTCATCCATAGGAGTATGATTTTTGTCCAGTCTCTCCCTGAACCCCCCCTCACCTCTTTCTCTCTGAGAATTATCAGTCCATTCCCTTTCTATGCCCCTAATTCTATTATATTCACCAAGTTATTCTGTTCAGATTTTCAATTCACTTGATTTTTAGATTCACTTATTGATAGATACGTATTTGTTGTTCATAATTTTTACCTTAACCGTTTTCTTCTTCCTCTTTTTAAAGAATACCTTTCAACATTTCATATAATACTGGTTTGGTGCTGATGAACTCCTTTAGCATTTTCTTATCTCTGAAGCTCTTTATCTGCCCTTCGATTATGAATGATAGCTTTGCTGGGTAGAGTAATCTTGGTTACAGATTCTTGCTATTCATCACTTTGAATATTTTTTGCCACTCCCGTCTGGCCTGCATCTGTTGAGAAATCAGCTGAACCAACACACCACTCCTTGGTGTAGCAAAATGTAGCAATGTAGTTTACTGTTGTTATATGTTGCCCATGCTACACCACGATTCAAGACAAAATTGCATTTATTTGTAATTAGAAATAAATATTTCAAATTGTTTTTGTGATTAATCCCTATGCTTTAATTATGTTCAATTTGTAACAATGAAAATACATCCTGCATATCAGATATTTACATTACAGTTCATAACAGTAGCAAAATTACAGTTATGAAGTAGCAATGGAAATAATTTTATGGTTGGGGGTCACCACCACATGAGGAGCTGTCTTAAAGGGTCGCGGCATTAGGAAGGTTGAGAACCACTGCGCTAGAGGAAGACCCTCTTCCGCCCGTCCTTTTCACGAGCGTGTCTCCGTAACTCAGTTTTTTACAGCTCCTCTTGAGTCTTTGTGAGTCCCTCTCTTTACTTCTAGTTGTAGAATTTTCACTCAGCCAGCTTTCCTATGGTTCTGGATGGTGTCCGTTCTTTTTTTTAAAATTGTTGTGCGAGGCAGCAGCTTAGGTGTTCACCTATGCCACCACCTTGGTTTCTCTCGCTCTCTGTATTATTATTTATTAATTATTGTATTATTTTCCCATATGAACAACTTTAAATTTACCTTTGCTCCACTCTGTATTATCTTATTCAATCCTCATAATGACCCCACGAGGTAGGTATTATTACATCAGATCTGTAGCTAAGACTACTGAGGCTTAGGAAGGTGACCTGTTAGGATCAAGTGGTATGGCAGAGCAGAATAAGGAAAAGAGCCCAAAATTCTCTGACCCCAAATCCTTCTTCTGGTCATTGGACTAGGCCCTTACATTCCCACAACCCCCTCAGGGACCTCATTATACACCTTAGAGCTCCTCCCCCATTCCCTGCCCCTACATCTGTGAATGCTTTGGCTCCTACAGAGATCTCCAAGATACCTCATTCTTCATAAGTTCACTTCACATAATGATGTGGCATTGTAATTCAGGTCTGAATTGCAATGAAGCAAATTGAAAAGGATTACTAATTTTAAAATAAAGATCTGTGTGGCATGTTTGGTTGCATAGTAGATATAAATGGGTTGTGAAAACATTGTGTCAGAGGAATGGCTAAATTGTTTAGTTAGCAGAGAAGAGAATGTAGCTGGAGAGGGCAGCATTATGTCCATGGAGGACAGCACTTACGCGGTGAAGAGAATAGCTATTATGAGTGCTATTATGAGCTGGACACTGTACAAATATTATTGCAAATCCACACAACCACTCTGAAAGATGGATGTACAGAGAAGAAAATGAGACTGGCTGGTTAATAATATGCTCCAACCCACTCAGCTAAGAAGCAGTAGGAGCTGGGCTTCATAGCAGTAGGGCTAGGAGTTCTGCTCCTTTTCACTTAGCAACCTGCACACAGTAGCACACCTGGAAGAGAGAATGTGGTGGCTAAAAAAAGAAGTTAGAGGTCTACAGAGCTCCTTTTTTGTGTGTGTTTCACAGAGGAGCAAATGAAAGCCTTTAAAATTGGAAGAAAAGAAATCAGAATTCTGAGTACCTTTGGATAAATGAAAAGGAAGCAACTTTTATTTATACAAATGTATCCATGTTCAGTACAATACATTTTCTATGCCACGAAATGCTTAAAATGTTTGGCGGGGAGTAGTTTACAAAGGTCATTAGCTTGATTTATTAGGCTGAAGACAAAAGTCTCAAGTAAGATTATTATTTGTTAAGTATTCTGAGCTTTCTCAACTATGCTCCTGGAAGATAAGAACTGTTAAGTGTATACAGTATAAAGTATTCCTATATGTTTACAAATACAAATCTCAGCTTCTTTGTATCCATGAATATCACGTTTTCTACTTACTTATTTTTCATCCTTGCCTGAAGACATGCTTAGAGAGAGGAGGGATGACACAGAGAGAAATGGAGAGAGAGAGAAACATTGATGTGAGATGGAAAACATTGATTGGTTGCCTTCTGTACATATCCTGACCGGGGATTGAACCTGCAACCCAGGTATGTGCCATGACTGGGAATTGAACCAGAAACCTTTTGGTGCACAGGATGATGCTCAATCAACTGAGCCACTCTTGTCAGACATGTTTTCTGAAACATAGCTAAAGTAACTATAAAATGTCATAAAATATGCATAGACTAGAAGATGGAAATATCAGTTAGACCTGTTATCAATCATTTCAGATCTCTATTCAAATTGAATTCACTGGAATTCTTTTCTCATTTTTTCTGTTTCTCACCTGAATTACAACAGCTCCCCTACACACACACATACACACACTGATTATAATATATCTTGGTTTAACTTCCTATGATTACGATAGTTGTCATAATTGTTGTTTCCATACTGCAGCTGTTTTTGACAAGCTTAAATTAAATGAAAACACATCTGACAGTTTCTAAATCTAAACACATTATTAAGTTGCATTCTTTCACAGAGTCCAAAGTTAGTTACCGGAAGAATGGGACTATAATTGTGGTAGGAGATGTGTAGGAGGCATGTCATGAATTTCTGTTGGGGGGAAAAAAAGATAAATACGACTTTAAAGCAAAATCATCATTTTAGACAGCAGCATTTAATTGGCTTACGCAATTGCTCAATACACTTAGTTACCTAGGAGTTCATTTTTCAGTTAAATTATGTTGAAAAGCTCATCAGGAAGTTACATTATTTAAAATTTGATATTTCAAATCCTTATGGAGCTATAATGGGTATAGTGCAAAAGTAACTGCTACTTTCAAAATTTCAGGCTAAAGGAATCCTTCTGAGCTTTGATTGTTAAATTGTGGGATGAAACTGTTTTCTGAGGAAAGAGGCCCTGCCCCTGGGGACTGCCTTGGCCCGTTTCTGTGGAAGGGGTGTGGTAAATCACCACGAAGGGCATGAGTCCTGGTTGGGCATTTTGATTTTCACAAGACAATCTTGTTATCCTTTTCTCAGCTACTTGTCTAATCTTATTGAACTACTAGAGGCCCGGTGCATGAAATTCATGCATGGGGGTGAGGGGGGAGTGGGGGTGGGATGTCCCTTAGCCCAGCTTGCATTCTTTCCAACTTGGAACACCTCAAGGGATGTCCAATTGCTCATTTATCTAACCAGGCAGTCAGATATCCCTTTAACAATCAAGGATTGCTTGCTTCCAACTGCTCGCCTGCCTGTCTCATTGCCCCTAACCACTTTACTGCCAGTCTGATTGATATCTAACTGCTCCCCTGCCAGCCTCATTACCCCTAACTGCCCTCCCCTGCTGGCCTGGTCACCCCTAATTGCCCTCCCTTGCCTGCCTGGTTGCCCTCAACTGCCCTCCCCTGCAGACCTGTCCCCTCTCAACTGCCCTCCCCTGCAGGCCTGGTTCCTCCCAACTGCCCTCCCCGGTAGGCCTGATTGCCCCTAACTGCCCTCCCCTGCTGGCCTGATCACCCAAAACTGCCCTCTCCTGCCAACCATTTTGTGGTGGCCATCTTGTGTGTTAGAGTGATGATCAATTTGCATATTACCTTTTTATTATATAGGATTCTTTTGAGGAATAATGATTGCAAACTTCTGAAGATCAACTCTCAAAGGAGTTTCACAAGGCTGCCAACCCATTGATTCCCCTGATATTATGAATTCTAGCTAAATCAAGCCAAATCATGAGGGACCACATGGTGTTGGCCTTCGTGGGAGGTTGTACTCTTGCATGTCTTTGGGAGGTTTCTCCTTTTCCATTTTGTATAAAACATTTTTTTTTTCTACTTTGACTTTGGTGGGTAACCATGTCTTCAATAGCAGTGACCAGGGAATTTTGCTTTATGATCTCTTAATCTGCTGATTGGGACATGCCTGTGGGTGGTAATTTATAATGGGTGGGTTTGTGACAATGGGATGTTTATGGAATAATGGTCCATCACTTATTCTTCCTGAGTGTTGCCTACTTTCCTAAACATCTCTTCCTACAATCCTCTTCCTGGATTGCTTCCACAGTCCCCAGGGCTCAATGCTGCCATCCTTCCCCACAAGACAATAGAATTCTGGCCAAAGGTCTTTCTTCTTCCTCAAGTTTCTCCTGAATCTTAACAGTCACTCTGTCCACTCCAGCCATGGGTACTTTACTCTTGTTTAAACCACTTAGCTGATGGTTAATTAAATTTGTCTTGTTACATGCCATTTTGCTTAAGGTCACAGAACCTATTGATGCCACTAAGTGAGGACTTACTACATCCCAAATACTTACTAGATATTAATAAGTTCAAGATACTTATTATGCAACTTTATAGTAGAGATATTTGGCAGACACCAAATTAACAAGTTCATAAAAGTCAACATCACCAGTATGGGGACAACTCAACATTGTATGCCTCCATATGTGCCATAGAATCACTTCTGTGGTATTTTGGCCAAAAATACATAATGTAAAGCTGATTATGGGGCAACACCAGACAAATCCCAAATGAAGAACATTCTACTAAATAACTGGTCTCTATTTTTCTAAAGTGTTGAGATCATGAAGAAATAATGACTGAAAACTTCTCCCACGTGGTGAAAGAAATAGACTTAAAAGTCCAGGAAGTGCACAGAACCCCAAACAAAAGGAATCCAAAGTGGACCACACCAAGACACATCATAATTAAAATATCAAGAGCAAAAGACAAAGAGAGAATCTTAAAAGCAGCAAGAGAAAAACAGTTAATTACCTACAAGGGAGCACCCATATGATTGATTGTGAGCTAATTTCTCAACAGAAACTATGCAGGCCAGATGGGAGTGGCAAGAAATATTCAAAGTGATGAATAGCAAGAACCTACAACCAACATTACCCAGCAAAGCTATCATTCAGAATTGAAGGGCAGATAAGAGCTTCACAGATAAGAAAAAACTAAAGGAGTTCATCAGCACCAAACCAGTATTATATGAAATGCTGAAAGGTACTCTTTAAGAAGAGGAGGAAGAAGAAAACGCTAAAGATAAAAATTATGAACAACAAATACATATCTATCAACAAGTGAATCTAAATATCAAGTGAATTGAAAATCTGATGAACAGAATAAACTGGTGAATATAATAGAATCAGGGGAATAGAAAGGAGAAGGACTGATAATTTTCAGGGGGAAAGAGGTGAGGGAGAGACTGGACAAAAATCATATACCTATTGGTGAGGACAGTGTGGGGGAGGTAAGGGCAGAGGGTGGGGTGGAATCCAGGTGGAGGGGAGCTATAGGGGGAAAAAAGAGGAACAATTGTAATAATCTGACAATAAAGATTTATTTAAAAAAACAATAAACATATCTATGAACAAGTGAATCTAAAAATCAAGTGAATTAAAAATCTGATGAATAAAATAAACTGGTGAATATAATAGAATCAGGGGCATAGAAAGGGAGTGGACTGACAATTCTCAGGGGGGAAGGTGTGAGGGGGGTGCGGGAAGAGACTGGACAAAAACCATGCACCTATGGATGAGGACAGTGAGGGGAAGGTAAGGGCTGAGGGTGGACTGGGAACTAGGTGGAGGGGAGCTTTGGGGGGGGAGGGGGGAGAGGAACAATTGTAATCTGCACAATAAAAATTCATTAAATTAAAAAAAAGACTACAGTGAAGTACCATTTTATTAAATGCCCCAAATTTAAAAATCTGAAAATACCAAGTTTTGGAGATGATTTGATTTCAAGTGATCCATTATTCATTTCTGGAGGGAGCATAACTGTTACTCTAAACAAGTGCATTGTTATCTTTAAGAAGATCAAACATTTTCATGCTTATGACTTAGAAATTCTACCCTAGTATATAACTAAGACCATATCTGATGCATATACACCTGGACCATGTATAGCATGCTCATAGCAATACTATTTAAACAGGAAAAACCTGGAAGGGACTGGGGGTAGAAGAGCGGGTAAATGAACTGTGGTACATTCACAACATGAAGAATCTTAGTGATATAATGTGAAATACAAAAAGAAGCCATGCCCTGATCACATACAGCATGATAGTGGTTTTGCAAAATAAAAATAAATAAATTGAAAAAATGATGAATATGTAATAGATTAATAACATTTTATATTAAATAGAACTCAAGGGGATAGTGGACACACAGGATATGTGTTTTTATTACCACAGAGAATTAATGTTTCTATCTTTAGAAAAAAAATTTGTAATATTTAAAAACTTTTTTATTTTTATTTTATTCATCAAGTTTCTAAAGTCTTAGGGTTCACTTAACCTTATGTAGGATACCTATTATACAGACACTAGAGGCCTGATGCACGAAATTTATGCAAGGCGCTTGGCCATCGCAGCCCCAGCTGCCTCAGCTGGCTCTTGCGGTCCTGGTCAGCGATCACAGCCCCGGCTGCCTCAGCTGGCCCTCACAGCCCTGGCTTCGTCCAGAAGGTCGTCTCGATGGTCATTCTGCTGTTTGGTCTAATTATCATATTAGCTCTTTATTATATAGGTTGGCCTGTAATTTATTATAGTGAACAAAATAAGAAATTTTAGACATTAAAATATAAGCTCCATGAGGACAGAAATTTTTGTCTTCTGTGTTAACTATTGTATCTCAAGAGTATATAATAGTTCTTGGCATATTAAAGACAATAAATAATAATTATCAATAATTAATAATATTGAGTGAATGAAAACCTAGATTAGCCAGTTAAAAGGCAATATTGCATTAACATGAAATGTCCAGTGGGTGGAGCCCATGTTGCACTTTGTTCACAGTGTACACAAAGCGAGGGTTCAAAATTTTTTGGATGAATTTTTCTATGTCCTTGGGTGAATTTTAGGTGGTTCTGTGGGAACTCTGTAATAAGCTTAGATTTTCTTTGAAGTATTAATTGGTACCAAGCTTTAAGTGTTTAATACTTTTCTAACAGAAAATTTAAATTATTTGATTCTTTTTTTTAAAATATATTTTATTGATTTTTCACAGAAAGGAAGGGAGAGGTATAGAAAGTCAGAAACATCGATGAGAGAGAGACATCGATCAGCCGCCTCCTGCACCCCCTCTACTGGAGATGTGCCCGCAAGCAAGGTACATGCCCCGGACCGGAATCGAACCCGGGACCTTTCAGTCCGCAGGCCGACGCTCTATTCACTGAGCCAAACCGGTCTCGGCAAATTATTTGATTCTTTAGTTAATATCAAGTGGAAAGTTTTTCCTCTACCAAATTCAATTAGATTGTTAAATTTTGTTGCATTTATTTCTGGGTCAAAGAACTAAGAATGTTAATGAATGAGAAAATCTGTTTTAAAAGAGAATGAGAGGTTAAAATGTGGTAAAGAATGTACCATGAATGCCAACTATGCTGACACCTTCTGAAGGACAATAGAATCGAAGCAGTTTCCCCCATCACTTAGTTTAAAAGGCCTGATATTCATATAAACACAGCATAGTGGAATTAAAGTAATTGACTTATTTCGTTTCCTTTCTTGAGGCAGTTAACTGGATGTTCCTTCTCATGTGGCTCTGTACATCTGTTAACTGGGCTCATTTCTCTACCCTTCCCATTTTGGAAACCTTCCATTGTGCTCTCTGAAACTTAGGATCTGCCACATGCAAAATTCTTAAGGCCTCCACTTCCTGAACATTCACTTTATGATTTTGCTCAGTAGAAACCCTGGCTCTTCATGAGGACCCTGCTTCCCTGCTGCTCTCTTTCTTTGATGTGTTCCCTCCCACACCCTCATCCCAATGGAGAGAGGGGTGGGAGGTGCCTGCCAGCTCCCAAGCCATCCCCACCATTCTGCCTTCCATCTCCAGAAAACTCCAACTTTGATGTCCTTGCTTCAGACTATTCCACAACCCCTGCTTGCTGCAGTCATCTATTTCCTGTCCCATCTCTTAATTTCTTAAATATTTTTAGCTTCTGGTTCACTGCCATTTCCTCTTAAAATTCCTGTGACAATTTTAGCTTTTCAGCATCCAGATAAATGATCCTTTCAACACTTCATGCTCTTAGTTCCTTAACCTCCTCTTGTGCAGGGATCTTGTCCCTTCCTTATCTCAGTCATTCTCTCTCAGGGTCATACCCTTTCCCTGTGTTGCCAAAACAACATTAACCTCATTCTAGCACCCTCTTTCCAACCACCACATTCCTGTCTTTCTAGCTCACTTCCTCTAAGGCCCTGGCTCATTTTTTCAACCCACCAGATCTTCAATTCATAGTTTGACCACATTTTGTCCTGTTACTCACCCTCATTTTACAGCCTTGCCTGGCCTGAATTCCATGCTTTGACATTATATTAACTTCCTTGCCAACTCTGGGATGTCTTTGTGTCTGGAAAACCCCAATCCTAGTTAAATCTAATTATCTGCCTACTCCATGCCCGCCTCCTGGCAGCTGAACATGACTGGATAAAAACCCACAACTATTACTAGTGGGCTCAAGGGAAATTTATCTCCATTAACCTCACATGAACCCGTCCTGCTGCCTGGCCATCTACTTTATCTTCCTAGTCCGTTCCTTCTCCCACTTTTCTAGACTATTTATTCAGCAAGTTTCAAACTGTGCATTTAAAAAATTGAACAGATGAGAGCAGACTAAAACTTAACGGAGTGAATAGTATATAATAAGGGTAAATATTATTTCAGAAAATGCTTGTTTCAGTTGTATATATACATATTTAAATGTGCATGTGTGCTGTCTTAGGATGTAAAGTTAAAGGCATACAATTATTTCACATCTTCACTTCCTCATCTCCTCATTGCTATCTAATGACATTTTACTAAGAAATTAGGAAGAGTTGGAAGAGAACTTGTCCACCTGCCAACCTGCTGGTTACCATGCTCCACTCTCCTTCCTGTTACTCTCTGTTCCCGCTCTAGGTAAGCTCAGTCCACTTGTCTCCTAGATGCAATAAATCCTGAACTCCTCAAAGACATTGCTTATTGATTAATGAGTCAGGACCTCTGTCAGATTCTTTTTCCAGAATTATTAATTTCCTCCTCTCTGCTAGATAGATCATCCTTAATAATATGAAACATTCCACAGTAGTTTCCATCTTAAAAACAAATAGCCAAACCAAAGTTGTTGGTGGCTCCCCTAGCTACTGTGTCATTTCTCTACTTCTTTATACAACAAAACTCCTTTAAAGAGTTGTCTACACATACTGTCCCGGAGGTCTCTCCTCCCATTGTCATTTGTCTCTAGTCCAGTGAGACTTGTACTGTCACTATTCTGCCAAACCTTTTTATAAGGTTATCAATGACCTCCTCTTCTCTAAATCCAATAAACTTTCCAGGGAGAGAGACCACTCTCTCCTCTTTGAAACACTTTTCCCTCTTAACTGTCAAGGACACCAAGTGCTGCATTCCTGTTTCCCCTAGACTCTACCTCCTTCTTCACACATTGTGAATGTTGGGGTTGCCCATGTTGGAGTTGGAGTGCCCAAGGTCTCAGACCTCTTAATTATTTTTTAGAGGCCTATGCATGAAATTCGTGCATTGGGGGTGGGGTGTCCCTCAGCCCAGCCTGCACCTTCTCCAATCTGAGACACCTCGGGCCTAAAACAACAGTTGGACACCCTTTTCATAATTCAGGACTGCTGGCTCCTAACTGCTCTCTTTCCTGACTGCCTGATAGCCCCTGGCTTCTGCTTGCCAGCCTGATCACCCCTAACTACTCCCCTGCCAGCCTGATCAACACCTAACAGCTCCCTTGCTGGCCCAATTGCCCCCAACTGCCCTCCCCTGCTAGCCTGATCTCACCTCTATCTGCCCTCCCCTGTTGGCCTGATCTCACCCCCAATTGCCCTCTCCTACCAGCCTGATCTCGCCCCCAACAGCCCTTCCATGCCAGCCTGGTTTCTCCAATTGCCCTCCCCTGCTGGCTTGATTGCCCCCAACGGCCCTCCCCTACTGGCTTGATCTCACCCCAACTGCCCTTCACTGCCTTCCTGATCACCCCTAACTGCTCTCCACTGCTGGCCTAGTCTCACCCACAACCGCCTTCCTCTGCAGGCCTGATCTCGTCCCCAACTGCTCTCCTCTTCCAGCCAATTTGGTTCTGATTGGTCAGTTTCTATGCCAGTCAGCATCTCCAGGCCCATCTCCAGGCCTGCTCATAAAGGTGGGGATGATCAGCAGCTGCCCGAGGCTGCTGGTGAGCAGCTGAACTGCTGAACTCTGGGGGAGAGAGAGAGGGTTGGCTGTTGGTGAGGAAGAGAGAAGCAGGGTCTGATCACCCTGCTTCATTCTCTCGGCCATGCCAATAGCTGCTGCTACTGCTGATCAGCCCCACCTCTCCCTCCCTCCAAGAGGTCAGCAGTTCAGCCCACTTGCCTGCTGTGTCCACAGCCTGGCAAATGGTAGAGCATCCTGGTTGTTGTGGATGTGATGGACCCAGGGTTTTTACATATTAGGATTAGAGGCCCTGTGCACGTGTGTGTGTGGGTGTCCCTCAGCCCAGCCTGCATACTCTCCAATCTGGTATCCCTCTGACAATCCAAGACTGCTGGCTACCAACCACTCGCCTGCCTGCCTACCTGGTTGCCCCTAACCGCTTCTGCCTGACAGCTTGATCATCCCCTAACCACTGCCCTGCCAGCCTGATTGAGGCATAACTGCTCCTCTGCTGGCCCGATTGCCCCTAACTGCCCTCCCCTGCTGACCCGGTCACCCTAATTTCTCTTCCTTGCCAGCCTGGTTATTTCCCTCCCTCCCCCAACAATGGCTCTCTCCTGCTAGCCTTGTCCCTCCACAACTGCCCTCCCCTGCAGGCCTGGTCCCCCACATTTGCCCTCTCCTGCAGGCTCAGTTACCCCTAATTGCCCTCTCCTGCTGGCCAGATTGCCCACAACTGCCCTCCCCTGCTGGCCATCTTGTGGTGGCCATCTTTGACCACATGGGGGTGGCCATCTTGTGTGTTGGAGTGATGGTCAATTTTATTAGATAGTATACTTATTTCTTGGATATTTCATCTAGGCTCATGGCTTTAAATGGCACATATATACCAATAATTTCCAAATGTATAGGATGCAGACCTTTTCCCTGACACTTCCTTCTCAACTTCTTCACTTGGGCACTTAATAGGCATCTCAAATTAAAACAATGCCCACCATGCTCCTCCTACAGTCTTCCCCATATCCATTAACAGAACCTTTGCATTTCTAGTTGCTCAGGGCCCAAACCTTAGTGCCAGCTTTGGCTTCTCTCTTATAGACTACGTACATCCACTTGATATCATCAAATCCTATTGGCTCTATCTTCAAAATATAATCTGAATTCAAGCACTTTTCATCACCTCCTCATCTTCCTCCCTGGGACCAAGCCTAGCTGTGTGGTAGGTATTAGGGATACAAACATGAAAAGGCATACTTGGGTGAACTCACCTGATTAATTATTAAAATATAGCAAATTAGTTTCATAAGAAAGAAATAATCATTGTAATGTGAGATGAAATTTGAAAAGCTTTGTAAATAAACTGACATTTGAACTGGATCTTGAAGGATCAGTGGAAGTTGGCCAGGTGAGTACAAGTGGAAGAGACTTTTAAGCAGAGAGGGCGGGGCACAAAGGTGTGATGTGAACTGGGAATGGTCAGGAGTTTGATAAAGGTGAAAGCATTTCCCTTTCAGTGACATGCCCTAAATGCTAATGATGGAGCATTTGAAAGAGAACCAGGATGTAGATGCTTTCAAGAACCACTTTCATTTCATTCCATTATTAATTTGAAGGCAAATTCTGATAAAACTGTATGTTATATAATGAGATATATAATATCTTGATGAATAATTTTCTGACTCTGTCAAACCTATAAGTAATCCTAATGTTTATAGTACTGGAAAGCCTACATAGTAATATAGTCCATTTTACCCAGAGGTTTGAAACAAATATAAGTGCATTGCTTTGGATGTTAGTAGTTTTATGTTAATAAATTTAATGAGCCTTCATTGAATACTTTTCATATACCCCAAACTGTATAAAGTGTTGTAAGGAATAAAAAATAAAAAAGTCAAGCTATCAAGGCACAAAAAGACAGGGGGAACCTTAATTTTAAGTTACTAAGTGAAAGAAGCCAGTCTGAGAAGGCTACAAATGATATGATTCCCACCGTATGACATTCTGGAAAAGGCAGAATGAAAAGGGACAATGAAAAGATCTGTGGTTGCCAGGAGTGAGGAAGAGGAGAGATGAATAGGGAGATAGCAGAGGATTTTTAGGGCAGTATACAATACCAAGAATGAACCCTAAGATAAACTATGAGCTTTGGATGATTAAGATGTCTCATTCTTGGTTTAAAAATATACTATTCTAGTGAATTATATTGATAACAGGGGAGTCTATGCCTATGTGGGGTCATTTGGTATATAGGAAATCTCCCTATCCTTTTCTCAATTTGGTTGGAAAGCTAAAACTTCTCTTAAAAAAATTAAGTTAAAAAAGTCAAGACTCATGTTCTTAAGGGATTATTGTCTTTTAAGGAGTGATATGATAGAAAAATAGACCATACACCAGAAAGAATATAGTTTACCTCCTGAAAATGTTCATTGAAGAAGTGTTAAAACAGTAAATAAAACAATAACTCGCAACAATTAGATGATTTAAAATACTTGCATTCACCAATCTGCAAAATTAATCTATCCATGTGAGAAAGCTCTGATCTGGAAATCCATTTTCCCCTGCCTATCTTTCTGTTTCAGAGAATGAAGTGTTTCTTTTCTTTTTGGAAGTCAGTCTCTCGCCCTAGTCCCTTAGCCCTTCTCTGCAGCATTCCTCTGGATGTTACTTCATCATTTACTCACCCATGTATTCATTTGGTAGACATTGGGGCCCTCTGTGTCAGACACTGTGCTGAGGGAGAAGAAAAGAAATAGACACAATGCAAGGCCACAAAGAGGCCATGTTTAGTGAGTTTCCTTTGTCTTCCACCTTTTCACTTTCAGTGGCTTCTCCTAGCTTCCAACATGCTTATCACTCTCCCACCCTAAGCAAGGTAATTTTTCCTGTGACTCTGGAACCACTATTTCTCTTCCTTGCCCACCGTATTTCTTTTCTTTCCTTCAGGCTTCTGTGGGAGTCATCCTGCACTCCCTGCCTCCCCTTCCTCACCTGCCTTGCACTTACCCATTGTACGCAATTTGGCTTCAGCCCCTATCATTCCACTGAAGCCTCCCTGCCAACATACACGTCAGCCCGATGGCATGTGTTTTGCCAAATCCCATGATTACTTTTCTGTTCTTATCTTTTTGGACCCTCTGCTGTAATTATCACTCTTGACTTCTTTTTCTTGCAAACTCTATGTATGCCCTTGACTTGGAGGAACTACTCACCGCTGGTTATGCAATTACGTCCTGCTTTCTTTGATCATCTTCCTGCGCTATTCCTCCCTTGCCTTTTCTCTGTGACCCTGAGCTCTGTTCTTGGTTCTTTGCTTCTTCTTCCATATATGGTTCTCAAGCAATCTCATTTGCTCTTATGATCTTAGATTTCTGACTCTGATTATATGGATTGCATATCATACTGCCAGCTGTATATATCTGCTTGTATGTCAGACTATCTGCCGCTTATAATAGCAACCTGATGTCCCCAGTATAATGAAACTCTACATATTAAAACTGAAACTCATTTTTTCCCTATCCCACCCCAAACCTGCTTCTTTTTCATCAACTCATTACTTTCTTCTCTTCCCCTCTCCCTGATAATTCTGTCATCATCAAGGATGTTGGTCCTTGGTCTGTCTATTTCCTGAATTGATCCCCTTCTCTTCATCTCTATCATGGTTGCTCTTGTTCAGGCCTCCACACCCCTTGCTTATATCATGTGTAGCTTTTCGCCTATGCCATACTGTTTTATGCCTCTGCACCTTTAGTTGCCTTTTGCCCTTTCTTAAACTGAGAGACTTATTCATCCTTTAAGACTCATCCTTCAATAATCATCTTCTAGATCTAGGAAGTCTTTTCCAAACTATGCAAACTTTTACTTTACTTTATTCAATTTATTTTACTGCATTCGCTTTAAAAAAGAAATTATCTACTTATGTATCTTTTACCTCAGTATACCATAAATTCTGTGAGAGACCATGCTTTCTTCATCTTTGTTCTCCTCAAACCAAACTCGGTGCCTGGCATATTTATTGAATCTAAACATGGTTAAGATTTCCCCGCTCAGTTGCAACCCACAGCTTTACTACGTCACAAGATGCTTGGCTTTTTTCTCTTATTAAACAAACACTGACTAAGTGCTCCCTGTGTGTTGGCTCTAGGAAGCAATGATCACAGTGAGCCCTGAGAATGGCAAGTGGATTACTATGGCCATACTGAGGTCTAGGGGAAGCGAGTGGGAGGATCAAAACTGAGAAGTAATCCACGGCTGTGTTCACAATGGCTTTTGTTCAGAAAGAAGAGCATTTTTTATGTGGCAGAATGAAAAAGCTGATGAGGGCAAGTTTGGAAACAGGTCTTTTATAGAAGCAAAATTTTTCATTTAAATCACACCTCATTATGATGTGTCTAGTTGGGTTGTACTAATTTTCCAATAGCAGATCATTGTTTTAAAGTGTGTATTGAATTGTATTGATTCATGTATTCATTTATTAACCGTTACTAGTGACTATTTTATATATATAGATTCAGCTTTGAGGCCTGGCACACAAAATTTCATGCATGGGAGGGGAGCGTTCAGCCCAGCCTGCATCCTCCTGCAATCAGGGACCTCTTGCTCCTTACTGTCTGCAGGGGAGGCAGGAGAGGCTCCACCACCACTGCTGTGCTCACCAGCCTTGAACCTGGCTTCTGGCTGAGTGGCGCTCACCCTGTGGGAGCACACTGACCACCAGGGGGCAGTTCCTGCTTAACATGTGTTGAGCATCTGCCCCCTATTGGTCAGTGTGCATCATAGTAACTGGTTGATCTACTGTTTGGTTGATTTGCATATTAGAGTTTTATTATATAGATGGTATCTTGGGGATCCTGGAGTACTAGACACCATGGTTGGCCTCAGAAAACTTGTAGTCTAGTAGTGTCCTGGACACAGGAGTGGATGAATGTGATTCAGTGGCACTTCTGCGGGAGGGGTGAGCACAAGCTGCTGTGGAGCCCAGAAGGGGACTGAACTCCTCAAGGGGGGTTGGGAGCCCAGAGAAGGCAGTCTGAGCAGTGACTCAAAGCTGAATTTTGAAGGGTGATTAAGAATTAACCTCTCAAATAAGCTAGAGGCCTGCCAGACCACTCTAGGCAGTGGGAACAGCTTGTGCCAAACCTCAAATGAGACCACTGAGTATGTAGTAGCTTGATTTTATGCTGTAATCCAAAGTAGGACCAGGAATGAGGGTGAAGTTTAAATTTTATTTTCAAAGGGATGTCACAGAAGAAAGTGGAATTCTGGCCAGGATAACAACTATGCTACTTATTTAAGAAACTAAAGTGTAAATAATTAGACAAATCATCAAAACCACCGGGGCCTTTGGTAAAAATATTCCTAAGAGAAAGTGACTCTTTCTCTTAGTCACCAGTCCGTCTTTCTGGATTTGGATCTGCCTCTGGCTCATACTCAAAAATTGAATCTGAGAAATCCTGCCTTTTCCCAGAGGGCCAATAGTTCCTGTAATAACCATTCCCCAGACATTTCCTGGATATGATAAACTTTCTAGTTCCATAGTTACAGATTTATAAATCAAAGATTTTCCTCCATGTTTTTCTTCCATGTGAGCCCTGAGGCAAGGTAATGACAAGCCTGCAGAGAAGGCCTGGGTGGGGGAGGTGGGGTTGGGCTCTAGAGATAGTGATTTGTGGCTGCAATACTATCCTCCCACAAGAACAGACTTGGTCAAGGTTTTATTTTTTATATCAGAATAACCTGGGTTCCTCTTCAAAATATACCAATTACTCACCTAGCAAAAGTGGCTGGGTTGTATTACATATGTCTGCCTTCAGGCTAAGAGATGTGATTCTGTCTGTGAAGGATGAGGAAAGAATATCGTTTTAGAATAATAGATGTACAACACCCCAAGGGTGGTTTCAATTTCTGTGCTGTGTTTCAGGATTGCTATGAATTAGACACCACCAGTTTCCTTGTCACTAGTATATGTTTCTTCCAATGTTCCTTTGACCTTTGGGACTGAGGAAGATGCCAGATGTCTTTCTTTTTCATTGAATAATCTTTACTATGTATAAATTATTTGAGTAGGTTTTGGTTTCTTTTCTATATAGATTTCTTTTTTTTTTTTAAAGGGCAGGGGGTAGGGGGAGCACCTAGGATTAGTTTGTTATTAGTACTATTGCCTTATATCATAAGCAGCCAAACTTCTGTGGCCCCAAATGTAGGCCAAATGATGTTTACAGAATTGTTAGTATTTCTATTCAAATTTTAAATATATTAATTTTGCCTGAACATTAGTCTTGATATTTAAGCATGTTTAAAGAAATGTTAAAGGGGGGGTAGTGGGCAGGTGAGAGAAGGGGATCCTAATGTATGGTGACAGGAGAAGATTTGACTTTGGGTGGTGGCACATAGTACAATATACAGAAACCCATACCTGAAACCTATATAACCATGTTGGCCAGTGTCACCCCAATAAATTTAATAAATAAAAAATTATTGAAAAAAATGTCCTACAAAAAAAAAGGAAATGGAGAATTCAAGATGGCGACATAGGTAAACACCTACACTGCTGCCTCGCACAACAATTTCAAAACTACAACTAAAAGAACAGACATCATCCAGAACCACAGGAAAGCTGGCTGAGTGGAAATTCTACAACTAGAAGGAAAGAGAGGGGCTCACAGAGACCCAGAGGAGCTGTAAAAAGCCGAGGTACTGAGACGCGCGCGCTGAGAGAGCGGGTGCCGGAGTACCTGGCTGGCTTTCTCTGGCGGGAGGGAGACAGAGACCCTCAAAGGCATTGAACCCCTTATCCTATGACACTAAACCCCAGATCCAACCGAAACTCATACGGGGAGAGTTTGGACTGTGAAAAGGGAGAAGTGCACGGAAATTTAGGGGAGTTGCAAAAGATCGGAAGTCTGGTGGCGTGCATGGCACTGCGCATGGCACTGCGCGCAGAGGACCAACTGCTGATTGTGCCGCTGGCTTTCACAAGTGGGCAGGAGACAGACCCTCCCAACTGCGTCACTTCTAACTCCACTGAACCCCAGTTTCGGGCGAAACCTTGGGGACCAAGACTCATATGGTCCCAGAGCGCAGGGGAGCTGGAGGGGCAGCAGTCTAGAGGTACTGCGAGAGGTTGCACGCGTGCACAGGGACTTCTCCAGCAATTACCCAGTCAGGAGGCCTCAATTATTGTTCATAAAGAAGTAAATTTTTACTTTCCAACCATCTCAAGAGAAGCAAAGAGTGATGAAAAGAACCCTGGTACTGTAATCTACAAGGCCAATTTGTTTTCAAATCCAGAACCCATCAATTAGCTATATGGACTTGGGTAAGCGTAAGGTCACTGAACATCTCTAAGCATTGGTTTCCTCGCCTGTAAAATAGGGATAATAATACAAATACTCATCTTATAGGACTGCTGTCAAGATGAAATAATATGTAGAAAGACTTTAGCATGATGTCTGACATGGAGTAGGTACTCAAAAATGTTACATTATCATACTGGAGGCCAAATGCATGAAATTCGTTCAAGGGGCTTGGCCCTTGCAGGCCCTTGCAGCCTAGGCTGGTCCTCACAGCCCTGGCTTTGTCCAGAAGGTCGTCAGGAAGAATGCCTGGAAGGTCTTTTGGCTGCTTGGTCTAATTAGCATATTAGCTCTTTAGTATAGGATGCTCATTATATTGCTAGGTACTCCAGAGAACTACAGTTCAAATGAGAAGGTTCACAGAGGATGATATCCTTACAATTTTGACCTATTTGAAGGTAGGTTTATCAGACACGGGACCTCTGCAATGTTTGTTAATCCTATATGGATAATCAATTCTATAATTTCAGACCAAAATAAAAGAAACCTAATATGAGCTGAAGTAATCAAGAATGGCTTTATGCTAGAAGTAGTACATACTTTCATTGTGTTTTGACTAAAGCACATTGGCTAGGTGGAGAAGAAAATACAAGCAAGAATACCTTGGGGCAGAATGTACACAGGGTTTGGATCTACTTTTATCTGAATCCAAAATCTGTCCTTTTCCCAATAGAACACACTGCCTCCACTCCAGGTATTGAAAGTCAAACAGGTGATTAAACATGATTCTAAAAAACTTAAGGAGTTACTGTAGCCAGTTTGGTTCAGTGGATAAAGCATCGGCCTGCAGACTGAAGGGTCCCAGGTTCAATTTTGGTCAAGGGCATATGCCTGGGTTGCAAGCTCGATCCCCAGTAGCGGGCTTGCAGGAGGTAGCCGATAAATAATTCTCTCTCATCATTGATGTTTCTTTCTCTCTCTCCCTCTCCCTTCCTCTCTGAAATAAAATATATATATATATATATACACATATATATACACATACACACACACATATTTTAAATATGTATATATTAAAAAATATATATATATTTTAAATTAAGGAGTCAATAAAGTTCTTACATTAAAAAGTGGCAGGTGAAAATCAGTGTTCTAAGAAAACTTCAGAATTACTTTCCAATATTAAGGGAAAAATGTTTTATAAAAAAGAAGAGAATAAACAGATACCAGTAAAGCATTTTTGCAATAATCCAGGTATCCCATATAATAAAAGCCTAATGTACTAAGTGTCCGACCACTCATATGACCACTGGACCAGTCGCTATGATGTGCACTGATCACTAGGGGGCAGATGCTCCATATTTGAGCGGAATCTGCCGCAGCCTCCCCTTGACTTAAATTGGAGAGGAAGAAATGTGTCAGAAACTGTCATTTCTCCACCTCTTATTGAAATTAATAGGAGGCTGCGGCGGATTGTGTAGAACTCAAGATTCTCGGAAGCTCTCTTCCACAAAATCCGCTGCACTCACAATGAAATCAATAGGAAGCGAATTCAATGCCGGAAACCGCTGATTTCAGCAGTTTCCTCATTCAGAATATGGGAAAATAGTGGGAGATATGGGAGATAATTATACATTGGGGAACAGTGTGAACTACATCTTATAGTGGTCTCTTATAAGACCGATGTAGTTCACATTGTGTAAATGTATGGTGCTTTGTGTAAGTGTAAGCTGCTTTGTGTACTGTGTAATGATTACACACAAAGCACCTTACACTTACATAGTATTGTGTGTATGGTGTGTGTACTGTTTTTACATTATTAACCTTTTTTACACCAGCAGGCTGTCTCGCAGGATCTCTTGCCTCTCCGCCTCTTGCCTCTCCACCACCTAGGCTTCTGCGTCTGCCCACTGATGACGTCAGCAAGTGCTGGACACATGTAATGCGCTGCTATGGACTGTGGAGCGTTCCCCCCGTTCCCCCCGCCCCTTAGGCCCCGGACAAATGATGCAATCATCTCTGCGCATGCGCGCAGGCATTCAGTTTGGAACGCGCATCCATAACGGCATGCATTCCAGCTGAATAGCACTGCTGCAGATGGTAGCGTAACTTCTCAGTTGCTAAAGCCATCGGAAATATGTATTTTCCGATGGCTTTAGGCGACCCTGTGTTTTGGTCATTCGACCCCCGCCGGGGTCACAACCCACAGGTTGAGAACCGCTGCTAGTAAATAGTTTATGTCTAAAAGATGTTTCAAATGTAGCCACCAAAAGGAGCAAGCAAAAGGTGATAGGTACACACCCAGAGAATCAACTCCTGACCTTAGTTTTATTGTGACTGTACTTAACCACCTAAACTCAATTAGCCAGAGACTAGCAAAAGCCATAATTCAAGTAGTGAAGGAGGGAAGTTGGGCCACAAAACTGTGCCTTGAAACTACATTCACCTGCACTCCATGTGTCAGCTCTGATGTCAATACAAAGATATTTTGATGGTGAAAAACACTGTAGAATCAGTGTATTATAATAAAAATTGGGGCAAGAATAAACAGTGCAATATTCTTTTTTGTGTTTTGATTCAAAAGCACTTGTCATCCAAATCCAATTTCAGAATCATTATTTTTGTTGAAAAAATACTAAATATGAAAAGGAGGGGTCACAGCTTGAGTTTCTGATATTGTGCCAGATTTATTCAGTCAAGCAAAGAAATGGCATTTGGAAATGCTCTTGTTTACCTGTCCATCTAGAAACTGCCCTCTAGAGACCACTGCCAAAAGGGCCAAATAGTCTTCACTAATTTTCTGGTCACATTAAGATTCATGCCTAAGATTCCAAAGTAAGAAAGAATAGAAATTATTAATTTGTTTACTTATAATTTCACTCAGAAAGTACTTTGTCAAAATTATTTTTTTTAAATATGCTTTTATTGATTTCAGAGAAAGGTAGGGAGAGGGAGAGAGATAGAAACATCGGTGAGAAACATTGGTGAGAAACATAGATTGGTTGCCTCCTGCACATCCTCTACTGGAGATCAAGCATGCAACCTCAGCAGGTGTCCTGATAGAAAACTGAACTGGTGACTCCCAGGAGCATGGGAGGATGCTCAACCTTATTCTTAACATTTCTTTCTTTCTTTCTTTCTTTCTTTCTTTCTTTCTTTCTTTCTTTTTCTTTCTTTCTTTCTTTTTTAAATATATTTTATTGATTTTTTTACAGAGAGGAAGGGAGAGGGATAGAGAGTTAGAAACATTGATGAGACATCCATCAGCTGCCTCCTGAACGCTCCCCCCCCCCCCCCCCGCCTCCCCGCCCCCCTTTCCTGCCCCGGGGATGTGCCTGCAACCAAGGTACATACCCTTGACTGGAATCGAACCTGGGATCTTTCAGTCCCCAGGCCGATGCTCTATCCGCTGAGCCAAACCAGTTTTGGCTCTTAACATTTCTTTAATCTTTAAATTTCCCTTGTGTGTGATTTCAGAAAATTTACTATTAGCAAAACTATATTACAGATAAACTTAAATATTTTGGTGCTTGCAAACATTAATTGAAAAGTGTAATGATTGTATCTCGTTGACTCTCTAAGGCAGTGGTTCTCAACCTTCCTAATGCCGTGACCCTTTAAGACAGCTCCTCATGTGGTAGTGACCCCCAACCATAAAATTATTTCCGTTGCTACTTCATAACTGTGGGCCTGGTATCCCCAACTGCCCTTTCCTGCAAGCCCGGTCACCCCCAACTCCCCTACTATGCTGGCCTGGTCACCCCTAACTGCCCTCCCCTGCAGGGTTGATCACCCCCAACAGCCCTCCTTTGCAGGCCTGGTCCTTGCCAACTGCCCTCCCCTACTGGTTATCTTGTGGTGGCCATCTTATGTCCACATGGGGGCAGGATCTTGTGAGCTCATGGGGGCAGTCATCTTGTGTGTTGGAGTGATGATCAATCTGCATATTACTCTTTTATTAGATAGGATAGAGGCATGGTGCATGGGTGGGGGCCAGCTGGTTTGCTCTGAAGGGTGTCCTGGATCAGGGTGGGGGATCCCCTGGGGTGTGGGGTAGCCTGGGTGAGGGGTCTTTGGTGATTTGCAGGCTGGCCACACTCCCCAGCAACCCAAGGGGAGGCCCTAGTATCTGGGATTTATTTACCTTCTACAATAGAAACTTTGTAGCTGGGAGCAGAGTCAAACCTTCTGTTCACACAGCCATTGAAACTTTGTTGCCTTAAGCACCAGCCAGGATGTGTGGAAAGCTTGGCTTCCTCCATAGCCAAGCCTCTTTCCTGCTCTCTCTGTGGCCATAGCCATCTTGGTTGGGTTAATTTACATACTTGCTCTGATTGGCTGGTGGGCATGGTTGGTGGGCATGGCTTGTGAGTGTAGCAGAGGTACAGCCAATTTGCATATTACTCTTTTATTTGATAGGATATGAAGAAATGTAAAGATAACTAGGATTATTTAGCCTATAGAGAAAGGGTTTCTCAACATTAGCTCTATTGATGTTTCAGGCTATGTAATTCTTTGTTGGGGAAAGGAGGAGAGGGAAAAGGAGAGGAGGGAGGTGTTCTCCTGTGCATGTAAAATCTGTAATGGCATCCCTGGCCTCTACCCACTAGATTCCAGGAGCACCCTCCCACAGTCCCCAGTTATGATAATCAAATGCCCCATTAAGGATCTACTTTTACTTTAACTACTGTAAAAGCAGTTACAGTCTTCCATTATGTAATTGAAAATAAATGATCAACTTAATGAGCACCTATTTTTTAACTCTATTCCACAAAACAGTCACAAACACTATTCACAGCTTTAAGAAGGAACTAAGCCATATATTTAGTACTTGAAATAGCTTATCAGATGCTGCCCTTTGAACAGGATGTTAGCATTGACGGTCCTAGCACCTCAGAACCCCTCTCCTCTTTATTTTTGTTTTCTGTAGAACTCAGAGAAGGGGATCATTCTAATTTGTTGGCAATGAAAGGAACTGACATTTGTTGGGTGTCTGTTTTGTGTAAGTTAGATAGATGTCTTACACGTTTACATTGCAACATCTGCACAGTTTACCCTTCAAGATGGCTGATCCCACATCACAGATGCAGCAGCTGAAACCCAAAAGTATGCAGAAACTTTCCCGTTATCACAGAGCTAGCAAATGTAGAGGCAGGTTCAGCTTCAGGTGCTTCCTGATCTAATGTTTGCACTCTTTCCACCACTCTACTCTTATTACTGGTCTTGATTAATTCTGGACCCTTAAATTGCAATTTGATTTTCTAGTGTCTTTGAAAAGTGTTTCTAAATGGGGGGAGTGGAAACGTAATTGTTAGCTGAGCAGTCTATTACAGTTGAGTTCTGGTTAGTAAGTTTCCAAGATTAGAGGCATTTGGAATAGACTCCCTCCACCTTCTTGCTTGTCTCCAAGTACAGAAAGAGAGAACCTACAAAACACTAGAGCATCCTGTCCTGGAAGCAGAGCCGAACTCAAGGTTCCCATCAGAATCCATGTTCACTAGAAGCCCAGAGATGACAGTTGGAGTCCATTAGATTCAAACATTCTGCAATTACATCTAGTTCTCCAGGTGGGTTTTTCAATGTATTTTGGTTAATTATATTGCACAATGACCCATCTGCTTTAAAAGATACATTGATTAATAGCAAAATTAAATTAGAGGTATCTCATTACGTTATAAATGCTATTATCTGTCTCAGTTCACTGTAAAAGGATAGTGCAAAGTAGCTTAAAATTGGCCTTCAGTCATGGGAATATGACATAAATGGCTAAGTAAATCACCGAATGTAGCTTATAGGGTCTGGAATGCAACTAAAAATAGGCTGAATGTTTCTTGACTGGAACTGAAATCAAAGCAACCACAGTGTTGCACAATGCTGTTCTAGAAGTGGCACTTGTACAAAAGGCAATGTGAAAATTAAAAGTAACTAAAAATTGCTAGTTATCACTTATTAACTGAGCATGACTTGTCAATGAAGCATATTTGCTAAATATGATCAGTCATTTAAGAATAACTTTATATATTTTCAAAGTTTAGACCTATAGACAACTTTTTAGTCAGGGTGAAAAGAACAAAACTGAGAAGAGAAGAACTCTAATGTGTGGGTGATACATTCTCATGTAATAAGAATAGTTTTCAGCACTTGGCAAATCATTTCATTTATTGGAAATTTCAAGAAGAAGAATGTTCCATATTGCCACATGTATTTCAGTGTCTAGCACATCAGCAGATTCTGACAACACTGACCTTTTATTCCTAATCTCATGGTTAGATTGTTTAATAAAAACAAACAAGAAATTTGTATATTTCTAACCTTCATGAAGATCCACTTGTTTTCTAATGAACTCAAAAATCACATCATAGTTTCCCTAAACTGGCTTGGCTCAGTGGATAGAGCATCGGACTGTGGACTGGAAGGCCTCAGTCAAGGGCATGTACCTTGGTTGTGGGTACATCCCCAGTAGGGAGTGTGCAAGAGGCAGCTGATCAATGTTTCTAACTCTCTATCCCTCTCCCTTCCTCTCTGTAAAAAATCAATAATATATATATATTTTTTAAAAATCACATCATAGGATATAGCATTAAAGATACTCTTTAGATGATTCAGTTGAAAAAGACATTTCAAAGAACATGAGAATTATCTTCAAAATTTGAATAAGTTGCAGGTGGAAGGAAGATTAAATTTTTATAAGTAGCAAAAGAGTACATATTGAGATATTGCAGTGGTCAGCAAACTCATTAGTCAACATCGCCAAATATCAACAGTACAACGACTGAAATTTCTTTTGAGAGCCGAAAACCGACTTCTGCACATGGACCATAAAGTTTCAATTGCACTGTATGTGCATGCCCTCATGTGGTATTTTGTGGAAGAGCCACACTCAAGGGGCCAAAGAGCCGCATGTGACTCACAAGCCGTGGTTTGCCAACGACTGGGATATTGGGTGGAAGTTACATGGAGACAGATTTGGATGTCACTAGAGGGCAGAACACTAAACTGTTTCAAAAATAGAATGGGCTGCATAATGTAATGTTGAGTTTGTAGGTACAGCCAGTGTACGTGTATTTGTTCATTCATTCCTTCATTTATTCATTCATTCAACAAATGATTACAAGTGATTACTATATGCCAGGCATTAGGTCTAAATTTTGGGAATATAGTTACAGACAAGAAAGATAAGATTTCTGATCTCAAGAAAACTTATGCTGTGCAGTTGGGTTGACAAACTTTTTCTGCATAGGGCTTGATAGAAAACATTATAGGCTTTGAAGGCCACATGATCTTTGTTGCAACTACTAAACTCTGCCATTGTTTTGCAAAAGTATTGTAGGGCAGGAATTGGCAAACCATATGGCCTGTTGGCCAAATCTTGCCTACCACTTACTTTTATAAATCAAGTTATATTGGAACATAGCTACGCATTCATTTTATATTGCCTATAGATATCTGCCTTTGACAACAGATATGAGTACTTGTGATAGAGATGGTAAAACTCATAAAAGCCTAAACTGTTTTTCATTTTACCCTTTACAGAAAATGTTTGCTAATCCCTGCCATAGAAAAGTTATAAATAAGCTAGAGGCGCAGTGCATGAAATTCATGCACGGAGGGGTGTGTGTGTGTGTGTGTGTGTCCCTCAGCCTAGCCTGCACCCTCTTCAATCTGGGACCCCTCGAGAAATGTCCAACTGCCTGTTTAGGCCCAATCCCACTGGGCCTAAATGGGCAGGCAGACATCCCTCTCACCATCCAGGATTGCTGGCTCCCAACTGCTCACTTGCCTGCCTGCCTGATTGCCTCTAACTACTTCTGCCTGTCAGCCTGATCACCCCTAACCACTCCCCTGCCAGCCTGACTGACACCTAACTGCTCCCCTGCTGGCCTGATTGCCCCTAACTGTCTTCCCCCATAGGCCTGGGTCATCCCCAATTGCCATTCCGTGCAGGCCTGGTCCCCCACAACTGCCCTCCCCTACAGGCCTGGGTCCCCTCCAACTGTCTTCCCCTGCAGGCCTGGTTGCTCCCAACTGCCCTGCTCTGCAGGCCCAGTCACCCCTAATTGCCCTCCTCTGTAGGGCTTGGTCCCCCCCAACTGTCCTCCCCTGCAGGCCTGGTCACCCCCAACTGCCCTCCTCTGCTGGCCCAATCGTCCCTAACTGCCCTCTCCCGCAGGCCTGATCGCCCCCAACTCTCCCCCCTCGCAGACCTGGTTCCTTCCACCTGCCCTCCCCTGCTGGCCATCTTATGATCCACATGGGGGTGGCCATCTTGTCTGTTGGAGTGACAGTCAATTTGCATATTACCTCTTTATTATATAGAATGATTGTGGCTGTGTTTTAATAAGACTTTATTTATGGACACCAAAAAATAATTGTATATATTTTTTGCATTAGAAAATATTCTTTAAAATTTTTTTCCGATTATTTATAACAGTAAAAAATAGTCTTAGCATATAGATCATATTAAAACGAAGGTGGATTGGATTTGGCCTGTGGGTCAGAGTTTGCTAATCCTTGTTCTAAATTAGTGAATTCACAAATCTTGAATAGTGCTATTTTCACTGGTGAGAGTCTACTTGTAATTTCATTTATACTGATAATTATAAATCTCACCATTATGCTAAATAACAAAATGTCTGTTGTTGATCAAAGAAGGAGGTCACCAAAGTACTTATAGCAGTTATTTCTGGAATGTGGGGCTTTTTTTGAAAAAATTCTAGCTGCTTCCCCTTCTCCCTGCTACCACTTCACTATGAAATTCTGATTAGAACATCTGAATTTGCCAGGGTTGTATTTTAGCATAAGTAATACATAATATCACACTGGTTATGCTGAAGTATGTTAAATTACAGGCATAATAACACTTTAATATGCAGAGACATTTAACTCTTTTCTGCCTCAGTGCTCCCTTTATAGGCTTTGGGGCATACTTTGCATAATTAAAAAGGCCATCTATCTGGGAGACTACTTGGAAGTTGGATGTAATTTTTCTCCTGCCGCCACTCCAAATAGCAATTTTTCCTTCATGTCACACAGCAAAACAAACTACTCATGATCAAATGGGAAAACAGTAAAAGTATTCGTTTAGGTGTTTGATGTGACTTGTGAGTTCAATTTAAAATGGTTAACCTAATAACCATTTCTAGGTACCACCTGAGTATTTTATTCTGAAATAATTTCATTTTTTTCTAGGAGACATTTTTCTTTTTGACAAATATATTAACTCTATGTTAAAGATTTTTGAGGCAAGCTAAAAAACATCCTTTAATTCTGTTGCTATTGATCTCCTCCCCTTGAGCTATCTCTCTTAACAGAGCCATCTCTGTTAAAAGACAAATCGTAGGTCTCTTCCATTTTCAGAATCTTTTTCTGCTTCTTATTGCATTAGTACATTTAATCTGAAAACTGACATTGCTTTTGAGTAATAAAATCAACCCCACCTCCCACCATTTGATAGGTTAAGCATGTCTTTTTTTCATTGTGGGTTTGTTTTGCCAATGGATGGGCTAGTGCTGCTTTGTGGGAGCTGAAGCCAATAGCTCTCTGGCTAAGAGAGCAAATGCCATGGCTTATTACTGGAAATTTCCAAAAAGGGGCTGCTGGGACTCAAAATGAAACCTTGGCAATGATCTATTCATTGGGATGACCTTAAACTAAATCATTTAGAGCAGCATTGTCCTCAAACATAAGTGACATTGTCTTGGCCAGTTTATTTGAGTTGTTTATTTGCTTTGAAATTAAATGATATTTGTGTTTTGTGAAATAAAGGACAGGCTTGGGATTCCATTGACTTCAAGTACTGATTGCTTGCCATTCTCTGCCAAGAAACTTGCTAGAGAATGGTCAACTCATCTTGACTAAAAGGAGGATTGCTTTGTTTGTCCACACCCTTATCCATCAGTTCTTCACAATAGGTTCTTTTTATTTTTTTTATTGAAAATGTGAGATTCTATTGGTAAAAATTTATTAGTATGCATTCCATAAATAAAGAATACAAACACCACTTTCTCCCTCACTTTCTATGAGAAGAGATATTTTATTTTGAAAGTAAAAAGATGACTTCTGTTTTGAGGACATAGACACAAATCCTCTGAAATTGATGTTGATTCTGGGGCATGAACAATTACAAGGACAGTGATGTCATAATTTGTAAAACAGTGATTACAGTTATTTCATTCGCTATAATCTGTTATGCACAGCCTCAGTTCCCTTGACCCACTATTGCAAGGTTATATACTTGGGACAAATCCAAACTCTGATTAAATACAACTCTCTGTTGTATTTATAATGACTCTGCCTGGACCTAAGCAGCTGATTATGGGTGGGGAAAAGCACATAATTGTGAGAATGGTGTCATCTTCATTTCTTTGCACTAACGTCAAGTTGGCCCTTAAAATTGTTAGCAACTCCACTTCACTTGTTTCTTATGTTCACCTTTCTCCTCTTTTAGACTATTTTCTTACACTCAGGGAGTCACTGAGAAGTGCTTATAATTGTGTGCAGTGTGGATTAAGGTTGAGTGAGTGGACATGAATCATCACAGCTGGTTTAGAACCCTAAAGATGCACAATCAAATGCAGTATCAACATTTTTAGTTAGTCAGTCTCTAGTCTTTAAAAAAAGCAAACTCAGTCCTGGCCAGTGTGGTTCAGTTGGTTGAGCATTGTCCCACACACAGATAGGTCACTGGTTTGATTCCTGGTCAGGGCACATGCTGGGTTGTGGGTTTGATCCCTAGTACCAGAAGCAGTTGATTGATATTTCTCTTTGATGTTTCTCTCTGCCTCCTTCTCCCTTCCTCTCTCTAAAATCCATAAAAACATTTTAAAACAATCTCAGAGATCTAATTCTTCAAAAGAAAATGGCATATATTTTATTGATTTTTACAGAGAGGTAGGGAGAGGGATAGAGAGTTAGAAACATCGATCAGCTGCCTCCTGCACAATCCCTACTGGGGATGTGCCCTCAACCAAGGTAGATGCCCTTGACAGGAATCGAACCTGAGACCTTTCAGTCCACAGGCCGAGGCTGTATCCACTAAGCCAAACCAAATCGGGGGAAAAAATAGATACAGAGGCAAAGGAGCATTGAACAGACTGTCACGCTACAGCAGGAAGGCAGGGGAGGGGGGGAGGGGGGCGGGCTGTAAGAGATCAACTTGTATTCGAGTATACTAGGCATAACCAATGGATACAAGACACTGGGGGAGGGGCAGGTGAGGGCATGTACTGGGGGATAGGGGAGGCAGGGGGTAGGGGAAAGGTCAATGGGGAAAAAAGATATTTGTACTACTATTTGTAATACTTTAAACAATAAAAAAATAAATAAATAAAAATAAAAGCTGAAAAAAAGATAATGATACATAAACATTGTCTTGGAAAAAAATAGTAATAAAAGAGACTATAGAAAATTTGCAGAATAGCCCTTTAGAGTAAGATAAAAAAGACAGTTGCTAGCTCCAAAATTTTTTTTTTCATTTTTTTTATTTATTAATTTTTTATACATATCTCCCCATTGCCCCCCCTCCCTCCCAGGCATACCCCAACCCCCC
>JAAGEH010000304.1:6451419-6473735 GCA_011751065.1 Lasiurus cinereus
ATTGCTGTCAATCTCTCCCTTAATATCCTCCAAGAGTTTTTTTATGTATTTAGGTGCTCCTATATTGGGTGCATATATGTTTACCAGAGTTATTTCTTCTTGTTGGATTGTTCCCTTTAGTATTATGAAGTGGCCTTCTTTATCTCTTGTTATGTCCTTCACTTTGAGATCTAATTTGTCAGATATAAGTATTGCAACCCCAGCTTTTTTTTCATTTCCATTTGCCTGAAATACCATGTTCCATCCCTTCACCCTCAATCTGTGTGCATCTCTTTTCCTAAGGTGGGTTTCTTGCAGACAGCAGATATATGGATCATGTTTTCTTATCCAATCGGTTACCCTATGTCTTTTGATTGGAGCATTTAATCCATTTACATTTAAAGTTATTATTGATAAGTACTTATCTGTTGCCATTTTTAGTCCTTACCCCAGAGTTACTTCTTCGCTTCCTCTTTCTTTTTATTACAGCAGACCTTTTAACATTTCTTGCATTGCTGGTTTGGTGGTAATATATTCCCTTAGTCCTTTTTTGTCTGTGAAGCTTTTGATTTCACCTTCAATTTTGATTGAGAGTCTTGCAGGGTACAGTATTCTTGGATTCAGACCCTTCCTTTGCATGACTTTGTATATTTCATTCCATTCTCTTCTGGCCTGACGAGTTTCTGTTGAGAAGTCAGTAGCTAGTCTTATGGGGGTTCCTTTGTAGGTAACTTTCTGTTTCTCTCTGGCTGCTTTTAAAATTCTTACTTTGTTGTCGGTGTTTGCCAATTTAATTATAATGTGCCTCAGTGTCGGTTTGTTGGGGTTCATTTTGCTTGGGACTCTGTGACCTTCTTGGATTTGTGTGGGTTTTTTCTTTCCTATATTGGGGAAATTTTCTGTCATTATTTCTTCAAACACGTTCTCTAATCCTTGTTCAGTTTCCACTCTTTCTGGAACCCCAATTATGCGGATGTTATTTTGTTTCATGTTATCCCAAAGTTCCCTTAGACTCTCCTCTTGCTTTTTAACTTTTTTTTCTAGAAGCTGCTGTACTTGGGTATTTTTTCCTACCGTGTCTTCTAGCTCACTGATGCGGTCCTCTGCTTCTTCTAGTCTACTTTTGATGCTTTCGATTGTGTTCTTTATAGCAGTGATGTCATTATTCATTTCTTCTTGTTTATTCTGCACCTCCTCTAGTTTCTTCTGCGTTTCTTCTTCATGCTTCTTCACCTCCTCTAGGCTCTTACTCATATTGTCAAATTTGTCTTCCATTCTTTTCAACCACATTATGATAATTTCTCTGAACTCTTTCTCTGGTAGGCTTATTTGTGGTTCCATTTCGTTTACTTCCTTTTCTGGTGAAACCTGCCTTTCTGTCTTTTGTGGGCTGTTTCTTTTTCTGCCCATGGTCTTTCTTCTCTGGGTGTCTGGTTATGTAGTGCTCTCTCCTACGTTGATTGAAAGGCACAAACTACAACACGACCAGGTACAGCACACAAGGCACTGAGTAGAGATGTATTCAAGATGTTAATAATCACAAATAAGGTGACCACCAATGAAGGACAAATTAGGGGTAAATAGAGAAAGAAGAAGAGGAAAATGAGGAAGAAAGAAAAGAAAGAAGTGCCAAAATCAAATTGGGAGAGTGAGGAAAAAAAAAGATAAATAAATGAACAATAAAATAAAATAAAATAAGAAAATAAAAAGGAGAAAAATGGGAAGGAAAGAGGATGAGAAAAAAGTCAGAGAGAAAAGAAAGTGTATAAGAGAGAAAAGAGGAACAAAATATAGATGTCAGGAGACAACTCCAATAGAACAGTCACTAATCTCAATAAAGGCCAGCAACCAGTACCTAGAGATTAATGCAAATTGCAAATAGCAACTGATATCGAGGGAGATGAGGGAAAAGAGAGGTAGAAAACAAAGCAAGCAAAAAGCAAAATAAAACAAGTAGAATAAACTAAAACAGTCTCTCAAAAAAATTTTTCAAAAAATCGATATAATCACTTTTCAGGCAAATAGCAACAAAAGGACATAGAGAAAAAACAACTTTTTGGCTAGTGAAGACAAGAGGGGAGAGGTTTGTGTGGACTTGTAGTAGGGGATTTGAAATTAGATATATAAATGGGGTGAAATTTTAACCAGGTAAAGAGAAAAATAGGGAGAATCAAAAGTTGGAAAAGGGAAAGAGAAACAAGACAGCAAAATGGGGAAAGTTAGGAGGAAAGTGTTGGCATAAAGGTGGAGTTGAGTTGGAGTAAAATTATGCTAAAGGGAAGATGAAATTAGAATGTAGAACTCTAATCCCGAAATAAAATAAAGAGAAAACAAAATGACACTTTTTTTTCCCCAAAACGGTAAAGTACTAGTAGTAATTGATAATACTAGTTTAAAACAAAAATGTAATAATTATAAAGGTAAAATCAATTGAGGCAGAAAGAAAAAAAATATTCTTTTAATTAAAATATGTGAAAATGAAAAATAAAGAATTAAAAATTAAAAAAAAAAGAAAAAAGGGAAAATTAAAAAAATTAAAAAAAAAGAAGAAAAATAGAATGGTCCTTCACTTCCACTATTATTCTGCTTGGCACTCCTGTTTCCCAGTAGGGGAGGTATTGCAGTTCCCTGTGTTCCCCTCTTGGTGTTTTAATCTTTTTATTCTCTTGTGGTTATGCGAGAGTCAATTTGTGTGTCATCCATTGGGTGGCAGTGTTTCGGAATTGATCTCTGAGACAAAGCACAGGACCTCTCTAGGCTGTGCTCAGATCCTGCTACTCTGTGGTTCCCAAAACCAGTTTGTGGGAGTTTTGCAGCCTGGACACTGCAATAACTCCCAGGTTGTCCCTCTGCCCCAGAGAAAAAGAAAAAAAAAGAGTCGTTTTCCGGAGCTCCCCTCTGTCAACAGCTCAGAGGGTCTGCCTTCACACTCAGGGATCACGCCCTGACCACTTTTGGGGCCTTTTCCGGGGGCGGTTTCCCGCAGCCCGGCTCCCACAGTGTGCGCGTCTCTGCCCTGCGGGGGTAGGAGACCGCACCCTGGCCCAGGCTAAGTCTGACCCTTCCGCGCACGCGCGCAGTGTGGATCTCTGAATCCTCCGCCTGCGCGTCTGTGCCGCCTGGGAAGCCGCGCTCTGGGTCCTGGCTGCTCTGTGGGTGCTTCCGTCAGCCGCAGCTTTCAGACCTCGGCAGACACAATCTGACCTTTCCGTGTGCTCTGTGGATCTCTGATTCCGCCGCGTGTCTGCGCCGATTGGAGAGCGGAGTTCTGGGTCCCAGGGTCCCTGGCTGCTCGATGGGTGCCCAGCCACAGGCTTCAGAGCGCCGCAGACATCCACCTCCCACTGCAAGATGGCTCGGGCTCTGCGTTCGCGCTGGTGGCTCCGGCGGACAAAAACCCCGTGGCAGTGGGGCTGCCTGGCCGGGAGAGCCCCCTCCAGCAGTTCCCCGCCTTCCCCTGGGGGACAACTGACTCCTAGCTTGCCAACAAACACTCCCAGTGCGACTCTCAGCCGCTCTCTCTCCCTCTGCCCAGGGACAAAGCTCCAGACGCGTCCCTCTACTCCGCCGCCATTTTCTCCTCCTAGCTCCAAAATTTAATAAATAATTTCAGTATAGAAGTTTTACAATGTAAGGTTTTTATTATTATTTATAAAAATTTCAAAAATAAAGCAAAGTCTTTAATTTTTTGGGAAAAAACACTTTTGAGGTAATAATTTTACTCTTCTTTCAAAATTAAGCTAACTCCTCTGTCATCTACTTGTATTATCTAGTGTTGAAATTTTACAGCATGTATTAATTTGGATTGTATCTATCCCCAATTTCTCTCTGTATGACATATGGCTTATTTGTTCAGACCTACCTCAAATGATACATCTTTTACTAAAGAGTTTTCTAAATTTCAGTCAGAATCAATCATTCCCTACATGGTAGAATTTTACCCATATTTTCATTTCATCATCATATAAAGAGAAGTATTTAAAAACAAATTTTATTAATAAAATTATAAGAGATCCTTACATTTTAAAAGCTTTTAGCAATATGGCATATTTGTAAATGTTTGAAATAGCTATACTAAATATGAAGATGAAATGCTAAATAAGTATCTCAGCCTCTTTCTCCCTAAAAGGATGTACATAAAGGTTGGATATGGTGTTTTGAATCATTTTCAAAGAAATGAATGACTCAATGGAGACTGAGAGTTCAAGGAATCTTTAAATCTAATTATTCTTTAAAATTAGTATCCAACTAAGAGTAATATTTCCGAATGAGTATCTTTAGGCCTCGTTTCTCCCAACGGTTGCAGAGGGAAAACTGAAAATAATCAGTGGTCAATATTATTTTTAAATAATGTACTGTATGTTTGTTGATATCTCCTGATACTCTTTTTACTTTAATTTCTCTAATTTTCTTGCTGTTTAAGTACCTTTTTTGCCATTTAAATACATCTAAAAAATACCGTCACTTAGTAGTATTTTTAATTTAAGGTGTAACTATTGATACTTTGAACTAAGAAATTCTATGATAATCATACCATTGTAATAAACCGGTTATTATTTAACAGAAAAAGAGTAAAGGGAAGACTAGATAATATAGACATGCCATTTATACAGCTTTGCTAGAAAATTGTAATTTAACCCTCTCCAAGTCTGTTCCCCACTGATAGAGGGGGGAAAAAGAAGGGACTGGACAAAGGCAGTTTGGGCACATGCCCAGAAAGGTCTGAGTGAGGTGAGAAAGTGCTTACCTGTCAGTCAAACTTGGGAACAAGTCAGTGGCCAAAATAGGTGGGGCCACTGCAAGATTATGAAACCTAAATATTTAAACTCCTGGACAAAGGACCACATACAGTCAATCTCTCTCTCTGGACTTGTGACTCTCCTGGAGCAGGAGGTGTGCCATATCTTCTTTATCCAGTCATCCACTGAAAGACATATGGGTTGCTTCCATGTCTTATTTGCCATTTATAATGCTGCAATGAACATAGTAGTACGTGTATCTTTACAAATAAATGTTTTCAAAATACCTAGAAGGGGTATTGCTAGGTCTTATGTCACTCTATACTTAAGTTTTTGAGGAACTTCCATCTGTTTTCATAGTAGTTGTACCAGTTTATGTTCCCACCAGCAGTGAATGAGAGTTATTTTTGCTCCACAACCTCTCCAAAACTTATTTCTTATCTTGTTGATAATAGCCATTCTAACAGGTGTGATGTGGTACCTCACTGTGATTTTGATTTGCATTTTCCTCACAACTACTGAAGTCAAGCATCTTTTCTGTTGGCCATTTGTAAGTTTTGGGAAAAGTGTTCAGGTCCTCTGCTCATTTTTTAACTGGATTATTTTTGTTGTTGTTGAGTTGTATAAGTTCTTTATATATTTTGGATATTAGCTCCTTATCGGGGGTATTGTTTGCAAATATATTCTCCTATTCAGTTGGCTGCCTTTTTTTTTTTTTGTTCATGGGTTTTTTTTTTTACTATGCAGAATCTTTTTAGTTTGATATAGTCCCATTCATTTATTTTCTTTTACTTTTCTTGCCTTTGGGGTCAAATTTTTAAAATCCTCTTTAAATCCAAATCTGTAAGTTTAGTACCTATAGTTTCTTGTATGTTTTTAATTGTTTCACATTTTATATTTAGGTCTTTGTTCCATTTTTGAGTTAATTTTTGTGTATGGTGTCAAATAGTAGTCTAGTCATTCTTTAGCATGTGGCTTTTCAATTTTCCCAGCACCACATATTTTCTTTAAATTTTTGATAGCATGTTTTCATTGTAAGGACACCTTTATTGTTTGAAATAATGATCTAAGTAAAATTTTAAGAATAACATGAAAACAAATGAACCAACATGAATCAGGACATAAATACTAAGAGTCAAGGCTAACTGTGTGGTCAGAATTCCAATTGAGTAGAAAAAAAAATAACAGAAATGGTTGGACAGAAAAAAATAGCAAGAGAAGAGCCTATATCAGAGACAACCTTAGATTGCCCAGTGAGGAAACTGTTATGAACATCTTTCTAGGATAGAGACCACTCTCAGAATATCCCTTCTCAAAGTAGAAGCAGTGAAGTGATGGAATATAAACTAGCATTGTCAAGAAGCATGCTCTGTTTGCTGCACCAGCACAGTTCCTAGGACATAGTTGGTACTAAATAGATATTTCTTGAATTGAAATAAGAACCTATGAGAGTGGACACCAAAGTCAGACATAGGACATGGCACCTAACAATGTTGACACTAACCAGTGCCTGACCACTTTTCTCAAAAAGAATATTTTGTTTGCCCTTGTTCTGGGATGAGGCTATGCTGGCTGCTATGAGAGTTTGTAGAAGGATGACATTCAGTCATATTGCTTATTCATAGGTCTTTTTTTATTTTATTGATTTTTTTACAGAGAGAAAGGGAAAGAGATAGAGAGTTAGAAAGATGGATCAGCTTCTACTGGGGATGTCCTCATAACAAAGATACATGCCCTTGACTGGAATTAAACCTGGGATCCTTCAGTCATAGGCAGACACTCAGTCCACTGAGCCAACCCAGTTAGGGCTATTCATAAGTCTTTCTTTTTATTTTATTTATTATTTATTTTTTTATTTAATAAATCTTTATTGTTCAGATTATTACATTTGTTTCTCTTTTTTCCTCCCATAGCTCCCCTCCACCCGGCTCCCACCCCTCCCTCTACCATTAACTTTCCCCCCCGCATTGTCCTCATCCATAGGTGTATGATTTTTGTCCAGTCTCTCCCTGCACCCCCTCTCAGCTTTTCCCCCTGAGAATTAACAGTCCACCTCATTTCTATGCCCCTGATTCTATTATATTTACCAGTTTATTCTGTTCATCAGATTAACAGTCCACCTCATTTCTATGCCTCTGATTCTATTATATTTACCAGTTTATTCTGTTCATCAGATTTTCAATTCACTTGATTTTTAGATTCACTTGTTGATAGATATGTATTTGTTGTTCATAATTTTTATCTTTACTTTTTTCTTCTTCCTCTCCTTAAAGAATGCCTTTCAGCATTTCATATAATACTGGTTTGGTGTTGATGAACTCCTTTAGCTTTTTCTATCTGTGAAGCTCTTTATTTGCCCTTCAGTTCTAAATAATAGCTTTGCTGGGTAGAGTAATCTTGGTTGTAGGTTCTTGCTATTCATCACTTTGAATATTTCTTGCCACTCCTGTCTGGCCTGCATAGTTTCTGTTGAGAAATCAGCTGACAATCATGTGGGTGATCCCTTGTAGGTAATTAACTATTTTTCTCTTGCTGCTTTCAAGATTCTCTCTTTATCTTTTGCTCTTGGTATTTTAATTATGATGTGTCTTGGTGTGATCCTCTTTGGATTCCTTTTATTTAGTGTTCTGTGTGCTCCCTGGACTTGTAAGTCTATTTCTTTCACCAGGTAGGGAAAGTTTTCAGTCATTATTTCTTCAAATAGGTTTTCAGTGTCTTGCTCTCTCTCTTCTGGCACTCCCCCAATTCTGATGTTGGTACACTTGAAGTTGTCCCATAGACTCCTTACACTATCTTCAAATTTTGGGATTCTTTTTTCTTTTCCAGTTGTTTTCTGCTTCTTTGTATTTCAAATCTTTGACTTGATTCTTGCCTTCCTCTAGTCTGCTGTTAAGTCTCTGTATAATATTTTTTTATTTCAGTCAGTGTATGTTTAATTTCTAGTTGGTTCTTTTTCGTCTCTAGTTGGTCATTTTTCATCTTCTCTTGGGTCTCGCTAAATTTATCCATCTTTTCTAGGAAATTCTTAAAAAAACCTTATAACCATGGTTTTGAACTCTACATCCAGTCATTTGTTTTCTTCCATTTTTTTTGTTTATGATCTGTTCCTTTGTCTCCACAGTTTCACTATGCTGGGAGAACTTCTGTGTTGGAATCAGCCTTATGATGCAAGACTTGCAAAACTGCAAAAGCCTCTCTGTTCAGCTTGGATGGGTTGGAGTTTCAGGGCTTAGCAGACTGCCTTGGCTTCCAGTCAGCCCCACCCTACATGGCCCCTGGGTCTCAAGTGTCTCTTGGTTATAGTTGCAGCCCTTTCTGTGTGCGCATGCACGTGCCTCTAGACCTCTGCCTTTCTGGTTCCCTTGCACTCCAGGACCTGTATGAATCTGGGTCCCCAGGGTCTCTCCCGAAACTGGGGTTCAGTGCAGTTAGAAGTGGCACAGTTGGGAGGCTCTGTCTCCCACCCACTAGAGAAAGCCAGCAGCACAATCACCAGTCTGTCCTCTCTGCATGGGTTATTGTGCACGCCCCAGATTTTTGCCCTTTTGCAGCTCTCCTAAATTTCCGTGCACTCCTCCCTTTTCACAGTCCAGACTCCCCCCGTATGAGTCTCACCTGAAGCTGGGGTTCAGTGCAGTAGGATAAGGGATTCAGTGCTGTCAGGAGTCTCTGTCTCCCTCTTGCCAGAGGAAACCAGCCAGGCACACCGCCACCTGCTCTCTCCACATGCATCTCCGTACCTCAGCTTTTTGCAGCTCTTCTGTGTCTCTGTGAGCCCCTCTCTTTCCTTTTAGTTGTAGAATTTCCACTCAGCCAGCTTTCCTGTGGTTCTGGATTATATCTGTTCTTTTAGTTGTAGTTTTGAAATTGTTGTGCAAGGCAGCAGTTTAGGTGTTCACCTATGCCGCCATCTTGGTTTCTCCCTATTCATAAGTCTTTAACTGATCTTCTGCTTCAAGTCCCCACACTTGGGATCACACTGTACAGTTGTTGGGGTTTCTGCTGTGAATTCTCAGAGCAGCAGCTCTGCAGAGCTATGTGTAGTGAATGACATGGTCTCAGGGTGCAGTGCCTGACTGGCAGAAATACTTCCATGCCACATCCTATTAAGCATAGTTTCTATGCATATTGTTGAAATTGCTCCAGTGGCCAGATGGGATGTCTGTAGCCAACTAAAACCTCCATCTCCAGAACTCAGCTAACTGTGGCATTGCTCTGGGCCTGGCAGCATGAATTCTTCTTAGTCAGGGAACTCAGCCATGTGAAGCCATGCACATACTGACAATCAGTATCTTTGATTTCCAATGCAGAATAAGGAGTATATTGCCCCTGTTCTATATTCTAAGACTATTTTTTCATGTATAGAGATGCTCTGACCATCTCTTGAGCCTGATTTCACTACATATAATACTGCATAAGAAGCCTGGCACCTTATGCAACATGGTGCTCTCAAAGGCAGTTGCAGTAGTCCGGTATTGGAGACACTATAGGAAGTTGGCCACCTTCAGGCTCTCACACACCTTCACTCTGGTGCAGACCCATGGCTTCAGTGGCTTTATTTTAGCTTATTCTTTTCTGTTTTAAACCTGAAACAGAGCTTGATTTCCCTTCAGACTGCTTTTCAATGTTCCCAGCACCATTTATTGCTGTCATCTCAGTCCATATTGAAATAATTGTATTACCTCCTCTTGAGAGTTAGGGCCTGAAACCAAGTTGAAATTTTATTAAATCTAGAGGTGCTAAACCACTCTCAACTTAAATTTGAAACAAATTTAATCTAGGGGTTTCATATTCATCCTATAGTCAGCAAAAACATGTCTTACTTGCTTTTCTTTATAATCTACTAAACGTAGTGCCAAACACATGCTGGCACTCTATTTATAATTAAGTGAATTGTAGACATAGGTTTACATTTTAAATAGCATTATAGAATTACAGGTTTGAAGTGAATGTAGTAAAAAAAATCAAATGAACAAGCAAAACCAACTAAAGAAAAAACTAACTTATTTTCTTAGGTTTTACTTGAAGGCAAAACATTTTTTAAATTGTCCAAAGGTTGGAAATTCCAGAATTTTCCTCAGTAACTACTGAGATGAGGTGAATTGAGAACTATACAGGCTAAGTCAGTGGAATGCAGATTGCTTTATAAAGCACTAATTCATTTTTATAGCCTTAGATTTGTCTTTTTCCTTGCATTACCACAGTGAATAGGGTAACATAGGTAAGTTGTTTAATTCCCGGAAGGCAAACCTATAAATATTTTTTATTCTGATTCAATCAACAGAGTTATGGTACAGACTGGGGGAATTCTCCTGATAGAAAGATCACATTCTTTCTAAGGTAGAGGCTATATTGCATGGCAGGTGAGAGTATGGCCTTGGTGTAAAGCTGACCTGCATTTTATTCCCTGCTAGAGAACTAACTGTGAGATTCCAGAAGAGTTGTTTATCATTCTTTCTTCTCACTTTCTTTTATTTACCAAATAGACTAACGTTTGTACCTATTTTATGCTTACTGAGAGAATTAAATGCATAGTGGATCACCTTTTGCTGGTTGTACTACTCTGCCTCGTTTTGCCCCTAAGAAATTTTGCTCTGACAATGATGTACTCCTGGGCTTCCACCCCAGACAGCACACGGGGTATTAGCCCACAACTTTCTTCATAAATTTTGCAGCATATGTCAGACTGGTAGACTGTAATAACGACAGCAATAATACTAACCTGTACTTAAATTTACCAGGGGTCACACATCTTACATTCATTAACTCATTAAATTCTGTATGAATGTCAATGATGCTAAAAATTATTTTCTCAAAAAATATTATTTGACTCTAAGTGATATAATGCACAGATGTATAGTCAGGACAGCTTCAGGCACAAGTTCAGGTGACCTATGGATAGTAAGTAAAAGACCCCAATGTGTAGTTGCTTTAACTGAGAGAGGAAAGGTTATTTTTCTTACGTCACATGATGTAAGGAATAGCTTAAGGATTAGGTGGTGTTGGTGCTCTAGACCTTTGCCCGTACATTAGCTTGTGCAAGCATGATGTTATCAAACAACTGAATTCGGAGTTGGGAAGCAGGAGACAGCACAGGGGAGGGAGTTTCTGCTCCTTCCTCTCTCCTCTCTTTCCCCAAAGCCACAGATACACCCTCTGAATGGCCAAGACTGGCCACATGGCCCTTTCCCCTGCCTGAGGGAGAGGCCATTTCTTTAAGATCGAGCGACTCCGCCGGGTACCTGCACACATTTATCCTGCTGCCCTGTGAACATGACAGGTGCAAGCTGTTCTCTTGAATTCAGCCCTGATATAAGCCATTTGTGTAATTTCTTCAATGTACAGCTAGTGCAAGCCCAGAGCTGCTCTCAGTGCAGGGATTAAGAATGGACCCCAATGCACTCCCTGCTCTATAGATTGAGTTATGTTATTTTACTTATCTTTATTAAGTGGTAGCTCTCTTTAGGCCCAGAATTTTCTAGCTCAGAACTATAAGTCTACATAAGTTAGGAAAGGGAACTCCAGGCAGGTAAGGTGGGAAGAAAAGACTGCTGATGCAAGTGGGAGCTGTTCTGAATAGTAAAAGTATTTACTTTTATTTAAGTCTGTGTTTAGGGTTATTTGTGTTATATAGTGAGGAGGTGACGAAGGCTTTATCTAAGTGTTTATTTTTATTCTAACTGCTTTATTAGCCAATAATAAAAGTTTCCTTATAAGGCCATTTCTAAAATAAAACTTTTGAAAATGTGCTAACATTTATCTCCTGTGGAATGTAATTTGCAATTCCAAAACATTGCATACTAATTGGTTGTTATGGGTAACAGTATTCAAAACGGTGTTTATAATTTTCAAAGTTATATGAAGTTTTCCCTTTCTTCCTTTTTTCCTTTTGCATAAGAACCTCAACAATTTTATAACTGTCTTCTATCTATGTGGTTAAAAGAACATTTAATAAACCAATGACAAAAAAAACAATATATAAAAAAGACTTTTGTTTTAATAATGTAAAACAACTGGAAAGTTAATTTACTACCAAATATAGGCAAGCCTAAGGCCACATGAATGTACTCTATCCCTAAAAACTGATGATGGTGCTCAGAATAAAGGATAGGTCAGGATGAGGAAGGTTTAGCAAAGGAAAAATATAGTGAGGGGATTCTTGGGCTTCAATGAGCAAACATGAAATTTAACTAGGAAAGAACATTAGTTAGAGCAGTAGTCGGCAAACCGCGGCTTGCGAGCCACATGCAGCTCTTTGGCCCCTTGAGTGTTTTAACGCCACTTTTTCAAAATAGACTTGCCCAGGCCAAAGACCAACTTCTGCGCATGGGCCACGAACTTTCAATCACACTGTACGTGCATGCCCACTTGTGGTATTTTGTGGAATAGCCACACTCAAGGTGCCAAAGAGCCGCATGTGGCTCATGAGATGCAGTTTGCCAACCACTGAGTTAGTGTTCTAGGAATGTAAGATATAATCAGTGCATATTTTCTCATTGAGGACTAGAACTAAGTTTGAATAAACTGTGACTGGTTGAATGGCCTTCTCACCTGCTTATCCTTCAAAATTCAGTGTAGTCCTTACAGCCTCCATATTTGACCTCATGCCCACCCTTTGCGTTTCCTCTATATTCTTGTCTCTTATAATTTACCATATTAAATGTACATCACAATTCCTGCTGTATGTCCATGTATTCCACTATATTTTTAATCCTCACCCAAGGAGTGAGGATATTTTTTCCACTGGTTTTTAGAGAGAGAATGGAAGAGAATGGCAGGATGGGAGGAAGGAGAGAAAGAGAGAGGAAGAAAAAAATGTTGAGGTGAGAGAAAAACATTGATTGGTTGCCTCCCACATTCACGCCATCCCAGAGACGGGGATCAAACCTGCAACCTAGGTACATGTCTTTGGTAGTTGAACTGATGACCTTCTAACCACTGAGCCACACCCAGCCAGGGCTCCACTATTTTTAAAGCTATAGTCCTTTTTTTTTTTTTTTTCATCTCTGTTAATTTCAGTTCACTGACGAAGGGCTTTGGATATCATAGAGATAATTTGGGTTTAATTTGAGAGTCAAAGGGAGTTATTATACATTCTTGAGCTAAAAAGCAATATGATTACAGGAGTATTTCTGGAATATTAGGTTTTTTTAACTCTCATCCAAGGATATGTTTTTATTGATTTTAGAGAGAGAGGAGAGAGAGAATGAGAGAGAAGGATTGATGTGAGAAAGCAACACTGATTGGTTACCTCTTTTAACCTAAAACCTGGGTATGTGCTCTGTTTGGGAATGGAAGCCAAGACCTTTTGGTGTATAGGAGAATGCTCCAACCAAACCACACTGGCCAGAGCAGGAATATTAGATTTTGAGCAATGGGAAGTCTGGATTCAGAAGGAAAAATAGCAGAAAAGCAAGATGAAAAAGGTGACACAACAATACCCAAATAATATGTACACTAGAGGCCTGGTACACGAATTTGTGCACAGATGTGGGAGGGGTCCTTCAGCCCAGCCTACACCTGCTCACAATCCAGACTCCTTGGGGGATATCTGACTGCTGGTTTAGGCCGGATCTCACAGGGATCCTTGTGGGATCAGGCCTAAACTGGCATTTGGACATCCCTCTCACAATCTGAGACCATTGGCTCCTAACTGCTGTCCTGCCTGCCTGATTACTTCTAACCACTTGCCTACCTACGTGATTGCCCCTAATTGGTCGCCTGCCTGCCTGATCACCCCTAACCGCCTCTGCCTCGGCCCCCGCCACCGTGGCTTCATCCGGATGGCCGTCTTAGTATATTATGCTTTTATTATTATAGATAATTATTTTATGAAAGATACTTTCTGTGTGATTTGTTTTAGAAATCTAAGCATTTACTTCTAAGATATTATTAGTCTTATTTAAGGATGAGGGAACTTGGAGTGGATAGTGACTGGGCCAACATCATCCATTCAGAAAAAAAGAGAAAGGAAAATAGTTGCCTAACTAGGAGATTGACAAACCTGCAGAACTAGATGACTAGTTGTAGATGGAATATAAAGAAAAGGGTGAAGTGGAAGATACTACTCAGAGGCAAACCTGCGGGATCCTGGAGAGCTATGTTTCTCTTAGCAAACCTGTTATGTAAAAGATAATATGAGCTTATGGGATTGTGTGCAGGCAAAGCTTTCCTAGGTATGAGTAGTAGCAGTTTGTGATAAAAACACTGAAAATTTGATAAATAGGATCAAAGTCAAACATAATGATACCCATGGTGCTTTTTAAACAAGTTGGATTTTAAGTAGGTTTTTTTTTAAATCTATAATAGATTTTTTTAAATGCCCAAACAACTGTTTTTGATCTTACCTTTTGAGTAGAAGAGAGAATTGCTTATATTCTTTCCTAAAGGGTAAAGATAGAAGCTTTCCTTTAAGATTCCCCTGGAAGATCTTTAAGGTCACACTCAGTGTGTTATTCTTCTATGTTAATTTTGGTTCTTTGAATCCAAGGGCACTGAATGCCAGGGAAATTGTTTCAATTTAATTTGAGAGCCAAAAGGGAATTGTAAATATTTGACTCAAAGTGTACTTTTGAAGATGAGTTTTTGAGCAGTGAATAGCATGGATTAGGAAGGGAAGATGATAAAGGTAGGAAGCCAAAATGATAATGGTAGGGAGAGCTAAATATCTGATGTCAACTTAAAGTTTTTGAAACCCAATTGCTTCAAATGAAGATTTGTTAAAACAACAACAACAAACACACCTGATGTCAAAGAAGAGAACCAAAGAGAACTTTGTGATCTCTATGGATAAATCTAGTTTGAGTGCTTAGATCCAACTCAGGAGAGATAGCTATTGCATTTAGGTTGACCTTGCTAAATCTTAGGTATGATAAAAAGTGGATGCCCTGGGGGTACTGGGCTCATTTTTACACTCTCCTTACAAAGCTCTCATCTGGAACACATTTTGGAGGGTATGTGAAACAGAACAAGTCAGAAATACAGTTGGTTTAAGAAATTGAATTGCATTAATTATATATTTCCTCCCAGGGTTATTTCTGGTACAACCTCTTCTCTTCTTTGCTGATCCCCAGAGTTTGTCTTCTGCTCCAGTTCCTGCTGTAACAGTTGGTAATAGTCTCCACTAAACTTGAAAATATCCTCAGTGGACATGTTGGGTGAGGGTTGATTAGCGAGAACAAAATGCTTGACCAGAGGTTTTTCTCTTGTCAATTTAAAGTAATATTACTGAAGTCTTTATCTTCATTCTGGGCTAGATAAAAAGATTATAGGTGAGATTCAGCTAGAGATAAAGAATAGTGTCACATTATTGACTCTTTCCATCCTATCACTATAATATGTAACCCTTACTTTTTTAATGATGGAAGTAAGGATTGGAATTAGCTTGATTATTAAGAAAATGAACAGGACTCGGTAAAATTCAATTTGTATGCCTACCACAAATCAAATAGTTGTTCTAGGAAATTATCTGCCATGTGATTGACTTCATGTCCACTCTTTGTGCTTCCTGGATTCCTCTATATTCTTCTCTCTTATAATTTACCTGATTACATGGATATCCCTGTTCCTGCTTCTGTGTCCATGTATTACACTATTTTTAAGTCTGGAGTCAATGTTTAATTTTTTTTTTATTAATCCAATTCCATTGATTTGAAGGCTTTGAATGCCATGGAAAAACAGATTTACATGCCCTTTACTTAGATCTCAAAGGATGTGACTCAGCTTCTCCCTCCTATCACTTCATCCTCTTTTCTACTTTCCACTTGTCTCTTCAATTCCTGCTTAATGCTGATGGCTTCCTGTTGTAGAGAGCTCTCAGTCTTAGTATCTCTCCTAGTCTGTTCTTATTGTCATTGTCCAATGGCCTGGACAATACCTGACCTTTTTTTCATCTTAAAAATTAGGTTCTCCAGAATATGACTGAGCAGTGGTCAAAGGTATATAGGGAACAATAGACAGATCAACAAGTAATAATCACCTCAGGACCATGATTATTACAGACATCAGAATCCATAAATAACAGGTCTCCCCTGGCTCCAAAATGAAGGCAAAGGGAGCATAGGTTAGGGAAAATCTCATGCCCTTGGACAGTATTCAATGCTGATGTGTATACTGGAAAAATATTTTAGTCTCCTTGCTGAGATATTTCACTTTGTTGTTGTTGTTGATTTAGAAATTTCAGGGGGATGCTTAGAAAAGTTCTACAAAGGTGATTTAGTTGTATGGAACTTAAACTTACCAGTTGCCTGTACAAAGAATCTACATTTCACTTGAAATATATTTTTAAAGTCAGAACATAGAAAAATATTATTCTTGGAAATTCCTTTGGTAGAATTAAGGTGGGAGATTAATTATGCTGAAATTGAATAGATCACTTTTTCTTTAATGAGTATAAGATGAAGCATTGTTTTCATTTAGGGATCATGTTATACATTTCTAAGCACAAGACTCATACTCAACAAGGTGATACAATTATATTATTAGATGCTCATAGAAATAGGGAGAAAAGTGGATCTATACCTTCCATTTCATGATCAGTGTAGATATGAGCTCTCTGAGTGGTATGGTGGAAGAATTGCCTGCACTATTTATTTATTTTTATTATTTTTTTTAAATACTTTTTTTTTATTGATTAGAGAGGAAGTGAGAGGGATAGAGAGATAAAAACATTGATGAGAGAGAAACCTCATTGATTGGCTGTCCTCTACTGGAGATTGAGCCTGGAACTTGGGCATGTGCCCTGACCGGGAATTGAACTGGTGACCTCTTGGTTCCCAAGTCAATGCTCAACCACTGAACCACACTGGCTGGGCATGCACTATTTAAATTGGTTTGATTATATGGAATAAATAAGATTATGTATATAAGTGTACCCCATGCAGCTGGCAGTGCATAATAATGGGGACTCAAAGAGTTTCAGATCTTAAGGATCTGTCTCCTGGTGCAGTTATTTTGAACTCTTGTATATTTGAATAACCTGGGAAACATTTTAAAACATATCAGTCCCCAGCCCCTCTTATGAGACTGATGTAATTCTCGTCAGTGGTGGGGTATATTACTTGTTTTAAGTTCTCCAGGTGTGCTAAATATGCACGCAATGGTTGAGAATCACTAGTCTAGTGGTAAGAAATATTTGCAAATAAAAAAAAACTTAAAACAACATTATAAAAATTCAAAATCAGATTAAGCTAGGTACAGATAGGCATATGGTTAGGGGGAATAGCTTAGATGGAGGGGTTTTGACTCCTGTTGGGGTGTAACCCAAATCACAGTATAGGTGGGGACCTATCCAATTTGTGCTTGGTCTGAGATAAGATGCATCAGAGTGGGCTTCCAAGGAATCAGGCCTGACAGCTGAGGTTCCCAGGCCCCTGATATGTTCTTTTTTGGAAGTTACTGAATGTGAAATGAGCCTACCATATTGTATCTAGATACACGTTTTTAGGCAGGGAAGTTCCTATTATTCAAAGGAAAAGTTCGAGTGAATTTAAAGCATTGTATACAAAGATCTGCAATCTCATATTCAAATACTCTCAAATTAAAAAGGTCAACTGTATTTTGAATTCTTGTTTCATACATTGCCTTCATATGCACCCTATTTAGAAAATACTAAACTCATAAAATATATTTTCTCATTGTGCAGTCATGTTAAAAACAAATGGAAAGATAAAGGTTCTTTTGTCAGTAAAACTGTTTTTAATCAAGGAAACAAGATTTTAGTTTTAGAGGAGGTCTGACTCATATGCCTTATTCCATGGATACAATCAAAATACCTTTTAGTAAAAAGTTGTTATTCAGATTACAGTGTAGTTTCATGGCCCATCAAATTTGAGAAGATGGCAATAGAGAAATATAAAACAACTAAATACAATTTTAGAGATGGATTTTAACAGAATGTGTTTGTTTTTTAACTCTTAAAATGTAGAGAAAACCTCGCAAAAAAAAAAAAAAGGAATTGTATAGACTGCCTGCCATTGATTAAATGTTTGTCTCCCTAGAATTCATATGTTGAATCTTAATTCCCAGTGCACTTGTATTTGGAGGGTGGGACCTGTGAGGTGATCAAGTCATGAGAAAGGAGGCGGCATGAGTGGGGTTAGTGCTCTTTTAAAAGAGAGATCAATCACCACCAACCCGCCCCCCAGGTGAAGTTATAGTCAGAAGTCAGCAGCAGACTATGAACCAGGCAGACTGTAAACCAGGAAGCGGGCTTTCACCACACACTGAATCTACTGGTGTCTTGATCTGTTACAGAATTTATCAGGCGACCGAAAAATACAGAGGGAGTACTCAGAGGTCCAGGATAAACCCATATATTTTCAGTTGTTTCAGATGTACTAATACAGTGACTCAGGGAGTCGGTTCTCCAAATCCTGAGTGAGTGAATATGGAGGAAGCTTGTCCCTTTATACTTTTTGGTCTCTTGTTTTCTGTTTCCTCACAGGCTTTTGTGGTGGGCTTCCACAGCCACTCCTGAGTCAGTTAGAATGGGGAAGTTAGATTGTATCTAAATGCCTGGTCTAGGTGGTGTCAGTGACCGCTCCCATAGCTAAACTTACATTCTTTGTTTATGGCCCCTTTGTAAATTGAGAGTATTTAGGAAAACAGGTTTTGCTATTCCAGATTGTGGGGAAAAGAGACAGTGACTTAATTATAGGCTATCAAGAATGTACATTAGGTTACTGGCACAGATTCAGATTGCTAGTCCCCCCAAAATGACTTATATTTCCCCATCAGATCTAGAATTATGAAGAAGAAATTTCTGTTGTTTATGTCACTCAGTCTATGGTAGTTTGATTATGGGACTCAAACAGACTAAAACACTACCTAAAAGTAAAATTTCTTTTCCGTGTTTGAAAAATAGCTCTTTGCCAAATATCCACATGATTTGTACCTTTTAACTATATGCCCAGATTGAGGTCACAAGGAAAAAAAAGTATTGGCTTTCCAGTCATATCCAAGGAAAACAGAATCTTGTCAGATGTGATTAATGACTAAAGATAGATGGTGGGAAGGTGTTTTTATCTTTACCTGGAATACCTGTTCTTCATCTCTGTTGCAACTTAAATATAGCCTAAAGGAACATTCTGAATGTCTATAAATCTGTATATTTGTTGACATTATGTTTTCCTGAGCAAATCATGGGCCATGTATGTGATGTTGTCTTTCTGTATCTTACAAATAATCTTTGGTTTTACTTCTGTCTTCCAAGATAGTATATTTAAGGGCTGTATAGGAAAATTTCAGACCTGAAAATTAATTAGAGATCATAATATGTCTTATGCCTTACTGTTGCATTTCCCCCCCTTAAAAGCATTAAGAGACAATTTAAAGCTACTGTGGTTAAATCAATTCATTTTTTACTTTGTAATTTTCTCCATTATGTTTTTATTTTTTTAAATATATTTTTACTGATTTTAGAGAGGGGGAGAGAGCTACAAATATTAATGATGAGAGAGAATCACTGATCAGCACACCGGAAATTGAGCCTGCAAACCCGGCTATGTGCCCTGACCAGGAATTGAAGGTGACCTCCTGGTTCAAAGGTCCATGTTCAACCACTGAGCTCTGCCGGCTAGGCCCCCATTATATTTTCAGACTCAGAAGATTCTCCTCACTCCAGAATTTTGGTAAGGTCTCAAATTTGTTTTCTTCTACTACTTCATTTTTTAGTCTTTCCAAATATTACATGGGAGCATGGAATGAAGTGAGAAAATAAATTGAACTTTTTGTTCTAAATTACTAAACAATTGTATAAGTACCATTTATTGAAGCAATAGTTCTCTCCTTTGATTTGTCAGAACTTTTTTTATCATATAAAATTCATATGAAATGTGAAATAAAATATATTTCATCATCAATTTTTCTGTTCATGACTGTGCCATGGCCTTGAAGTATGTGTCAGTATATATGAGGGTTGGTATTTATTTCTTTTAAAATTCTTGCCAAATTACTCTTTAAAGGAACTTTTAAAAAAATCTTTGGTAATTCTTATAATGATGAAAAAAAAGTTATTGATGTATAAATAGGAAAAACTGAAATTCTATGTTCTTCCTCACTCTCACTTTTCCATTTCCTCATTCCCTAGGTGTAATCACTGTTGACATTTTGGTGTGTCCAGATCAACTCTCAAACATTTGGTAAGTCTCAAAAATACCAGTAATTTTTTGTTGTTGGAATTGTTTTAAAGCTATACATTAAGAAGAATGGGCATTATATATTGTCTCCCTATTCAAAAACATATCATGTCCATGTAAGCCTCATTTTATATATCTCATTAAAATTTAATTTTATTTATATCGGTTTCACATTTTGCATTCTTTATTTCTAGACATTAATATTGTGAAAAGATTTTTTTTTCTCAGTATAGAGTTGACCCTTGAACAACGTGGTTTGAACTGCATAAGTCCCCTTACATCCTCACATTTTGCATTCACAGTTTAGAATCTGCAGATGGGGATGGCCAGCTAGATACATTATTCTATGCCATATATAAAGGATTTGAATATCCATGGTGGAGTGGGGGAGGAGGTGTTCTGGAACCAGTGATTAGGAATTGTACCTAGGGAATATAGTCAACTTTTGAGAGAGTAAAAAATTATATACGGATTTTTGACTGCACAGTCAAAAGCACCTATGTTGTTCAAAGGTCAATTATATTGTCTTTCTTTTCACTGGCAATATAAACAAAAGCTCCTTGTTTTTTGTCTTTTATTCATTTTAATAGCTTTGCAATGTAATATTTTGGGTTTTATACCACATAATCACATAATGAGAAAACCATGATAATTCTATATCCTCCATATTTGTATCTTTGTTTCTAAGTTAAAGGTTTATTGCTTTTTAAAAACTTCTGGAACAACATTAAGTAGCAGTGGTAATAACAAATTCATACTGGTCCAGGCTGTCTCCAGCTGTAACATTTAGGGTGAAATTGAAAGTCTTTGAGAGCAGAATTAGCCAACTGAAATCTCAGCAGCCTTATTGCTGAGCTCAAATCCTGGCTTTGAGCTCCCAGGAGATATAAACTTGGCAAATTTCTTTCATTCTCCATGCCTCCCTCTCCTAATGTCTAAGATGGAGTAATAGTAGTTTCTACCTCATATGGTTTATAAGTGTTAAATAAATATTTTTAAGCACTTACAATAATTTTTACACCAGAGGAAGCATTGAGTCCAGAATTAGTGCTTTATTTCCACAGTGCCTTTTAGACATATTCAATATGCACTAATAATTCAAAACAATAGCAATGTCCTGCTTTAAAAACACGCAACTATTAAAGTATAGTATTCAGTGTTTTTCTTCTTTTTTTTCATGATGAGTCTAATAAATTAGTTCAATATTTTCAATTCCAACATTTCCCAATTAATGTTGTTTATTATTTGGAATCTGTGTAAATTAGTACTATTTGTATTTCTGTACACATATGCTGCTAGAAATGAAGTGTGGGTTTTCAGTACAGGAGAACCTCAGTTCTCAAAATTAATTCATTCTGGAAGGCTATTTGAGAAGTGATTTGTTCAAAAATTGAATCATTTTTTTCCCCATTAGAAATAATACAAATTGAATTAATCCATTCCAGATCTCCAAATGATTCCCTTTTAACTTTTCTTAAATACATTAGACATGTTACTGTTTAATCTATAAATGAACACTTCTTTTCTTAAGTTTGTTGAACCATCCCCTACTAGTCTTAACCGAATCACTTTTAGCATTTAGTCCAGGGGTGTCTTTCAGGAAGTCAGTATGGAGCATCTTCACTTGTTTATATATCACTGCCTCCCGAGTGCTATCACTGGCCAACTGCTTTTTGTTTAACCAAATCAACAACAGTTTTCTACCTCTTCATTGTCTATGGTCATTGTTTCTTTCACACTTTTAGCAACATTAGCACTCTTGATGACCTCTTTATGTTTTTAAATTGTGCTAATATTACACTTTAAGTATGAAAGAAATCTTGAATGTTTTACTTTCCTTGATGAGCACTGTTCACTTCCCATATATTCTAAATGTTTTACTGGGCAAATACTGTGTCATGCTTTCAGCACCTCTTGTAAGTCTTTCTGAAGCTCATTATTTATAGTACAGGGTCCAGTTTGAGGACTGTGCAGCCTCCTTTTTCCTATCTGAGTGAATTGGTGCTCCTCCAACCATGATGATTACAAGGCAATGCTTGGGGAGCGGGGTGTCTTAGGGAAGGAATTAGGTTGTTCTCATGTAAGGAAGAAAGTTTGTCACCTTAGCCAGTTTGGCTCAGTGGATAGTGTGTTGGCCCAAGGACTAAAGAATTTGGGTTCGATTTTTGTCAAGGGCATGTACTTTGGCTTCAGGCTTGATCCCAGGCCCTGTTCAGGACACATGTGAGAGGCAATTGATGTATCTTTCACATTGATGTTTCTCTCTCTCTTTCTCCCCATTCCTTCCACTCTCTCTAAGTAATAATAATAGTAATAATAATAATAATAACAACTTAATGGAAAAATATCCTCAAGTAAGGATTTAAAAAAAAAAGAGAGAGAAGAGAAGAGAAGTGAAGCAAAGCAAGAAAAGAAAGAGAAGAGAAGAGAAGAGAAGAGAAGAGAAGAGAAGAGAAGAGAA
>JAAGEH010000304.1:6473745-6550383 GCA_011751065.1 Lasiurus cinereus
AAGAGAAGAGAAGAGAAGAGAAGAGAAGAGAAGAGAAGAGAAGAGAAGAAAAAGAAAAAGAAAAAGGAAAAAGGAAACCAATTATGTATATGTGTTAGGGAGCCCAGAAATTAAGATGCCCAGATGCTGGCTCATGAGCACTTCCCTTTCCTTCCCCAATGGAGTACTTATAATTAAGCTGAATAAGTGCCAACTTCTTTTTCTAATAGAGTTTGTAGTCTTACTTTCTAATTATAATGATGTAACACTGATTATTAAAATAAATGAAGTATTGATATGGATATATTTGGAAGGTTGGAGAGAAGAGATAAAGGGGAATATATCCATTTCTTCTAGCAGGAAGTAAATAAATGGCTTAAATAAGACAACAAGTTAAAGAATAAGTATATTATTTAAAAGTATGGTAATACTTAACCTCTGGAAAACACTTTTCATTATCTTAATACCGTTTAATTTTTTAGATTATATGCATGTATTACATTGTTAAAATAGGAAAAATAAAATGAAAAAGAAATAAACAGTATAAACATAGTAAAGATAAAGATATGCAGTTATCAGATAGAAGATTTTCAGTAGCTTACTGATGCTACTATGAAGTGACTGTGTCCAGGGCTATGGGAATATAGCTTAATCATCTTCCCTGTTATGGGAGAGACTCTCAAGTGTCTCCCTTAAAAACAAGAGGTTGAAGAGATGGGCATTTATGAAGTAGATTGTGATCATAGGGAAGATAAGTAGGAAAAGAGCTCCTGTACTGGAAGGCAGTGTTCCCCTTGTTTCATCAGAAACATAGGCTCCCTTTTTAAAGTTACTCTTAATTTAGCCTTTGAGTTCCCAAGTCCATTCTCTTTTTTCTGAATTTTATGTCTGGAATTTGGGTAGAGCAAAGGGAAATTCTGAGGGCAGCATTCTAGTGCAAGCAGCAGAGTAAGGAACCTCAGAGACTACTTCTCAGGAAATGACCAGACTGGACAATTTGATGTGATGGTGCCATTTCAGAGGCTACATATAGCAGGTATGGGACCAATATGGCATTGAAGCATTGAAAATGACTAGGCAATACTTTTTATTACCATATAGCACAAAAACTCCAAGGCCTGGCTATTCAAAGTGTGGTATACTGATCAGTAGGCAGTCATCACCAGGGAAGCTGTTGGAAATCCAGAATCCTATAATCAGTCCTCATCAATCATAATCTGTGGAATCGGATCATGTACATTTGAATAAGATCCCTGGGTTACTTGTGAGTTAAAGTTAGAGAAGTACTGGTCTGAGGAACCAGGAGGGGGAGACCATCACATGGGCTGGAGAGAATTGTGTGAGCGAGTGTTGAAAGGCCAAGCAGGAAGGAGCTGACCTCCGGTGGAAGTGGGCTGAAGCCAGGCTGGGTAGCAGAAGCTGATGAGACAAATCAGGGCTATGTTACAGGGCCAGATGGGCCAGCATAATGTGGTGACGCCAATGTCTGATGCCAATTACCGGGAAGGAGAAAGAATTTCAGATTAAGAAATGAAATAATCTAGCTTAGAGACTTGTCTTTAGCTCCAGCATCCTGCCCTCCTCTGAACCCAAAGTCAGAGAGGTAAATTGGAAAGGCATGCACAAGATGGCTAGATATAGGAACCAGTTTCAAGGTCAAGAAAGTTATAGCTGAGGAGAAATCATTTCTCCCCTCTTTCTGAAATGTGCAGAGACATATTTTCTGCATTTGAATAAGAGAGAAAAATAACACCTAATTAAGCCTAAAATATTTGGTAAGAATAGGAGCATTCATAAAATCTAATGATAGGTGTTCCTCCATCTCTTATTTACCAATGGAACTACTGAGCAGGTCACTGCTAATTTCTATAGAGAAATTAATTAATCCAAAGATTTGAAATAGTAAAGACTCATTGTCATAGCTCTTTATTCTAATGAAGATATAAATCGTATTAGCATTTTATTTCCCAAAGATCCTGAACTTTTAATATCTCCTGGAATGTCAATTGTAGGCCATGAAAATCTGACTTACACTCCATAATTCAAACAGAAAAGACAGTGAATGGTTTTGAAGCAAATTAATTTCAACATAATTAGCTTGTATTTGACATCAAAACAATATCTTATTCACTTACTCAAAACATTCATTTTCATACCATTTGCATAATAACCCATTGACAAAATATTGAAGATTTCTATATATTTTAAGAATTACATTATTTATTGAACACTTTATATATTTGTTTAAGGAAACTACCAGCTTTGCTTAGGTAAGTAAGCCACTTTTAAAAATTCCTGGAGGCTGATTTTTATAGTCATCAAATGTAACCATTTCATTGAAGTTCCTTCTCGATTTTTACCAGATAAATTGTAATTTAAAATAGAAATAAAGGGGGGAAGGTACTTATGTATATTTACTAAAACTCCTAAGTGGCAGATTTTTCTCCTCTATCTTTGTCATTAAGACCCCTGTTTCCATCCTAAACAGCTTACACCATTTATCTGCATTGTCTTGGGTCAGGGGTTGGGCAGATTACTTGGATGCTGTAGTCAGTAAATGGTGTTTCTATAAAATGAAGCAATTGAAGCATAACTATCAGTTAGATACCTAAAAAATGTTCATATTTTGTGTTTTGTTTTTTAAAAATTGAAGTTAGATAAGAGTCTTATCTAAGCTCTTTGTTATCTCCAAATATAGTCTTTGAGTTCTTTGGCTTTTCTAAAGGCTCTCACTGTTTACAGGCTGTTCTGCTTTCAAAAGCTCCTTAGGAGTGAGCATTTTTGGCATGTTCTGGGCCCTGGATTTCTCACCAACAAGGATTTGAAGGGCAAGACGCATCATTCACAATCAGATTGTGGAAGAGCGCTGTTCCTTTGAAAAATGTTGTGCTATTAAGCTAAAAATTGAGCCACAGCTGGGAAGTGGAGCTGGATACATGGAGGATGTTTTAAAATTGGTATGAGGAGGGGGAGAAGGAAAAAAAAAGAAATAAATGCCTCTAACAGAGATTTTGACAAATGTCTGTGCGCAGGTGAAAGGCTCATTATGGCAGAATTTTTTTTTTTAACTTATGTTTCCTTTTGTTTGAAAATATCTTAGAGTTGGTGGGTCTATTTTATATGATACTGTTTTACAATAAAGTAGCAATTAGGTAAGCTGGAGCTAATATCTGGGCCAGGACATTAAGGACACAGTGGATATTAAAGTTTAACATAACAAAACTAAACGAAAATTTAAAAAAAAGTCAGTAGTTTCCAGAAGTTGGGGAAAGGGAGGATGGAGCACAGAGGACTTTTAGCAGTGAAAATACTCTGTCTTATACTACAGTGGTGTATATATACCATTATACATTTTCCCAAAGCTATAGAATGTACAATATCCAGAGTGAACTCTAATGTAAAGTATGGACTCTTGCTGATTATGATGTGTCAGTATAGGTTCATAAATGGGCCACTCTGGTAGAGAGGGGGGATATATGGGAAATCTCTGTATTTTCCACTTAATTTTTCTATGGACCTAAAATTGCTCTAAAAAAATAAAGTCTATGGAAGTATCTGTATCTATATCTCTATATCTATCCCAATAGCTTGGGCATTTGCTTATGCTCAGCTGCTATGGAAAAGAAAGTTACAGAATTCTCCTCTAAGAGTATTATGAGGTGAATATCTAGGAGAGTATTTTGAGATGATCTTGTAACTGTGCACCTATGGGAATAGAGATCAATCCTACGGATAAATATTAATTGGGCGAAAGTTACACAAATGATTAAAAGGGCAAAATCTGAACTGTTTAGGCACCCTCTATTTTTCAAAACCAGTATAAAAGAAATGAATAAAAAATAGCTGAATTTAAAAGCTCAATGTAATTTGAATTCTTTCATCTAGGAAAAGAAAAACAGCATTCCTTTTGGATTGAGATTGCCTCTTATACTTAGGAAAAACACCTTTAAAGACAATGAACTGGCCCTCACTGGCTTGGCTCAGTGGATAGAGCGTTGGCCTTCAAACTAAAGGGTTCCCGGTTTGATTCTGGTCAAGGGCATGTACCTTGGTTGCAGGCACATCCCCAGTAGTGGGTGTGCCGGAGGCAGCTGATCAATGTTTCTCTCTCATCTACCTATTTAACTCTCTATCCCTCTCCCTTCCTCTCTGTAAAAAAATCAATAAAATATATTTTTTAAAAATAATAAAAACAATGAGCTGTTTTGAAAGGCATAGTCTAAATAAGAATGTTTTAGCCAAATAAAAGTTAAATAGTTCTACAAACCAAAGTGGAGTAAATGTTATTTTCTGACAGCTGGAAAAACAAGGGATTTGAGAGGAGGATTGAGTAAGATAGCAGCCAGCAAGGTCATAAAGGGAAGAATAACTAGAGACTAATCCCCCTTAGAAGAGATGACCGTGAACCTCTAGGGGAGTTCAAATAAATCACTGTCTCTTCTGATGCATAATCTAAGCCCTCATGAGACCCCCCAACCTTCAGGGGACTCCGTCATTCAGAATTGTTGGAAGAAAAGTGGCAGGAGAATGAATGAAGAAAAGTAGTCATGAGAAATAAACCAATGGGCTGAGGATTCAGAGTTCAACAGAAGCAGGAATTAGTAATAATCCTCAGGATTCCTCTTAAATCTAGGAAAAGACACAGACTTTGCCTTGTTTTTCCAACTGCTAATCATTTATACACACACACACACACACACACACACAAACACACACACACACATACATACAAGAGGCCTGGGGCATGAAAATTCATGCACTGGAGGGGGTGTCCCTCAGCCCGGCCTGCCCTCTCTCATAGTCCAGGAGCCCTCAGGGGCAGGAAGCAGACTGGCGATCAGGGGAAGGCAACACCCCATCCACCTCTGCTGCTGCTACTGTCAGCAGCACAAGCCTCGGCTGGCTCTGGTTACCTGAACCTTGGGCGGCTCTGGGTAACTGGGCAGCTGCCATCTGAGGCTTGCCTGCACCTTGGGCAGGTGACATATGAGCCTTGCCTGTGCCTCAGGTATTGGCTGAACAGCCACCATCCAAGACTTGCCTGCGCCTTGGGCCAGCCCTGGGCGGCTGGGTGGCTGAGAGAACTGGGGACTCTGGAGGCAGGTGTGCAGAGCGGCCAGGCCCACCTGAAGGTAGGCCCAGTCTTGCTGCATGCCGGCCACCCCAGCAGGGCTGGGTGCCACTATCTTGTGGCTGTGGGTGTCTCCATCTTTGAGGGTGTGGCAGTCAATTAATATATTCCCTCCTTATTGGCTGTGGGTGCCACCATCTGTGCAATGGCATGAGGGCCAATTAGCATATTTTATCTTATTAGATAAGATATCCTATCTAATAAAGATGGAATATGCAAATTGACCATCACTCTGGCACAAAAATGGCAGGGTCCATAGCTACAAGATGGCAGCGCCCAGTCTTCTCAGCCCTGCCAGAGTTCCCCAGTCCTTGGGGGGGTGGCCATTGAGAGTGGACAGTGTGAATGGCCTGGTATAGTGCTTGCTTTGTCACTGCAGTGATGAAGCAAGTGTTCCACCCTGGCTGTGGAGGGCCTCTGGGCGGCGGGCACGGAGCAGCTGGGGGAGGGAGGTGCACAGGAGAGGGAACACTTGCGTTGTTGCAGGTCTGGCTGAGGGATTCCCCCACCTGCACAAATTTCATGCATCAGGCCTGTAGGAAACATATATATATATATATAATTTGTGTTAATATCTACATTAATTTCATTAATTAAGTGTATACAGTGGTACCTCGAGATACGAGTTTAATTCGTTCTGCAACCTTGCTCGTATATCAAGTTGCTTGTATCTCAAAGCAAATTTCCCCATTGAAATCAATTGAAATGCCGTTAATCTGTTCCAGCCCCCAAAATGCCACCCCAATTGTTCTTGTTATGTGTTTTTGAATAAGAAAAATGTATTTATAAATGACAAATATTGTATAAAAACATAATAAAAGAGAATGTAAAGGAATAAACTGGTTTTATAAAGTATATTTACCTACTTGTTACACTCTTAATGCTACACTTTATCCCTAAACTGAATGTAACTTAACTAATCTTCACTGATCTTAATTGCTACTGGTCTTTGCATTTTTGGCCGATTAAAAAAAAAAAAAACATGTCCAACGAGGTTTGCCTCTTCCTCCCTTTCAGAATGTTTCTGAAATGGGTGAGGCAAGTTTCATTGAACAGCTCCGATGCATGGCCAGTAGCAACTTTTTCGGGGTGTTTCTTTTCCACGAAATATGACACCCTCTCCCACATTCCTAAGATCTCCTTTATCTCACTTGTAGAGATCTCCTCCACCTCTGGCTCCTCCTCGAAACCAATTTCTTGGAGAACCTCCGCATGTTGCTGAGACTGCAACTCTTGTAACTCCTCCATGGTGAGTTCCAGAGAGTGCTCCTCGACGAGCTCATTCACGTCTCTCTCATCCAACTCCAGGCTCATGGATTTTCCCAGAGATACTATCTCCTCCTCCACTGGCACCTCGGGTTCGAATCCTTTGAAGGTCTTTTCGGCTACAGCCTCAGGCCACAGCTTCTTCCATGCAGAGGTCAAAGTCCTCATTGTAACACCCAGCCAAGCCTGATCAATAATTCTGAGGCATATCACGATGTTAAAGTGGTTCTTCCAGAACTCTCTAAGGGTGAGTTTGTGTTCTCCATCACCTCAAAGCAGCGCCGAAACAGGTGCTTGATGGACAGCTTTTTAAAATTAGAAATCACCTCCTGATCCATGGGCTGCAGGATAGGAGTGGTGTTGGGAGGTAGGTATACAACCTTTATAAACTTGAACTCTTCGAGGAGTTCATCTTCGAGGTTCAGTGGGTGAGCAGGAGCATTGTCGAGGATGAGGAGGGCTTGCATGGTTAGGTTGTTTTCCTGTAGATATTTCTTAACAGAAGGGCCGAAAACCAGGTTTACCCACTCCACAAAGAACTGCCTGGTGACCCATGCCTTCGGGTTTGCCCTCCACATAACTTGCAGTTTATCTTTTAAAATCTTATGTGACTTAAAGACTCTGGGGTTTTCCGAATGGTATATGAGCAGAGGCTTGATCTTGCAGTTGCCACTCGCATTGGCACACAGTGCGAGAGTTAGCCTATCCTTCATGGGTTTGTGGCCTGGCATCGCCTTCTCCTCTGCCGTTATATAAGTCCTATTGAGCATCTTCTTCCAGAAAAGCTCTGTCTCGTCACAGTTGAAGACTTGCTGGGGGATATATCCTCTGGCTTCTATCAGTTCGGGAAAAGTTTTGAGGTAATCCTCAGCTGCCTTCACATCCGAACTTGCTGCCTCACCATGCCTGACGATAGAGTGAATGCCAGACCTTTTCCTGAAGTTATCAAACCAGCCTCTACTGGCTTTAAATGAGTCTTTTGATGCTTCGTCCGTGGAAGTGCACGGGGTCTGCTCCAGCAAGTCACTGTAAATCGCTTGCACCTTCTCGCATATGACGCCCTGTGTTAATGTATCTCCTTTAAGCTGCTTCTCCGTCACCCACACCATCAGTAGATTCTCCATCTTTTCATGGAGAGAGCTACGGAGCTTAGAAATTATTGTAACGCCCTTAGCTGGCGTTATATCCTTTATTGACTCCTTCCATTTAAGCACAGTGCATATCGTTGAAGTACTACGCCCGTACTGCCTCGCCAAGTCAGCCACTTGCACACCTTGCTCATATTTTTTCTATGACTTCACGCTTTAATTCAATAGACATCATCCTCTTCTGAGCACTGACTTTCCACTCGCTTTCTTCGGACCCATGGTTATAAAAAGAAATGTGATAAAGTATGTAAATGCACAAAAGATGCTTCGACAACGAGGTAAACAAGCACACTGACTGAGGCGTGGGAAACTATGAGACACTCGAGTCGCGGTAAACTGGTGGGTCGTGTGCAGCCGGCCGATCCATGCAATTACTCATATCTCAAATGTTGCTCGTATTTCAAAGCAAAAAATCGCTTGCTCGACGGCTCGTATCTCAAAAATTTCGTATGTTAGGGCACTCGTATCTCGAGGTACCACTGTATTATAGACTGCTGCTACTATATGAAGATGCAAAAATGAAGAGGAAATACTTCCTATTTTTAAGAGAAACATGATTATGATTATTGTGAAGATTGATCAATAAACCAACATTGCAATCGTTTTGATATATAGTGTAGATATTTAGATGGCAATAGAAGAAAAGAAGAGATGTTTAGCTCTAGAGATTATGGAGAGTTAAAGATGGAGAATGAATGAAATAATAAACCCTACACTAGTGCATTTCTTTAAAAAATATTTTTATTGATTTCAGAGAATAAGTGAGAGGAAGAGAGAAAAACATGAGTGATGAGAGAGAATCATTGATGGGCTGCCTCCTGCACAACCCCTACTGGGGATTGAGACCCCAATCCAGGCATGTGTTTTGACTGGGAATCTAACTGTAACCTCCTAGTTCATAAGTAGATAGATATTCAACCACTGAGCCACACTGACCATGCCACTAGTACATTTCTTTATATGAGTATCTTCTGGTATACAATGGAACTATTAGTTCAATTTTACCTGATGGATAGGACCTTTAAAAAACATATTTTGTTAGAAACCCTGTTTATTCTTAAGCACTTATAAGTCTTTTAAAATAACAGTGAGTTCTAGAATAACAGTACAGTATTTTAAAATAGAGACTTCAAATTCCCTTTCTTCCATTCTGGGCATTCATTGTTTCTAGAATTTAAGCCAAACCCAAAATAAGCCTTTTAGTCCATGCTATTAGGGTTTAACTTGTCAAAGAAAAAAAATAAATTGAAACTTAATTTGATTTGAATTGATAAATATGCCGAGTAAAGAATTCCAATTTTAAAGACTGTGACACAGGAAAGAAACTTGATCTATGAGCCCAGAATTCAGTCTTACCAACTTGAAGAGGCAAATGGACAGAGATGACATTTTTAGGCCAGGATGACACACTTGACCTCAGTTAACTGATTATTTTGGTTGTCTTAATACAGACTAAAATATAATTAATTTGCTTTCATTATTGTAATTTATTGAAAAGGCAATTATAAAGTTTCATCTGTTCTAGATACAGTTAAAGAATATAAACAATACCCTAATCTGTTTGGCTCAGTGGATAGAGCATTGGCCTGCGGACTCAAGGGTCCCAGTTCCATTCTGGTCAAGAGCATGTACCTTGGTTGCAGGCACATCCCCAGTAAGAGGGTGTTGCAGGAGGCAGCTGATGTTTCTCTCTCATCGATGTTTTTAACTATCTCTCCCTCTCCTTCCTCTCTTTAAAAAAATCAATAATATATATACATATATATTTAAAAAGAATATAAACAAGAACATCTTTGTCTTCAAATATAAAGCTATCGGTAGCTACCAGCTGTAAAGCATTTGAGTTGTTCAAAATCAGCATAAATTGAAATATATTTCATCATTAAACTAGATTGTAAAAAAAAATTATTTCAAACAACTTTGAGATTATTTTTATTTATAGTATGAAAGCAATACACAATAAAATTAAGAAATAAATTCACTATTTATCTCAATATAATGCCACAAGACATTTTTTTTTCAGTAAAGGACCAAATATTAGGTATAATTACAAAACATTTCAACATCTATCAAAACCAGAATCATACAGTTTCCCCAAGAATACACATTCAAATTCATCTGTATAGCGTAGTAAGGGGTATAGACCATTTGAACAACATTAATTCTTAATACTTTTGTTATAATGAGGGGCCAATACATCATAGAATATGTCATAAATCCCATGATATAAATATAATTACCTTTCTGTGTGGAAATGCTAATTATTTCATATTAATAATTAATAATTATTCTGACATTACTATTAGATTTATTCTCAGAGTTTCTTTTCTGTATTTCCTAATTTGACTCTGGGACACTAAAATGTTTAACTTGCTCTGTGATACTTTGTTTTTATTTAGAATATAAATCAATGTAAAAGATGTGATGTGAGTTTATATTAAGTAAAATAAAAAAGTAAATAATGGCATTTAACTTTTAGCCATAATATATATATATTTTTTTTGATATGACATACTATAGGCAAAATATATCTTTATTCATGATAAATTACTATATCTAAAAATTGACTTAGAACAATATTTTTCAAATGCTTAGGTATGCAATGAAATCACATAATTTATGTGATGTAGCCCCATGTCGGTTGCCTTGAGAAAATAAATCTTCTTATGAATAGTTCTTACATTTTTGCTCAAATTTGAATAAAGAATTATTCTCTAATATTTATTGTTCTGTGTTACTCATGATTCCAATGTGGACAGAAAAGGGACTAAATATGCGGGATGGAGCCTAGGCTCAGTGTCTCCTAGATAGCTCCTAATTATGCTTTCTTGGTAGAGAAAGTGCTGAAGCTATAATTTAAAGCTCCGAGTGCCCAATTACATTACAAAAAATGTATGTTTTAGAATCTAAAGCTTATAAAACTTTAATATAATTGGATTGCTTTACTTGTGCTATAATAGATTAAAGCTGTGTTTTTAAATTATCAATGGTTTGTCCATTGTAGGAACTATAATATGTTTAGGAAGGTACTGTATGTTATTAGGATTACTTGATTTTTCTTTTTCTCTTTAAAAACCACACCCTTCCATCAATCATGGTTGAAGACTGCTTTGATGATGATAGAATTTCTCTATGTATGACAAGTATATAATTAACCATGGAATTTCACTAATTTTTTTCAGTTATGTTCCAAATGATACTTTAGTGTAAAAGCTGAGTAGTTTTATACCTTGAAAATACATGTCCAAAAATTAATCCATTAAGCACATTATGTACTTTAAAATGTTATTTTTTTCATCATCAACTAATATTTATCAAATACCCAGTGGACAATACCACCAGTTTCTCCCTGCAGCTGATTATCTATCAATCACTTCCCCACTTCCACATAGATACATTAATATAGTGTACTTGCAGGATCTCCCAACAGATAACTCTGCAAAATAAAAGAAAGTGATACAACACATTTATTCTTAACTATAAGCCTAACTACCGAGAATAAGACCATATACTTGCTTAGTGAAGAACTAGCACTGGATCTTCTGGGGTCTCCCCAGACTTTGCTCTGTATCTCATCTCCTGATGCATTTAGAAGGAGGAAACATAGCTGGGTAGCTTGATATGCACCTGGTTTGATATATGTCCCCAGAAGTAAGATTGAAACTGAATTGTTTTATGTTTGGCAATCTATACAAGAAGCATGAGGTTATTATTTTGCAACTAGATTTAGACTAAGAAGTGGATTCATCTTTTTTTCAACCTAAAGGATTTAGTTTTTGAACTATCAAAGAGAAGTTGTTGAAAAGCTGACAATGTTACAGAGGGCAGGGTCACTGAGATGCTGCCATACCTCAACTAATAAAGAACTGATTAATTTAATTGATACTTCATATTGGATAGTACCCTTTAAGAAGCATATTTTTATTTTTGAAAAATATACTTCTAAGACCTAAAGGCTTAATGTCCATAAAACATTTACAAACATTTTTTTAAGGCATATCAATACAGGGAATAAAAGGCCCGAGAATTTGGACAGGCAAGAGAATGAAGAGGATTGAAGTTGTTGGTTTCAGGTTCTCACAGTACAATCCAGTCCTCAGTTTCTTATCTACAAATTTATTTTTAAAAAATAAGATAAAAAAACCAACAATACTATTAAAATAACTATTACTTCCTTTAAGAAATGCAAAATATTTATGATGTATCCTTAAATTATTGCATGGTCTCTAAGAAGGAAAAGGAGCCAGACAAAATAACAGAACAAACCCACTGAGTTCCATTAATAAAAAATGCAGTAACAACAGCCAAATCGTGTTGTGATTTATCTCTCTTTGGAAATGAGAGAAACTGATGCTCTTGACTGGTTTTGATTTACCTGCATTCAAAGGAAGGCAAGTTCTGTCTTTAAAGTGGGAAACAGGCAAAAGTCAGGCTCAGCGGCCCTGGCAGTGCTTTGCAATGAATCAGCGAAGCTATATTTAAGTTTTAGGATTTTATATCCCAGACATGAAACCAACAAATTCTGGTTAATGAAAAGTAAACAGAAAAAGGTTGAGTGATTCTCAAGGCCCCAAGACTATAATAAAACAACTAATAACACTTGACAGTTTATTTACAAAGATCTTTCACACACTTATTTCATTTAGTCCTCACAATGACCCTGTGAGGAGAGTGTTATCAACTCCATTGTACAGCCAAGGACACAGAGGTTCTATGTATTTTTAAGTAATTTGCCTAAAGCCATGCATTTAATAATGAAGGAAACCACAGGGGGTGCAGAGCATTTTTTCTCTTTCTATTTCCCTCTGCATACTGATAGAAACCCTGCCTTTCTTCTACCCACACTGTTGAAAGGGTGGGAGATGGGAAGGAAAGACCAAGTTATTTTTAATTAAATACTTGGGGACATTATATATCCCGAGTTTCTCTTTAGCAGACTTTCTTATCTATGAATCTGGACTCCCCAACTATAAAGTAATGATCATGTTAATATCCAGCAAACCATTTTGTTAAGGGCTATTGTCCAATAGCAGTGTGATAGTTGGATACTGGTCAAAACATGTTTATACTGTTCTAGAGAAAGTCTGCATAGTACCTTGGCAATCCACTTCTACTTCTCTAATAAAATGGAGTATTCCTGTACAAATGTGACTTTAGAACAACCTTGCAGGAGAAGAGAAGTATTATCAGTGAGTTGACACATTTTTCTAACCTTCAGCATCTTAGTCCGTTGGCATTTCACAACCAACGAAGCATGAGGAACCTAGAGGAGGGAACTGCCAGTTCTAAACTTCCTGTTTTGGAATTTTAGGTGATTTATAGCTTCTAATAAAACTTTCTTCTTTCCACTCTGAACCAGACACTCCCCTTTGAAGTCTTTTCTAATTCGTTTACGACTCTAATGCTGATAAATGGTAAGCTCACTTTGTTCAGAAATAAGGCCCCTACATTATATGACTTCTAAACCAATCAAACCTTAGTTATATCAGAAATAAAAAGAGAAGAAACCAACAACAAATTATAAAGTCAGCATAGTTAAGATTTTTCCTTTAGAAACATCTGTTATATTTTCTTTAGGAACTTGTTATATTTCTGGGAATTAGGCCTGAACATTTTAGTGTAGCATGTTTTATTATCATTCTGTATAAACCAATTCATAGCATTTGGTTATAGCAATATGAAAATACAACCAGAAACACAGTCTTGTACCCAGCAAATTGCTTATCTGATATAGTTCATTTGTTCTCAAGATTATGAGCTGGATTCAGCCAATGGGCAAGCAAGTCTGTCCCAAGAGTCAGTTGCATGAATGAGGGGCTCAGGTTGAAACAGGAATAAATTTGATGAACTTAGAAGATTTAGGTGAGTCCTTCCAAGTACCCATACTGTTTGTCGGGCTCCGGTTGATAGTGTAAGAAGTCTGTCTTCTGCTCATACTGTCAGAATCTTCTTTGTTGAATGCTTGCTTCATGTTGTGGCAACACAGGAAGCTTTGGACACAGTCCTGAAGGAGATGGCCACTAAAAAACATGTATATCCATGGGTTGCAGCAACTATTCAAGGAAGCCAGCAATGCAGTGATGGTAATAGCCGGGTTTTCCGACTCTAGGGAAAGCAATAAGCGGAAATTATTCAAATTGTCAAATGCAAGTAACTGAGCACTGGATAAATTTATTTTTCTATTGACTAATGAAAGTAGGAAAAATTTATGGGTTAATATAGAAAGTGAAGGCTTTTTTTTATCAAGCAGGGAAATAGACGGTGTATGGAAATTGCTTGACTGCTTGACTATAAAATATTTTTTGTAGGGAAAATGCCTTGAAATGAATTCAGATATTTAAAAACACTCTTAAAATGTTTAAGTAGAATAAGTAAGTGGAGTTTTTAAGAGGTTAAGAATATTAAATAACTTATTTTTTAGAAGTTTGTATCCTTTGTTCTAGTACCAGCATGTGCTAAAGGACACAGCACTTATAGAGCTGCTACAATTGCAGTAAAATTTTAAGAGTCTATAACCACATACACCAAATTGATTCATCCCAATAACTTAGGCAGAAGTATGACATCCTGCACCATGTTTAGTAGTTTTAAATTTTTAAATATTAAAACATATTTCTGTAATAACAAAACTACACAGAAGGGAATAGTTGAAATAGGTCCCTGAAGGATGCACTATTTAGTTTTTGTTGTTGTAGTTTTTTGCGTAGTTTTTTTTTGTTTTTTGTTAATTAGAAAATTCTTTTAATTTAAAAAGAAAACCATCTTTGATTGTGGTTTAAAAATTAAATTATATTAAGAACAGTTGAATTAGGAAATTCCAACAGGCTTTTGAAACATTCTGCTAGTATGTTAGTTTGCCCTCTAAAACTGCATATGTATTATAATCTTTCATTTTCACACTGGAACAATAGATAATAAGCCTTTTTGAAGACAACAATAATTAGCAAGCACTGATTTCCCTTTGATTATAAAACACAAGCCTGGGTCTTCTCACTCATGCTATGCCAGAATAAATTACAGGTTATTTAATTATACAGTACTTTGTGCTAAGATGCTATACTTTTTAAGGTGGTCATTATCCATGGCTAAAAATATTCAAAAAAGAATGAAAATCATCAACATACCTCCACATAAATGAAGAATATTTTAGTAATCATGTCTAAATTCTGATAAGTAATTATTAGATGGATTTTTTTTATTTGGCAATAATTAGGAGGCTGCTAAGACCAAGCAAGACAGGAAACAGTTAACCAGAAATATAGCATTTATGTTGTATTTTTCATTGGTAATATTTAAGTCATGTATGGATTTTCATTTCTTTGAATTAAGTTCACGCTCAAATGTTTTATTTGCGCATATAAATTTCAAAGTATTTCACATATAGTCCCTAGTGAGTCCCAAATAACAAGAAAACAGTTCTTCCCAAATACACATTTCCCAACTACAGTCGTTGGTAACATTCCTGTAATACAGTTCTTTTGAGAGTTTTTTCTTACTAAAAGGAAATGTATTTTTTGAGATACAACATTAAATCATTTCTTTTGGGGTACATCCTAGTGAAGTTAGTTTTTCTAGTTTGTGAAGGAATCAAAATCAAACAAGCTAGTAGGTGTAGAGAACATTCTTCATAAACTATTGCAAAGGTTGCATGAAGAGGTGTATAGCTGTGTGGCCAAGTTACTGCTGAAAAACTAGTTTAACAAATTTAGAGTTTATTAATAATTCTACTTTGAAATTCCCTTCAAAGAGTGTTAAAGTAGTTATTAGAAAAGGATTGTAAGAAATGGAACCCTAGCTAAATGCCAAATTAGAGTTATTGACTTCCTATGACTCCTTTTTCAGAAAAAATATGTACATTTTACCCTTGCCACAAAATTTTTATATTAATTGTGATACTTTTCACAAACCAACGAAAAGCAGTTGTGAAGTATAAAAATATTTCCTTAAATCCAATAGATTTGAAAGCAAGTTAATTAACACGGAGGTTAGTGATTGGCAAAAGTCATTCATATATGCATTGCCTGTGGATACAGAAAAGTACGCAAATGGGAGCAAATGGAGGACATCTGTAATAGTGTACACACACACACACACACACACACAAAAAATAAACGTTTAGCATGGTTGCTGGATTAAAAAATCAACACATAGCAACAATATATCAATAATCAGCAGCAACCAGTTAGAATGTAATTAAAAAAATAAACTTACCATAGCATCAAAAAAATATAAAACTCCTAGGAAGAAATCTAATATAACACATGAAGGCCTTTATGGAGGAGAATTATAAAGTTTACTGAGAAAAAGCCATCCTGTCTTGGAGTTGTGTGGCTCCCCTTTAGGGCATGGTTCTGGATTTGTGGTCTTGGGATCACTGCAAACTACACATGCAGATTCCTGGGCCCCATTCCAAAGCTACCGGAATCAAAACGTCTGAGGTGGGGACCCCAGGAATATGCCCCTTTGAGGATTTCAGCCAAGGTGTAATTCTCATGCACACAAATTTAAGAACAGCTGTCCTAGGGGATATTATGGAAAGAATCCCTCTGCCCTCCCCCCCCCCTCCCCAGGACTCCATCCAGCCCCTTCCTCCATGGTCCCGACACCTACCGACCCAGCGGAGGTTCTCATCCCAGACGGACCACATCTGGACGACGAAGAAAGGCGTCCAGCAAACGATGTAAGCCGTCACGATCACGAAAGTCATCTTCACGGTGCGGATCTTGGCGCGGGAAATGATCTTCACGCTGCTGACACAGGGCTCGAGCAGGAGCCCGTTGTGGAAGGCGCTGCCGGTGCCCTCGGCAGCACCCTTGCCCTCGCGGGGCACCGTCTTCCCGCGGACGTTGCGCCAGATGTGGTAGCAGATGAAGCCGTAACAGGTGCCCAGGATGACCACGGGCGCCACGAAGATGCCGCTCGTCATCCAGGTCACGTAGGCGCGGGGGCCCCAGGGCTGGATGAAGGTGGCCCAGCAGTCGCGGGCCTTGGTGACGTTGTCCACCTCGACCACGGAGAAGATGAAGTACTGCGGCGTGCTCAGCGCGAAGCTCAGCGCCCAGGCGGCGGCGATCATGAGGCGCGAGCGCCGCGCGGGCTGCTGCAGCGTCTTGAGCGGGTGGCACACGGCGATGTAGCGGTCCGCCGTCATGACGACCAGCATGTACGCCGACACGAACATCGCGAACACCTGCAGGTGCTTCACCACGCGGCACAGCCCGTCGGGCCCCCGGAACCGGTAGGTGATGTCCCAGCACAGCTGCGGCAGCACCTGGAAGAAAGCCACGGCCAGGTCCGCCAGGCTGAGGTGGCGGATGAACAGGTGCATGCGGGACGTCTTGCGGGGCGTGCGGTGCAGCGCCAGCAGCACGCTGCTGTTCCCCAGCACCGCCACCACGAAAGTCACGGCCAGCACAGCGATCTCCACCTTGGCCAGCTCCTCGTCGCGCCCGTCCCTCGGCGGACCCCCGCCTTCCCGGGTGGCGTTGTCCCCGCTGGAGTTGCCTCTGCCGAAACGCATCCTGTCCTGGCAGCACCTCCGGGACCTCCGCGGAGGCTCGCTCCCTTCCTGCCTCCGCGGGCGGGCGTGCGCTCTTGGCCCCCGCTGCGTCCTCTCCTCCCCGCACTCGCCGCTCGCTCGCTCGCCCACCTGCAGGCGTCCCCGGGCGCAGCCGCCCACCGGCCAGCTGCGCTGCTCTCGGTTCCGTGCCGTCAGCCGCTGCTTTTCCTGCTCTTCCCTTACTCAACTCAGAGGCCGCCGGGGAGGTGCGCTCCGAGCCTCTGAGAGCGACGGGCTCCTCACTCGATTATTGAGGCGGGGTTTGTGTCCCCAGAACGCGCGCGCTCTCACCCCAGTGGTTGGAGACTGCTCGGGGCCTACTCTCCCCACCTCCCTACCCCGCTTCGGGGAGGGGGGTTTATTTTCCTGCCTTACGTCGGTGACTTGTCCGCTTTGCATCACAGCTGCAGGGGTGGGGCCGGGAGACTTGCCTGTTTCCTCCGCATACTAGGCGGGCTCCTATCGCTTTCCCGCTCTTCTGTTCCAAGAATCACGGTGGACAGGACGGGTCATGCCTTTTCTGGGATTACCACCATTTCCTCCAGGCCCTCCCCCACCCCCACCCCCCCCAACAGCCACCTCAGCCCCGCATTGACTTAAACAGACGGGGTCAATATACCTCTCCTAGAAATCCCGAGTCCACTCGGCCGGGCGCGCCGCTCTGGCGCCTGGCATTGGGGGGACTCCACCTCCTCCAGCCAGGTTTCACTCTCCTGAGTGCGGGGAGTCGGACTCCTTTTATTCCCAGGGGATTCTCTCTCTCTCCCTGCCTCGCCACACCCCACCCTCCTCTGCTGGGTCACAACGGGGTGGCTTCGAGGGTGCGCGCTCCCCAGTAACTTCTTTGCGGGCTCCCTGTTACACTGCCCACGTTTGCGGAGAGGAGGGACGCACTCACTCGTCCCACCGCAGCCCTGGTGGCCGCCGGGCGTGTATCTCCAGCCGGGAAAAGGATTGTCTCCCGGTTTTCCAGTTTCCCTCGGGGTGGAGGACACTTAGGAAGTTTTCTCTCAACTAGATTCCTGGCGTTTTCTCCCGAGAAAAGCTTGATTCCCACAGGGGGTGGGGGGCGGGGCGAGTGCACGGGAATTGGGCCACAGTAGTCTGTGGGGACATCGTCTGGTTACTGCTCAATCGTGGGGACATCTCTTCTAGTGGACAGAAAGCAGCTGCCCGAGGACGGCCACCCAGGCGGCGCTGTCCAGAGCACAGGAGCAGGGAAACTGCTAGGCTCCTGAACTGGGGAGGGGGTGGGGAAGGGGGGATGGCAAGGCAATCTCCAGGCTGGAAGGAGGCGCGAAGGAAGAGCGAAAAGACCTGTTAGTTACTAATTAGTTAGTTACTCTGGACAGCTGGAACGCAGCTGCAGGCCCAAGCGATGCAGAAATACTCTTATACGTACTAGTAAAAGAGCTTTGCGTTTTGACTTCAGTGAAGATATGCTCTGAAAGACAGCAAGGGGGAGCTGTTTTCAGGCTATTTCACGAAAGAAAGGAAAAAGAACCTACTCTGCAGGTACAGGAGCATGACTTATTTTTTAAAATATTTTTTAATTGATTTCAGAGAGAAAGGGAGAGGGAGAGAGAGAAACATCAATGATGAGAATCATTGGCTACCTCCTGCACGTCCCCCACTGGGAATAGAGCCTGCAACCCTTGCAAGTGCCCTTGACCTGAATCCAGCCTGGGACCCTTCAGTTCACAGGCTGACGCTCTATCCACTGACCCAAACCAGCAAAGGCGACTTACTATTTTTTTTTAAATCAGAATGTTCGTGTATTGTGGACATGGTATATATTTGCCTCAGAAAAATATCTGTGAAATGTAGGAACAGAAACCAAAGCTTTCCTGAGGTGCAGTTCTCACCGACAATTCTACTTTGCTTTCCAGTTCATTCATGCAGAGTCCCAAGGTTGTGCCATTAAGGATGCTAGACTTGACCTTTAGAGTCCGGCTTTACCGTGGGTATAAACGTCAATTGTACATCTTAAAAAATGGGAATAAAAGGACCTTTATCGATTATAAAGTTATTGGGAGAAGTAAAACAGTGTTCTGTGTGGGGAAATGCTCTCAAAACTATAGGCTCTGTTGCCTTGTTTCATGTTCTCCAGGATATTTTAAGAGGAAAAAGATTTTAAAAGTTCAGAGATGGCAATATAGTATGTAAAAGCTTTCCAGACCACCTGCCTGGAAAAATCCTTTGAGCAATTAATTAGGTCACTGACTTTGAGAGGTGACCCCCTTTTAAATCACAAATTACATTAGTGCTCCTTATGAGAAATAATGTCTGACCCTCGTGTCCCTGGGTATTGCAGGAGTGGTCCATTGACCAGACCCTGGCAACTCATTGCTCTTGGCCGTGGAGTACAATATTTAGGTTTCCGAAGGGGAGAGAATCTGCAGAACAGTGTCATGAAAGTTTCTATTCCAGAAAGCAGTGGTGGTGGCCTCTCAAGAAATCATTCATCTGTGTAAGCCTTCTGGTCCAATAATCAACCATATCCAATTTATAAAAATAACTTGCTAGTTTACATCAATGGACACAGTTGGAAGATATTCAGTGAACAGCAGTACTAGTTATACACATGCATTGTGTGTATGTATCTGACACATATGGAGATGTATAATATATGTATTTCAACAGGAAAAAAAAATGTTCGATGCAAATTCCAGACCCCACTCCCTCTTTTAATCTACATAGTTTAAAAAATACATCTCTCTTAATTTTACTGGTTCCATATTCAAAGGTAACCAGGACCAATGAAATAAACTAGTAGACTCGGTATTCATGTAACTCACTGGAACTGCTATGAAAATTACTCAGTGTGGGTAAAAAAAAATGTGGTTGTAAAATGTGAAAAGAACATCGTCAATTTTTTTTCTGTAGAATCTTGTGCTTTTTCTTAGAGCAATTGGCATTTGTTCTGTACTACTTCTACTAAAACTTACTACTTTCCCCTCTTACTCTCAGTGGATTTCAGTTAACATACTTTGGGGATGGTGGTGAAATGATGAAAAGAAAAATGTGTTAATTTGTGCATACATATCCTGGAGTCATCTTTCTCTTTCACTTGCTAGTCTTCTTTCCCCCAGTTTGCAATTCCAATTAAGAAGTATTTCAATTAACCAAAGCTGCTACCTCCTTCACTTACTAGCTGTGTGACATCTTTGAGCTTCAGATTCTGTGGAAACCCCTTTCGCATCCCACGTGGTTCAGGGTTCCCCGTTCAGGGTTCAGGTTCTGGAGGAGGCCATACGCAAATGAAAAGAGACTAGAAAAGTATTATTTGGGAATATTGGGAGGCCAGTCAGGAACCTTCCTCTAGTGAGAAGACTCTATTGCTCTAGCCTTGCTATCCCTTTTATTGAGACTTTGGGACATACCTATAGCCTTTAGGCATGAAACTTCAATAACAAAAATACAAAACATAGAGGTGGAGGCCCCTTCAGGCTTCAGCTAACAATGTCTCAACTAAACAATGACTGGTTAGAGCAATTAAGGTTGTTGACAAGCCTTCCGGGCTTCCTGTCCACATCTTTCTATTAGTGAAACAATGTTCTGATTTGGGCAAGATTCATCTGTAAAATCTTGGTGATAAAACATAATGTAGTTGCTGCATTAATTATATAACTGGTTGTTTAAGTTTCTGGAATTTTATAGGATTCAAAACATTAATTCTTCCTTTTTAAACATAGTAAATATCTTTCATATTTCCTGTTGTTTGCTAAGAAGGTTTTCCTTTTTAATTAGAGCAGCATGTCCCCAACTCCTTTCTGAGCAACTGAAGATATGGATATAATTCTTTTATGAGAACAGAATTTCATGGTCAAATACATTGGGGGAAGTGCTGTGTATACATATCTTTCTCTCCTAGAGATTTATACATAAAAAAAAGAAACCTTTGAGGAACCTACTTATCTTTGTTTATCCATGTTTTCCAAAGCTATTGGACTGTGGAAAACCTCCATCCTTTTACTTCCCCCATGGAAAGGTGATGAGTATGTCATAAGACAATGGATACAGTTTGGAAAACACTTAATAAAGTACTTGTATTTCCAGAACACTTTGGGTGCCACGACTAGACTTAGTCAAGTCAAGAAGTTGAAAGTATGAGTCAAGTGTAACCTACTCTTCCAGGGGCAGGGATGCCCAATATAAATGGGTTACATTTAGTTACTTCCTTTTCTTAAACTCAGTTTTTTTCCCTTAGTGAGAAAATGGAAAAAATGGAGTACCTGCAGGAGCATTCATTTTATTTCTATAGCCTAAAATGCCTCCTTCTCCTTCAATTATAAATTAATGACACTGCAGTTATAGGGCTAAGGTCTAGTATTTATACCAATACTTCTAGAAAATTAACAAATATCTATGGCACATCACTAAGTCATAAGCTGGATACAAAGAGGTATGTAATGATCACTAGCATTTATTAAACATTTTGTCTGTGCCAGGCATTGTCATAAGTGATTTACAAGTATTACTTTATATAATCCTCCCAATGACCTTATAGGGGTCATTTCATTTTACATTTGAGGAAACAGAGGCACAGAGAGGATAAATAATCAGCCTTGGGTAACAGAGCTGGTCAGTAGTAGTAGAAACAGGATTTAAACAGAAGCAAGTGACTCCAGCAGAGTTTATAGTCTTGACCATCACACTGTGCTGCCACTGTTGAGTTCATGGGTTTACTGCTCATATGAGGTACTTGGTTGGTCATTTAACATTTCATCTGTGCATGGCATGTTCTCCTTCAGGAGTAGGAGATTCTATAGGATCTGCACTGGTTATTCATTATTTCATTTAATATTTAAAATAAACTGCATATAGGAATACACTTATTGTTATCCCACTTCATAGGTGAATAAACAAAGGTCATCAAGGGTAAGCAACTAAGTCAAAGCCACAAGGCTCCAAGTGACTGAGCTGAGTCACACTTGGGTCCATTTGAAGTCAAAGCCTGGGTTCTAATCTCTGTGCCCTACTGTCTCCCATATATATCACAAGCACTTAACACATATTTGCAGTTAGAATGACAAATGCTTTAATACAAATTGGCTGTTCTTTACTTTTTGTTCCTCCATTTCTTCTTGAGGTTTGACAGAGGTTAGTTTTTAAGAAATTCTATTTCCATCTATTCCTCCTACCACTCGCTCTGCCACCTCACACACGCACTTCACACACTTACCTCACATATACACCTTACACACACTTGCCTGATACTCCGGTTTTCTGAAATCTTTTCCTTATCAGCAGGGAGGTCTGTGATTAATATGGAATAGGTTGAATTTTATTTTCTATTAGGATTTTCATGGTGGACAATATATTTACAATTAACTTATTCTGGATAAAGCAGACATGTTGCCTGAGAAAAGGTTAAATTCATAGAACTGTCAATTCCATTTATATGTGAGATTCTCAGTGGTTTAGTTCCATCAAATGTTTTTAAGATATGCTTGTAACAGAATAAGCTTGAAATATTTGGAGCTATCCCTCAGTGCTCCAGATGAGACTTTTATCTGATTACATGGGAAGTCACTAGGATGAGATAGCTACAAAAACAGCATCATCACAATTTCCTGAGAACCTGTAATCAAACGGACATGTGATACTCTTTATTCATTCTTACATGAAATACAATGTTAAAAAAATTAATATGTAACTGATGTTCATAGAAGTCTTACAGTTTTCCAGAATCTCTGTTTAACTTTGTACTTGAAAAGCCAGCCAACTTTCTCCAGTTTAGCTATTCTTTCAGTGAGCATCTCGCACTGCCCTGCAGCATTTAGGAAGCTGCTTCACACAAAGGAACCCTTTTAGTATACTGGAATCATAGCTCAGTGTTCTCAGCCACAGAAGACTCGAACAGAAATAGCAATCTACAACATCCTTAACATTACTTTTGAATAAGATTGTGAATAAGGAGAACAAAAAAGAGAAGCTGTATGGCACAGAGTAAGCCAGAGTGCATTCATTTATTATAACTATATTTTTCTGCTTAGAACGATATTATTTTATAAAAATCTGAAAAGTGAAAAATCTGAAGAAAATTAAAGATATTTCATACTACTCCCAGCATCCACAATCACAATTAAAATTTACCTGTGCCTTTCCAATTTTTTTCAATATCTTTGTATCTTATACACAACCAAAATTAGACCATACTATATATAATAATCTAATTTTTCAAATTCACATCATATTGTGAAATTTTTTCTATGTCATTGAATATTCTTCTATATGATCAATTTCATGGCTTTATAGTTCTCCATCATATCGATGTACTTAATTTACTTATTTTATATATTTCCCTTTCCCCTCCAAAAATTTTTGTTTCCCATATATCTGACTCATTATGTCTCAGTTATTTCTGAAGACAAAGTAGGCAGAAAAGTATTCAAAAACCCAAATAATTACAGGTTGAGAACCGCTGCTGTAGAACCTAAGACCATCAGAAAAACACAGATATTTACATTATGATTCATTAACTGTAGCAAAATTACAGTTATGAAGTAGCAACAAAAATAATTTTATGGTTGGGGGTCACCACAACATTAGGAACTGTATTAAAGGGTCGCAGCATTAGAAAGGTTGAGAACCGCTGGCTTAGCGTAATCTAATGTTATGGGGGTTTATGTACTTTTCTGGTATCAGTAGACCACCTGTCATGGGCTCTTGTTGGCTTCAACTGAGAAGTGTGACAAACTGTCAGGAAAAATTGTCCAAGACTTAAAAATATGCAGAGGAATTCTTGCCTGTTTTTTCAGTAGAGTGATAGCATTATCACTAAATGCACCTTAAGTTGACTTTCTATTGCCGAACCTATTTTACAACTCTGAGAAGGTAAGTTGTAGGAAACCGATGCACCTGATTCTTGTCCATAACAATGCAAATGAATTTAGCCCAATAATACTGTGGACCATTTCTCCACTATAGTAATTGTAATACCAATCATTATATTTTATGATCCTACTAGAGGCCCATTGCATGAAATTCATTAACTGGTCGGGTTCGTAGGCCTGGTGGGCAATCAGGGCCTATGAGGGAAATCTTGCACAGTCCTGATAGGGGCCTGCTGTCTGGAATCTGAGGGTCTGCTGGCTGCCAGCTGGGGCCTGCTGGACAAAGCATGCCAGCCGGGGCCTGCCAGCCAGGGCCCACAGGTCAGGGGAAGAACTGTGAGAGGTTTGCCAGCTGGGGGGGAAGGACCAGGGGAGGTTGGCTGGCCTGGCCATGGGAGGTTGGCTGTGGGATCACTGATGCTCCTGCACTGAGCATCTGCCCCCTGGTGGTCAGTGCATGTCATAGTGACTGGTCCACTGGTCGTTCTGGTTGTTCCAGTCATTCTGGTCATTCGGTCATAATGGTCACTTAGGCTTTTATGTATGTGTGTGTGTGTGTGTGTGTGTGTGTGTGTGTGTGTGTGTGTATATATATATATATATATATATATATATATATATATATGATAAGAAGCAATCTTGCATCGTTTAGAAAATTCAGTTCCACATTCTTGGCGTCCTATATATTATGCTTCTTCAAATTCACCCCTGAGTGGATTTTAACATCTTCCTGGTTCTCTCCTTCATTAATATGTTAAATAAAACTCTAGCATATTTTCATTTACATTTGTATGAGTCTTGTGATTTCCTTTAATTTTTTTTATTTTAGCAGCTCTTTGTGGTCTTGGGAATATGACTCTCTCTTTGCTACACCCCATGCTGAGGTCCCTGGCTTTTCTAGCTGGTCATCTATTCTGTTACAGGCAAGTCAGGCGATGGCTCCAAGGTAGAGGTGAGGGAGGAACACTCAATGTTTTCCTTTGCTTTGGCCCCTCTTCTCTCTTACCATGACTACTCAGATCCACCATCTGTCCCCAGCTTGATGATTTACTGTAGAATTCCTGCTCTTCATGAAGACTAACTGCCTGGCTTCCTCTATAAGTCCTCTGCTACTTCTTCCCTGCTTGGGCACATAATTTGTTTTATCTCCTTTAGGTCTGTATAGAGTAAAACATGATGGACTATCTCAGATTCTTTCTGCTTAAGCAAACTGAAATATAATATATATTCTATTGAATTCACCCTGGCTATGACTAGGGACTCAATATAAAGCCTTCTCCTTTCAGAATTCCAAGCTCAAAATGAGATACAAGCCTTTTCTACTTTTGGGTTTCCCAATTTATCTAGGAGTTTCTTTTCCTTCCTTCTGGTGGTTTCAAAATTAAAATGTAGTAGGCAAAAACGAGAGTCCCACTTTAAAATGTAACTTTTAAAAAATCTTTTCTCCTTTCTGGGAACTCTGCACTTTCTAGAAAGGATTCTTTTTTTTTTAATTTTTTTTTTTATTTTGTGTTACATGTATATATATCTCCCCGTTACCCCCCCCTTCCTTCCCAGGCATACCCCAACCCCCCAGTGTCTATGTTCATTGGTTATGCTTATATGCATGCATACAAGTCCTTTCATTGATCTCTTATCTACCCCACCTCTCCTTAATCTTCCTGCTATAATTGGACAGTCTGTTTGATGCTTTACTGCCTCTGTATCTATCCTTTTGTTCATCAGTTTACAATGTTCTTTATTATCCACAAATGAGTGAGATCATGTGGTGCTTCTCCTTCATAGACTGGCTTATTTCACTAAGCATAAGGCTCTCCAGTTCCATCCAGGTTGCTGCAAATGGTAAGAGTTCCATCTTTTTAATGGCAGCATAGAATTCCATTGTGTAGATGTACCACAGTTTAGAAAGGATTCTTATTAGGTGGGAAAACTCTTCTTCAGTCTTACATTAGAATCCTCCTTCACTCTATTATCCAACAGACGATAAACCCTGTTCCAGTCACCAGCCAGGATTTTGTCTTCAAATGCAAATCCAAGTTTTGAAATGTCTAAAAGTACTCCCACCCAGACCCCTCCACAAGATCCCGGCATTTGGAAATCAAACATTTTTGAATTTTATGCTTTTTATCTGCAATGGACTTAGCTCTATTTTAAAGTTCAGAGTTGAACAATGACTAATTTTAGGATAGATTTGCACCTCCTTTCTTTTTTCCTCCCCTTATTCCCTTTTACATACACTCACAGATCAATGAATGATGCTTTTTACACTGTGGGAAATGCTGCTGGGAAACTTAGAAAAGCTAAAAATTACTGAGAATAAAAAATATATCAGTTGAAGCAGCGGAATAGACTGACATGTTCCAAGCCTTGTCTTGGAGCAGGGAGAGGGAACAGCTGAGGGTTGCATGGGGAGTCTTTGTTGGCAAGTTTAGGGACAGTTATACTCCAGGAGAAGGTGGGGGACTGCTGGACAGGGCTCTCCTGATCGGGCAGCCCCCACTGCTGCTGTGTCCCTTCCTGGAACCACCAGCTTGGACATGGAGACCACGCCATCTTGAAGGGAAGGGTATATGTTATCAGAAGCCTGAGAACCTACAAAAGCAGCACCCACCGAACAGCTGTGAACCCCAGAACACTGATCTCCAGTTGGCACAAACACGTGGATTCAGAGGAGCTCTACCTTCCACCAAGGAAAGATCAGATTTCGCCTGGGATGAGGTGAGGTCTCTGGTCCTGCAGGACAGAGAAGTGTGTGCACTGCAGAAGCTGGGACTAGGGGAAGTCTGCGCCTGGAGCGATCCATGGCTGTTGGGGCTGGTGTGATCCATGAATGTGGAAGAGGGTCCTCAGAGCTGTTAATAGAGGGTGTCTCTATAAAGCAACCCACAAGGACAGCCTGGGAGTTTTAAAAGTGTGGCGGCTGTTTGGACACGAAGGGGATTGGGAGGCTGGGGACTGCACAGACTTGAGTACAGCACCCAAGTTTGTACACTTGCGATCTTTCCTCTTTAGATCCTTACTTCTGATTGCTGAGCCTAATACATAGGATCACCCAGTTGGGGACACCCTAGGAGACTGCAGGGGAAAGTTATTTTTCTGGAGCCTGGGGATTGGAGTGGGGAGTGACGGTATTGAGTGTCACAGGGAAAGCAGGATCTAAGCACAGGCTAGAGAGGGCCTATAGTCTCACAGGTCAATCCAGAAACATTGCCACCCGGGGGCTGAATCACAAATTGACTCTTGTATAATAACAAATAAAGGAATAAAGAAATTAAGACACACCGCATCCTTAAATATCAGGACTGGCTTAGAACACTGAGGAGCAATGGAATTCAGGGAACTGCAATACTGTCCTGACTAGGAAACAGGCTTGTCAAACAGAACAATAGAGGAAGTGAATGACCTTCACTACTTCACATTCTATTTTTTAATTTTTATTTTTTTCATCTTTTACTTAGGAAACAATTTCTTTTTTCTTTTTTTCCTCACTTGATTTTACCTTTTTAATTATTATATTTTTATTTTCAATCAGTATTATTACTACTAATATTTTACCTTTTTGTTAAAAAAAAGTGTCATTTTATTTTCTCTTTATTTTACTTTGGGATTAGTGTTCTACATTTTATTTTCATCTTTCCTTTAGCATCATTTTACTCTATCTCAACTCTACCTTTATGCCATAACTCTCTTCCTAACTTTCCCCCTTTTGTTGCCCTGTTTCTCTTACCCTTTTCCTACTTTAGATTTTCCCTATTCTTTTTACCACCTGTTAAAATTTCAGCCTACTTATATATCTAATTTCCAATTCCCTGTTCCAAGCCAATATACACCTCTCTCTTCTCTGTCTTCATTATCCAAAAATTGTTTTTCTCTCTGTCCTTTTGTTGTTTGCTTGAATGTTGATTATATCGATTTTTATGATTTTTTGTGAGATAGTTTTGCTTATTCTTTTTTATTTTGTTTGTTTGTTTGCTTGGTTTTTGCTTGTTTATTGCTTCTGTTTTCCCTTGCCTTGCTTGATATTAGCTGTTCTTTGTAGTTTTTATTAATCTCCAGTTACTTGTTGCTGACATTTGTTGAGATCAGTGGTTGTTCTATTGGAGTTTTCTCCCCATATATATAGTTTGTTCCTCTTTTCTTTCTTTTTTCTCTTACTTTTTTTCCCTTCTCCCAATTTCATTTTGGCACTACTTTCTTTCCTTTTTTTTCTTTCTTCTTCTTTCTCTCTTATCCCCTAATTTGCCTCTCTCTGGTGGTCACCATAATTTCTGGTTATTACTATCATGAATACATTTTTGTTCAGTGCCTTGTGCATTGTACCTGGTTGTGTTCTATTTTGTGCCTTTAAATCAATGCAAGAGAGAAAGAACTACATAACCAGACATCCAGAAAAGAGAGACCATGGAGAGACAAAGAAACAGCCCACATGTAAAAGAAAAGCAGGCATCACCAGAAAAGGAAGTAAACGAAATGGAGGCATCAACCTGTCAGAGAAAGAATTCAGAGAAATGGTCATAAGGTGGCTGAAAAGAATGGAAGACAAATTTGACAATATGCATGAAATGAAGAGGAAATGAAGAAAAACCAAGAAGAAATGAAAAATGACATCGCTGCTGTAAAGAACTCAATAAAAAGCATCAAAAGTAGACTAGAAGAAGCAGAGGACTGCATCAGTGAGCTAGAAGATAAATTAAGAAAAAATACCCAAGTTGAGAAGCTTTTAGAAAAAAAAAATTAAAAGCAGGAGGAGCACCTAAGGGAACTGTGGGACAACACAAAACAAAACAAAACAACATCCTCATAATTGGGGTTCCAGAAGGAAACTGACCAAAGAATAGGAAACCTGTTTGAAGAAATAATGATAGAAAACTTCCCTGATATGGGGAAGAAAAAGCCCACACAAATCCAAGAAGCTCACAGAGTGCCAAGCAAAATGAACCCAAAAGATCTACGCCAAAGCACATTATAATTAAATTGGCAAACACCAACAACAAAGTAAGAATCTTAAAAGTGGCCAGAGAGAGACAGAAAATTACCTACAAAGGAACCCCCACCAGACTAGTGACTGATTTCTCAACAGAAACTCATTAGGCCAGAAGGGAATGAAATGAAATATACAAAGTCATGCAAAGGAAGGGTCTGAACCCAAGAATACTATACCCAGCAAGGCTATCAATCAAAATTGAAGGGGAAATCAGAACTTCACAGACAAAAAAGGACTAAAGTAATTTATTACCACCAAACCAGCAATGCAAGAAATGCTAAAAGATCTGCTGTAAAAAAAAAAAAAGAAATAGGAAGCAAAGAAGGAACACAGGGGTAAAGAATAAAAATGGTGACAAATAAGTATCTATCAATAATAACTTTAAATGTAAATGGATTAAATGCTCCAATCAAAAGACATAGGGTAAAAGACTGGATACGAAAACATGACACATATATCTGCTGTCCACAAGAAACCCACCTCAGCAAAAAAGATGCACAAAGGCTGAGGGTGAAGGAATGGAAAATGATTTTTCAAGCGAATGGAAATGAAAAAAAAGCTGGGGTAGCAATACTTATATCTGACAAATTAGATCTCAAAGTGAAGGACATAATAAGAGATAAGGATGGCCAATTCATAATACTAAAGGGAACAATCCAACAAGAAGAAATAACTCTGGTAAACATATATGCACCCAATACAGGAGCACCTAAATACATAAAAAAAACTTCTGGAGGATATCAAGGGAGAAATTGAGAGCAATAAAATCATAGTAGGAGACTTTAATACCACATTATCACCATTGGACAAATCCTCTAAACAAAATATCAGCAAAGAAACATCAATCCTAAATGACTCACTAGAGCAGATGGAATTAATTGACATCTTCAGAACATTTTACCCAAAGCCACAGAATATACATTTTTTTCAAGTACACATGAGTCATTTTCAAAGACCGACCATATGTTGGGTCATAGGCAAAGTCTCTTCAAATAGAAGAGATAGAAATCTTATGAGGCATCCTCTCAGATCACAGGGGTATAAAACTGGAAATCAACTACAATAAAAACAATACAAAGAAATCAAATACATGGAGACTAAACAGCAAGCTATTAAACAATGACTGGGTAACCAGAGAGATCAAGGAATAAATAAAAACATCATGGCAACAAATGACAATGAAAACACAACAATCCAAAATTTATGGGATACAGCGAAAGCAGTCTTGAGAGGGAAGTTTATAGCTCTACAAGTCTACTGCAAAAAAAAACAAGAAACAATGGTAATAAATTACCTAACCTTACAACTCAAAGGAGTTAGCAAGAGAGCAAGAAAAAAATCCCAGTTTAACTAGAAGGAAAGAAATAATAAAGATTAGAGCAGAGATAAATGACATAGAAACCAAAGAAACAATTCAAAGGATCAATAGAAACCAAGAGCTGGTTCTTTGAAAACATAAACATAATTGATGGACCTCTGGCCAGGCTCACCAAGAAGCAAAGAGAGAGGATCCAAAATGAATAAAATAAGAAATGAGAGAGGTGAAAAAAACAACAGACCCCACCAAAATACAAAGGATTGTTAAAAAAATACTATGAACAACTCTATTCCAACAAACTGGACAACCTGGAGGAAATGGGCATATTCCTAGAAAAGTATAACCTTCCAAAACTCAGTCAGAAAGAATCTAAACAACTCAATAGGCCAATAGCTATGGAAGAAATTGAAATAGTCATCAAAAAGCATCCAGCTAACAAAAGCCCAGGGCCAGACAGCTTCACAGGGGAGTTTTACCAAACATTCAAGGAAGAATCCTTCTAAGATTATTCCAAGAAATTCAAGATGAAGGAACACTTGCAAGCTTATTCTGTGAAGCCAGCATCTCCTAATACCAAAACCAGATAAAGACAACACAATGAAAGAGAATTACAGGCCAATATCCATCATGAATATAGATATCAAAATCCTCAACAAAATTCTAGCAAATTGGATCCAGCAGTACATCAGAAAGATCATATACCATGACCAAGTAGGATTTATCCCAGGAATGCAAGGATGGTACAATATCCGTAAATCAATAAACATGATACATCACATAAACAAACTGAGAGATAAAAATCACATAGTCATATCAATTGATGCAGAAAAAGCATTTGACAAAGTCCAACACACTTTCTTGATAAAAACTCTCAGAAGGTGGGAATAGAAGGATCATACCTCAACATTATAAAAGCCATATATGATAAACCCACAGCTAACATTATACTCAGTGGGCACAAACTAAAACCATTTTCCCTAAGAACAGGAACAAGAAAGGGATGCCCACTCTCACCATTCCTGTTCAACATAGTACTGGAATATTAGTCATTGCGATTAGATAAGAAGAAGAAATAAAAGGCATACAAATTGGAAAAGAAAAAGTAAAGCTGTCGAGATGACATGATATTGTACATAAAAAACCCGAAAGACTCCATCAAAAAACTAATAGACTTAATAAATGAATTCAGCAATGTAGCAGGATACAAAATTAATGCCAAGAAGTCTGTGGCATTTCTATACACTAATAGTGAACTTTCAGAAAGAGAGAATAAAAAAGCAATCCCATTTACCATCACACAAAAAAATAAGATACCTAGAAATAAACTTAACTAAGGAGGTAAAATACCTATATGCGGAAAACTACAGGATACTGAAAAAAGAGATAGAGGAAGACATAAACAGATGGAAAAACATAGCACGTTCATGGATTGGGAGAATCAACATCATTAAAATGTCCATACTACCCAAAGCAATCTATAGATTCAATGCACTCCCAATAAAATACCAAGGGCATATTTCACAGACCTAGAAAAACTCTCCAAAAATTCATCTGGAATAAAATAAGTCCCTGAATAGCCACAGCAATCCTGAGAAAGAAGAATAAAGTAGGTGGGATCTCAATACCAGATTTCTAACTGTATTACAAAGCCACTGTTCTCAAAACAGCTTGGTACTGGCACAAGAACAGACATATAGCCCAATGGAATAAAATAGAGAATCCAGATATCCACCCAAACCACTATTCTCTGTTAATATTTGACAGAGGAAGCATGAACATACAATGGAGTTAAGACAGTCTCTTCAATAAATGGTGTTGGGAAAATTGGACATATACATGCAAAAAAATGAAACTTGACCACCAACTTACACCATACACAAAAACAAACTCAAAATGGATACAGGACTCAAACATAAGACAGGAAACCATAAAAATACTAGAGGAATCCACAGGCAGCAAAATCTCAGACATATGCTGAAGGAACTTCTTCAATGATACTGTTCCTAGGGCAATGGAAGCTAAAAAGAAAGTAAACAAATGGGACTACATCAAAATAAAAAGTTTTTTCACAGCAAAAGAAGCCATCAACAAAACAATAAGAAAGCCTGCTGCATGGGAGAACATATTTGCAAATGTTATCAATGATACAGTTTTAATTTCCAACATCTACAGGCAACTTAAACAACTTAATAAAATGAAGATAAATGATCCAATTAAAAAATTGGCAATGGACCTAAATAGAATCTTTTGAAAGAAGACAGAAGGCCAAGGGACATATGAAAACATGCTAAAGACACTAATTATCTGAGAGAAACAAATCAAAACGACAATGAGATACAATCTCACACCTGTCAGAATGGCTATCATCAACAAATCAGCAAACGACAAGTGCTGGTGAGGATGTGGAGAAAAAGAAACCCTCGTGCATGGCTCGTGAGAATGTAGACTGGTGCAGCCACTGTGGAGAACAGTATGGAGTTTCCTCAAAAAACTAAAAATGGAACTCCCATTCAAATCAGTAATCCCACTCCTAGGAATATATCCTAAGAAACTAAAAACAGCAATCAGAAAAGATATATGCACCCCTATGTTCATAGCAGCACAATTTACAATAGCTAAGATTTGAAAACAGCTTAGTATCCATCATTAGATGAGTAGATCAGAAAACTGTGGTACATCTACACAATGAAATACTATGCTGCCATAAAAAGGAAGGAATTCTTATCACTTGCAGCAACTTGGATGGAAGTGGAGAGCATTATGCTAAGTGAAATAAGGCTGTCAATGAAAGAAAAATACCACATGATCTCACTCATTATGGATAATAAAGAACATTATAAATGATGAACAAAAAGATAGATACAGAGGCAGTAAAGTATCAAACAGACTGCCAAATTACAGCTGAAAGGTAAAGGAGAGGTGGGGTAGATAAGAGATCAACCAAAGTACTTGTCTGCATGCATATAAGAATAACCAATGGATGCAAGTCCTTGTGGGGTGGGGGGTGAGGGCATGTATGCGGGTGGGGTGTGGGGGCAATGGGACGATATATACACATGTAATACATTAATAAAAATGGAAAAAAATAAATCAGTTGATATTTTCAAATACTTCTGCAAGCATCATTAATTTTCAAGATATGAGATAGTGTTAATGCACTTTCTGCTCATTGTTGTTCTAAATGTATCTCAAAAATAATCTTTTTGAACTTCACCCAGGGAGTTATGGGTCAGATAAGAAAATGAGCCAATAAACCTTCTATCTGGATTGCCATCCTTCTTTTCATTTTGATTCAGATATCTGAGAGTATTAATGTTCTTACTGCAATTAATAATTTGAACTCTGTCAAAGGATATAATTTGGAAATAATCCTATTTTAAGATAGGATTATTTATTAAAAGTATAAACTCTCATAAACCATGTTACACTCTCCAAATGTTTCTTGTTAAGAATACAGGGCTTCTCTTTTAGAAGTGTTTTAAATATTTTAATACATTTTATGAGATAGCATAAGCCAGTAGTTACCAGTTTTTCTCCAGTCCTCAAAGCACCAAGAAACCTGGCATTTACCCATAATTAGCAATTGCTTTAGGACAGTGATTTCATGGAAAAGAAAAAGGAGAAGACATAGTAGAATTTCTAGGAAACTGTATGAAGAGAGACAGTATTTTAAGATCTTCTGTAGTTAAAAAAAAATGGTTCTGAAATATTTTTGAAACTCCTACCACATACTCCCACTGAAGGAGGAGTCCACCCTCCTAAGATATGTAATTTCAAGCGAGTGTTTTTAATTTCATCCTGTGCATATTGTGCTAAACAAAACAATAATGGCTGCAGGCTTTTTAGAAAATGTACTTTTAATTAAAATCAACCCAACCCAATCAAACTTATGTTCCCCCTTTCCTGTAACATTTAAAATTTTCAATGGAGTCTTTTCCAAAACATTTAATTAAGCATTCAATATCATGAGAGTTCTTCATTTTTAATAAATCTGAAGTACAGAATCTTAATAATCTATTGCTACTCATTTCATTTCCCTTTCTCCTCATCTCATTTTTATACTCTCTCCTGCACCCATAGCTAGTGTCTTATGGAGGAACTTCTGATTTAAGACTCCATTTTAATAACATGTATTTTTAATTTTTTTTTTGTAAAGCAGAAAATCCCTTCAAAGGCAAGACAGGTAATATTTATGTAAGGTATAGAACAATAGGAAGTAAGGAAATTGTATTTAGATGACTACACTCATTTCTCCCTTAAGAACATTCAAATTAAAATAAAAAAGCCACAGTGTTTTGATCAAATGAAATAAAAGTAAAAAGGCAAAAGTTCCACTCCTCCCCCACATTACAGCATGTAATCAAAAAATAAAATCCTAATACTTTAGAATTTGCCATTGCCATAACAGCTCTTCCTGCTTTCATATCCCTCACTTCTGGTACTTTAGTGATATTTCTTAGAATTCAACAGTATGTTTACTTAGTTATAACCGTCTCCTGAGTCTTTACTGTGAATATTTTGGCTGGATTTCATCTGTCTAGATCGTTGCAATAGTTAATTTGTCCACATAAACTTGCTTAAATCATGTCTCTCTCTATTCCTTCTGGTTATTAATAAAACATTGGGAAGTCTCATTTCTTATCATAGTATCATTATTCTAAAATTTTCCTGTCCCTTCATTGTTTCTTAAATATTTGGCCAGATTTTTTTTTTAAATGTCAGTCTCCTTTCATTGTAGCTAGAGAACTTTCAGCTAATGTCTAATGATTACTCAGAAAGTGAACTGATTTATTGCTGCAGGATTTCCACAGGGTTGTTATGACTCAGTGTCCTCTCTGAGTGCTGCTTATTTCTTCCCTGTGTCTTCAAACCTTATTGATCTTATTAGAGTGCTGCCTGAAATCGGGGAATAATTTGAAGTGGTTGTTATGAAGGAAAGAGAAGATTTTATTTTGAATTAGTTATTGAAACTTTTTTTAATATTAGAGGCCTGGTGCACCACATTTGTGCACTGGGTGGGGTCCCTCACCCTGGCCTGTGCTCTCCTTAGTGCTGCTATGGAGGTGGGAGAGGCTTCAACCAGCACTGCTGCACTTGCCAGTGGTGAGCCTGGCTTCTGGCTGAGTGGCGCTCTCGCTATGGGAACGCACTGACCACCAGGGGGGATCTTCTGCATTGAGCATCTGCCCCCTGGTAGTCAGTGAGTGTCATAGCAACCGGTCATTCTACTATTTGGTCGATTTGAATATTAGGTTTTTATTAAATAGGATTTCTTTTTCTGAAATTTTTGCACATGGAATTATTTCTTTTACTGTGTTGCTCCCTGGTTGATGGCCTATCTTTGATTCTAGAGTCCTCCTTGAATCAATGGAAATATTTCTTTTTTTTTTAAGAAATTAAATTTTAGCTCATTCTGAATACTAGATATCTAAAAAGGTTTGAACTTTTCTGTAACTCCTTTTCTGAAATCACCAACCAGTTAGCAATTATACCTGGTCTTTTATTCAGAGGGATCTTGTTTGAATCTTGTTTAATGAATGATTTTTAAAGAAGACATAAACCTTATAATAATTTTTGAAAGACCTAGTGTTAGACTAGGTACAGGAAAGTGTTTTCAATAAAAGCTGTGTCCTTCCAAGTTCCTATTTTAAATTGAGGTCATCACTGTTCTTATCACTATGGTTTAGTGTATGTATCAGTTAGGATAACCCAGGTTCTAAAGCAACAAGATACTCCAGATCATAGGGGCTTAAAACAAGATTTACTTTCCCTTCATTCAGTGTTATCATGGTTAGTTGGGGCTTTTCTCCATATGTTTCTTAATCAGGAACCCAGCTGATGGGGGATCTGTCATCCACAATATCACTGGCCACTGCAGCAGAAAGAGGGAAAGATGAAGAATCCTGCACAAGATCTTAAACAGTTTTGCCCTGAAGTGACACACATTACTTTCGCTGATATTTTATTGACAATAGCTAGCCAAATTGATAGCCATGCTTAACCTAAAAGGTCAGAGAGGTGAAAGATTTCTGTGTGCCCAGAGAAGGGAAGAGAGAACTCCATATATTGTGGAGCATCATTAATGTCTACTGTCCAGTATTTCCTTGTTCCCCTTTCTGAGCTCAAAAATAAGATCTCCCCTAACTAGTCTTCTTCTACTCTTAGAGCTATGAATGTTTTTATTTTTAAACTATTTAAAATTGAGCCAGAGTGCATAACTCTGCTTTTTCTTCCTTGAAATTACTTGTGAGGATGCAAGATGGATAGTTGGCATTTGTCTGTACAAATACCCTTCTAGATATTTGGATTGCCTACTTATAACAAGTACTTTCTTTTAAAAATATTTTTTAAAGTATGTTTTTATTAATTTTATAGAAATAAGGGAAAGGGAAAGAGACATAGAAACACTGACTTGAGAGAAACATTGGTCAGATGCCTCCTGCATAACCCACTCTGGGGATAGAGTTTTTAACACCGGCATGTGCCCTGACTGGGAATCAAACTGGCGAACTCTTGGTGCATGCGTTGACACTCAACCACTGAGTTACAAGTGCTTTTTTCATAGGGAAAGGGGCTGGAGAATAAGAAAATTGAAATAGGAGAAACCAAGATGACGGCATAGGTAAACACTTAAACTGCTGACTCACACAATAATTTCAAAACTACAACTAAAAGACAAAATGGACATCATCCAGAACCACGGAAAGGCTGAATGAGTGGAAATTCTACAACTAGAAGGAAAGATAAAAGCACACTGAGACTCAGAGGAGCTGTAGAAGGCAGAGGTAGAGAGGTACACACACGGAGATGGCAGGTAACTGAGTACATGGCTGGCTTTCTCAATTGGGAGGGAGACAAAAGCTCCTGAGTACTCCAAACTCCAGTATTGGGTGAGACTCTGGGGAACCAGACTCATTTGGGGAGAAAATGGACTGTTTGTCAGCGGGTGAAACTCAATGGCGGCTTTCTCTCAGAGGTGCTTGCAGCGATTACTGTAGGACACTGAGACTCAGGGGTCTCTTAGGGCAGGGCTGAAGGGAAGCCATTGCTGTTGGTTCCGACCTGAGACTCACCCCATCCAAGCTGAGCACAGAGGCCTTTGCAAGTCTTGTCTCATAAGGGTGTCTCCAGCACAGAAGTTCTTTCATCATAGACACAGCTGATCCTCACAGCCAATTGGCCTGGAGGTCAATTCCTCCCAGTGATGCCAACAACAATCAAGGCTTAACTACAACCAGACTGGATACATAGTCCACAAAGGGGTCCACCAAGAGTGTCCACATCAGGTAACTGGGGAGGCTGAGCCACTGGGACACTGTACCATAGGACACCTAGCACACAAAGCCACTCTATCAACTCAGGGAAGCAACGAAAATGCAGAAACAAAGAAACAGGTCACAAATAAAAGAAATGGAGGAAAACAAATGACTGGATATAGAGTTCAAAATCACGGTTATAAGGTTTTTCATGAATTTTCTAGAAAAGGCCAATAAATTTAGAAGACCCTTGAGGATATGAAAAAGGGCCAATTAGAAATTAAGTATACACTGACTGAAATAAAAATAACATAAAGAGATCCAACAGCAGACTAGAGGATCACAAGAATCAAGTCAAAGATTTGAAATACAAAGAAGCAAAAAAACACCCAACTGGAAAAGCAAAAAGAAAAATGAATCCAAAAATATGAAGACAGTGTTAGAAGCCTCTGGGACAACTTCAAGTGTACCAACATCAGAATTATGGGGGTGCCAGAAGAAGAGAGAGAGCAAGATACTGAAAACCTATTTGAAGAAATAATGACAGAAAACTTCCCGCATCTGTTGAAAGAAATAGACTTACAAGTCCAGGAAGTGCAGAGAATCCCAAACAAAAGGAATTTAAAGAGGACCACACCAAGACACATCATAATTAAAATGCCAAAAGCAAAAGACAAAGAGAGAATCTTAAAAGCAGCAAGAGAAAAATAGTTAATTGCCTACAAAGGAGCTCCCATATGATTGTTAGCTGATTTCTCAACAGAAACTATGCAGATCAGACGGAAGTGGCAAGAAATTTTCAAAGTGATGAATAACAAGAACCTCTAACTAAGATTACTATATCCAGCCAAGCTATCATTCAGAATTGAAAGTCAGATAAAGCGCTTCACAGATAAGAAAAAGCTAAAAAAGTTCATTACTGCCAAACCAGTGTTATATGAAATGCTAAAAGGTACTCTTTAAGAAGATAAAGAAGAAGAAAAAGGTAAAGTTAAAAATTATGAACAACAAATACATATCTATCAACAAGTGAATATAATAATCAAGTGAATAAAAAATCTGATGAACAGAATAAGCTGGTGAATATAATAGAATCAAGGGCTTAGAAAGGGAGTAGACTGACAATTTTTAGGGGGAAAGGGGCGTGGGGGTGTGGGAAGAGACTGGACAAAAATTTTACACCTACGGATGAGGACAGTGGGTGGTGGGATAAGGGCAGAGGGTGGGATGGGAACTGGGTGGAGGGGAACTATGGGGGAAAAAATGAGGTACAATTGTAATAATCTGAAGAAGAAAGATTTATTTGAAAAAAAGAAAATTAAAGTAAGGCAATACTCAACTTCTTCTGGACACCTCCAAGCCCAATACAAGTAGCAGCCATCTACAGATGGCTCTGTAGCTCATGCTGGGTTACTCTAGTCAGGGCTTAGGCAGTGACTGACTTTGTACTTCCTAAGTGCCAGTGCGCTCAGACAAAGCCAGATTACAACCTCACCTTCACAAGTGACACACTCAAGGGGCAGACTCATTGAGCAACAAAGCCCCACTGAAACAAGTCCTTCTCTATAGGTCAGTTTCTTCAAAGCAGATCCTCTGCTGTAGCCACAACTAGTCTTCACAGCCAATCAGCTTGGGGATCAATTCTTCCCAGTGATGCCAACAGTACAACTACAACAGCACAGTGCACACAGTGCATACAGTGTTGCACCTGGTAGTGCCCACCTTGGGTGAATGGTGAGCTACTGGGTCCCAAAGACACCTACTATATAAGCCAAATCTACCAAGCTTGGGAGATATAACAGCTCTTCGTAATCCTCTCTAATAAAAGAGTAATATGCAATTGACTGTACCTCTGCTACACCCACAAGCCATGCCCACCAGCCAATCAGGAGCAAGTACACCAATTAACCCAATCAAGATGGCTGCCATCATGGAGAGAGCAGAAGGCTTGGGTTTCCTGGCGATGGAGTAAGCCAAGCTTTCTGCCTGCCCTGGCCTGCCTTGGCCTCTGCTTAAGGCTAAAATGTTTCAATTATAGAAGATAAATAAGCCCCAACAAAAATGGCGGCAGCCATGGTGCTGGAGAGAGCAGGAGGTCTGAGTTGTCCCCGGTGATATACGAAGCCAAGTTTCTGCAGCCCTAGCCTGCATTGGTCTCCACTCCAGGAGACCCTTTCCACATCCTGCGTAGTTCAGGGTTCCCAGTTCAGGGTTCTGGTTCTGGAGGAGGCCGCACTCAAATGAAGAGAGAGACTAGAAAATATTAATTTGGCAATATTGGGGGGCCAGGCAGGAGCCTTCCTCTAGTGCAAAGGACTACCACTTGCTCTGGCCTTTTTCTCCCTTTTATTAAGGACACACCCATAGCCTTTATGCAGGAAATTACAAGAACAGAAATTAACATGAAACCAACAGGTAGCTAACAATGTTTCAACTAAACAGTGAGTGATTAGCTCTGACCTTTCAGAGCAATTAAGGTTGAACAGCCTTCTGGTCTCCTGTTCATAGTGAAACAATGTTTGGTTTCCGGCAACAAAGTTTCAATTATAGAAAATAAATAAATCCCAACAAAAATGGCTGTGGCCATAGAGCAAGCAGGAGGCTTGGCTCTGGTCAAAGTACAAAGTTTCAATACCAGGGCCTCTGCTTGAATCACTGGGGAGTGGGGCCAGTCTGCAAACCACCACAGGCCCCTTGTCCAGGCCATCCCATGTCCCAAGGGAACACCCACTCTGATTCAGGACACCCTTCAGGCAAACCAGCTGGCCCTCACCTGTGCACTAGGCCTCTATCCTATCTGATCCCATCTAATAAAAGAATAATATGCAAATTGACTGTCACTCCAATACACAAGATGGCTACCCCATTTGATCAAAGATGACTGACCCCATGTAGATACAAGTTGGCTGCCACGAGATGGCCAGCAGGGGAGGGCAGTTGGGAGGGATCAGGTGGCCTGCAAGAGAGGGCAGTTGGGGGCAATCAAGCCTTCAGGGAAGGACAGTTAGAGGTGATCAGGCCTGCATGGGAGGGCAGTTAGGGTCAAACAGGCTAGCAGGGGAGCAGTTAGGCATCAATCAGGCTGTCAGAGGAGTCATTAGGGGGTGATCAGGCTGGTAGGCAGAAGTGGTTAGGGGCAACTAGGAAGGTAGGCAGGCGAGCAGTTGGGAGCCAGCAGTCCTGGATTGTGAGAGGGATGTCTGACTGTCCATTTAGACCCAATCCTACCCCAGTCAGACATCCCTTGAGGGGTCCCAGATTGCAGAGGGTACAGGCTGGGCTGAGGGACAGCCCCCATGCATGAATTTCGTGCACCTGGCCTCTAGTAATAGAAATAAACATAGGGGAGCTGCCAAAATTTGAAGACAAAGAAACATGTTCCAAGTGAAAGAACAGAACAAAACTTAAGAAAAAGAATGAAATGAAATGTAGGCAAACAATCAGATACAGAGTTCAAAACAATGGTTAGAATGATGCTCAAGAAACTTAATGAGAACTGCAACTGCATGAAAAAGGACATATAAAGCATAAAAAAAAATAACCAGTCAGAAATGAAGGGTATACTAACTGAAATTAAGAATAATTTACAGGAAATCAGTAGTTTAGGTTAGATGAAGCTGAGAATCAAATCAATGATTTGGACTATAAAGAAGCAAAAAAAACAGCAAATCACAACAGCAAAAAGAAAAAAAAATGGAGATAGCGTAGAAAGCCTCTGGGACAAATTCAAGTATTCTAACATTTGCATCATTGGGATGCCATAAGAAAAATAGAGAGAGAAAGAAATTGAAAACATATTTGACAAAATAATGACAAACACATGCTTGTCATTAGCTTCTCTATGTTTGTTCCTAACTTGGTGAAGGAAATAGACATAGATTCTCTTTACATTTTGATCAAAATTGCCTTAGAAGCCCAAGATTCATATCCTAGTATATTGAGCCCAAGATTCATATCCTAGTATATTGGCAACCTCATTAAAAAGATAGTATATTTTTTACTAGACCTAATAGAATTTCCCATGGAGACTTCTGTTCAGACTGGATTATATACTCATCCTTAGACCAACCACAGTAGATAATAGAATGGAGTTTGTGGTTGGCTTGGCCTGTTTACAATATTTATCTTCATGGGCAGAGAAATGGGTGAAAACAGCCTTATGTGAACCACATGATATGGATTCATCCTAGAAAATAATAGTCCCGTTTCCAAAAAAGAGGGCAAGAATATTAAAATGGTAAACACAACAGGTGTTCATGTCACAAATTAAAACCTACCTGTTGGTCTCCAAATTACAATAGATGGCTGAATTTTATTCAGACAGATCTTTGCATAAGTGAAGAGAGAAATGAGGCACTCATTTACTTCTTTTTTTTCAAAATTATTCATGTTGATATTTATTATGCTAGTTAAATTGAATGAGAGAAATTCCTACATTTTAAATATTTTGTCTAACTGACAGTCAATAAATGTTTCTGGAAATTACCCAGATCTGTATTGAATGTTGAATATTCTATCATTGAATGTTTTATTTAAAGCTTCAGCAATTTGAGGGTGAGAATCTTACAACTAATCATCATTTTTTCCAATTTACAATGACTACATTTTAAAAACAGAAAGTTAAAAAGGAAAAAATGAGCCTAGAACCCTCTGGCAGAAGAGTTCTTAATCTTTTCTGGGGAATGAAAAATGTTCCAAGAAGTTGATTAAACTGATAGTTCTTTTCCTTGAGAAATGCAGATACACAAAGTGTTGTTACAATGTCAGGGGATTCTGGACCTCTGATATCCATTTCTGAAGAACCACAGATTCTATCTTACAGACCTGAGCTATATAACAGAAACATACAAGAAAAACTGATGTGTTGAGAGTAGTTTGGGACAATGCAAAAGAGTCATCCCTTGGTCTTACCTACTTCAAAGCAGTTCTAGAAAAGTTTTATGAGTTAGCCCAGGGAATTTATTTAACCTGAATATGAGTATTCATTTGGGCATAAGGGCCAAATCTGTCCAGAAGCTCATGTGTCCAAGATAAATTCAAGTTGAGAGTTTTCACACAGAAACCTAATTTTATAGGAAGATGGGAAAGTTTCTTTAAAGGGTATGGCAAGTTTTAAAAGGGTGTATGTTTCTATTTTCCTTTCATTGAGCAGAGGGGTTCTATATCCCCTTTCCTTGAATCAAGGCAGGCTCCATGATGTTTGGGCCAAAGGAAGCAACAGAAGTGAAGTTTCAGGCCCCAACCTGAAAAGACTGATAGTTTCCCCTTCTTCTTTATTGGAACCCTCTCTGTAAGAGATCTGACTATCCTGAGTCCTCCACGTTGTGAGAAGCCTCAGGCATGTGAAGAGACCATAGAGATGTGGTTGGCAAACTGCAGCTCATGAACCACATGTGTCTCTTTTTGGCTCCTTGCATGTGGCTCTTCCACAAAATACCAGGGCCTGGGCGAGTCTATTTTGAAAAAGTGGCGTTAGAAGAAGTTTAAGTTTAAAAAATTTGGCTCTCAAAAGAAATTTCCATCATTGTACTGTTGATATTTGGCTTTGTTGACGAATGAATTGGCTGACCACTGGTGAGATACCACGTAGAGAAGACAGGCTGAAGAGCACTAACACACCAAACATGTGAGTGGAGAAACCACCTTGTATGTGGGATCCTCTGGCTCCTGCTGCCTTGGGCAACACCAGATGGATAGGAGATAAGCTAAACTGCTGAGCCTTTCTAGTATTCCTAGCTCACAAGATTGTGAGAAAAAATAAAATTGTTTGAAGCAATTTGTGTTATGTGACAGTAGATAACCAAAACAATTAAAATCACAGAACACCCATGATTAGATGTATACATTTATTCTATTCAAAGGGATCTTGTTTATACATTTTGCATTCTGATATAAATGTGAAAAATGAACTTTATTGATCACTGAACATTTTTGGGGGTTTTTTGCACAATAAAAGCACATGTATATCACTTCTTGGAAAATATATTAATCCAAGCATTTTAACTCTGGTTATGTCCAATGAGTGGCAATTAGTCTCATTAGTGCTTCCTCTCTAAAAATGATTCCAGCTGTGTCATTCCCACATAAAGAATGTCACACTTCCTGCTATATTATCATTTGTTTAATTGGAGTCATCAGTTTGTATGTAGAACCCACTGTGCTTAACAAGGTACTATACTGTTTTCAAAGGATTTCTCTAACAGTTAAGAGAAACAAGGCATATCAACCTAATGCAATTAGAGAATAATACTTTATAAGTCAAGCAACTTTGAAAATGTGTGGGATGGGTAATAAGCACTTTGCATAGAAAAATAAAGACAATGAGTGTCTTTGAATGAAAATAAAAATTAAACTTTATGTGGATTATAAGATGAGGAACAGATGTGAAATGAGTGTTGAGAGGTGTAGCATTGTTGTAGGCGAAGAGAGTTTTCTAATTAGAACACTGATCAAGAAATAATGACATTTTGGGACATTCCTATATTTATTTAGAGCTGAAACTGATTGTGTTTCTTTTAGTTACATCTCTTCTAAAACATTTTCTTTTGGCATGAAAAATGTCGCTCATTTAGCTTAATGCTTAATTAAAGAGGGGAAAATATTTCTCCAACTTTTGTACTTAAAATGGTTAGTCTGAAATATTAACAACAGCTTTCCTCTCTTGAAGTTTCCAAAAACTTGGCAGTTCTTTAGATTCCATCAATCAGAATGTTCCACTTAAGTTTAAGTGATTTGTGATAACTCTAGGATATTCTACAAATGAATGCTCCCTTTCATCTCCCAACTTTTCACTTCCTTTTATTATTCATTACTTCAAATATTTGGTGAGCATCTATTCATACTGGCCTTTTATCTGAACTTTACTGGTTGTGCTTCTGTATGTTGACTAAGACATTATTTAAAGAGGAATTTATGGACTATGGATACTCATGAAATATAGCATCTCTGAATTTTTTTGGAGATTTATTTTCTATTTCTTTCTTAATTTTTTTTTTAAATTTATATTTATTATTGAAAGTATTACAGATGTCCCTCCTTCTTCCCCCATTGACCCCTTCCATGCTGCTACCCTCCTCCAGGCATCTCTGAAAATTTTTCCTAAATATCTTACTGCTTTTTCTTACTACACTGTCCACTGGGCATAACTCAGGGCAATCTTAGGCAGACCAGAGGATTTTTTGAGAGGACCGAAGAATCCTGGATAGGAAAGTTGAACCTTGAATTCACAGAAAATTTACCTAAAGAGGCTGAGTTAATCCAATAAAATCCAATTTCATTAATCCATTTAATCAATATAAAATCCATTTATATTAATACTAGAGGCCCAGCACATGAAATTTGCACACATTAAAAGAGGATTAATTAGAAGAAATCATTTAATATTGCTCTTTGCCCTTTCTCTATAATAGAAATGTCAGAGATGAAAGAAAATTAGTAAAATGTATATGATAACCTTCCTCCTGTCAGAGTCTGAGGTTCATCACAGGACCTAGGGTCAACCTCAAAATCGTGTGAGATCCAGACCTGGCCGTGATACGCCGCCCCCCCCCCCCCCCACACACACACACACACACATACATTGGACTATATCCAGACCTGGCCAGTCCCACCCTAAAAGCCCTGCCAGGCAGGGGGCATAGCCTGAGGTCCCCTGGCCCAAACCAGGGTGGAGGGTGTGCCTTGAGTTCCTCTGTCAATCCCTGCCAGGTGAGGGACATGGTCTGAGATCCCCTGTCAAGCCCTGCTGGGTGGGGGCATGGCCTGAGATCCTTTGTCAAACCCCACCAAGCGGGGGTAGGGGTGCAGCCTCAGGTCCCCTGGCCCAGCACCAGGAGCAGGGCATAGCCTTAGGTCCCCCATCAAGCCTTGCTGGGTTGGAGCACTGCCTGAGTTTCCTTGACCCAGCACTGGGGTGCACCTTGAGGTCCCCTGTCAAACCCCGCTGGGTGGGGGGCATGGCCTGAGGTCCCTGTCAAGCCCAGCCAGGCAGGCGGGCACAGCCTCAGGTCCCCTGGGGTGGTGCCAAGGCAGGAGGTGGGGTCTGAGGTTTCCCAGCCTGATGCCAGGGTGGGGGGCATGGCCTGAGGTCCCCTGTTAAGCCCTGCCAGGTAGGGACCATAGGTTGAGGTCCCCTGTCAAGCCCCATGGGGGCGGGGGAGGGCATAGCTTCAGGTCCTGCTTGTTAAGGCTCCTTAAGGGAACTTGGCCTCAGCTGTGAGTGCAGCCATCTTTGTGACAGAGTGATGGTCAATTAGCATATTCCCTCTTTATTAGACAGACTTGGCAGAAACAGTAGGGACTTTTAGGTACTTAATGCCTGGCATGAGCCTCATATGCTAAAAGTCTATAATAAATATTTGATAACTCTTTAATATAAGAGCTCAAAATGAATTTCTCAATTGAGAAGGCAACCAATTACTTTTATTCAGGCTGATTCTTTTCTAGCTACTGAGACAAATATTTTGAGAAACTTTACTGTTGCTTTTCCACATCACATTTTGGGAGGTACTGTTAGGAATCCATTCTGCCATTAGGAAAAGGATATTTCTTCATATAGCAACCCTCATATTACAGACCACACTGCCAGATGGATTATCTGTACATTAAAAACAATACAGCAGGCATCTTTATGTAATACTCCACATAAACAGATTATATAAAAGGAAACATCAGAAAGAAAAATAATTCCAGAGAGAAAGAACAGAACACATGAAGAAAACACAATTAGATTGATATAAAACCTTGGAAAAGAGACACATGAAAGAGGAGTAATATTTTCTAGGTGCTGAATAAGAAAAACTCTGAACTTAGAATTTTATATCTAGTTAAATAATATTTCAAATGTGAATTGCTATAAAATTAAACTCAGATATATTAGCCTCAGAAAGCTCATGCAGAGATGAAAGCATTTTTGTAACAGCAGAAAGAGAAATTAATTAAGGAGAAATTTTTGCAAATGATGGGGGAAAGAAAGTAGTTGAGTGAAGATTAGTAGAGGCTATAAGGTATTTTCATATTTCAAAAGTATCAATAAGAGAAAGGGGGTTCAGAGCAGGAAGAAATGAGGTTCACTAAAAGCAATGGTCTTCCTTAGAAGTTCTTGGCATTAAGTTTAAGAAATTAATATTCAACTAAATAAGAAAAAAATTTACCTCTCCAAAGGGAAGGAGGAAACATTATTATAAATTGAAAGGCAAAAATTATATGGTAGGAATAAGTTCTGGCATACTGTTAAAAATGCCAGGTACAAGTAATAGTTTCAAACACTATTTTCTGAGGGCTTCAAATCAGAAAATAATAAGAGACTAGAAGTATAATGTATACTTAAAACAAAGGTTTACAAAACACTGGAATAAATAGATTGAAAAAAGACACATCACAAAAAGATGAGTAGCAATTTTGTATCAAAGTGAAATTCAAGTAAAAAATTTCGTGGAAAAAAAAGCCATCAAATGATAGTTAAAAAAATAAGAATTTATAAAATCATTACATAGCCTTAAAACACATAAGTCATAACTACTAAGAGAAATAAATAAATAAATAATTATAGTTCAGATTTTAACAAATTCCTCTTAGAAATTGATAAGCAATCAGATAAAATATAAGCCAAGGCAGAAAATATTTGAATATAATTAGTTTAGATTAATAGATCTATATGATGTTTAAAAAATTTTTATTTATTTTTGTGCACACATGGAACAATAATGAAGAACAGACCATGAGCAAAGTCACAAGAGACTTATCAATAATATAAAAGAATTAACGTTATATAGTTTATATTCTATAACTACAATTCAATAAAATTAGACTTTAATTACAAAAGAGTCACTAATAAAAATCTTCAAGGTTGAAAACTAAAAACTAAACGAAGTAGAAAAAACATAATGTAGAACTTTGGGTAAAAAAATCATTAAAGAAATAATGAAATATTTAGAATCAGATAACAAAGTGATGCATGTCAAACTATGTGAAATAGAGCAGTGCTTAGAGGGAAAATTATAAAGCTTTTAATAAATCATTCTTTGAAAGGATTAATAAGATTAATAAATCTCTTGCAAGACTGTCATATTATAAAAATAAAACTAGAGGCCCAGGGTACAAAATTCATGCATGGGAGAGGGGGTTCCTTCAGCTCAGCCTGCACCCTCTCCAATTGGGGACCCTTCAGGGATGTCAGACAGTTGGTTTAGGTCTGATTCCTAAACTAGCAGTTGGACATCCCTCTCACAATCTGGGACTCCTGGCTCCTAACTGCTCACCTGCCTCCCTGAATGCCTCTAACTGCCTCTGCCTGCCAGCCTGATCACTCCTAAGTGCCCTCCCCTGCCGGCCTGGTTGCCTCCAACTACCCTCCCCTGCTGGCCTGATCTTGCCCCCAATTGCCCTCCCCTCCAGGCCTAATCTCACCCCCAATTACTCTCCCCTCCAGGCCTGATCTTGCCCCCAACTGTCCTCCCCTGCAGGCCTGATCTCGCTTCCAACTGCCCTCCTCTGCTGGCAAATTTGATTCTGATTGGTCGGTTTCTATGCCAGTGTCAAAAGCTCCACATCAAAAGTTCAGCATCAAAAGATTCTCCTGCTAGGCAGCCATTGGCTTCCCACAGAACCCACATTTGTTTCTGATTGGTTAGTTTCTATGCCAGTCAGGTCAAAAGCTCCACCTCCTAGGCAGCCATTGGTTCTTCACAGGACCCACATTTGGTTCTGATAGGTTGGTTCCTATGCCAGTCAGTATCTCTGGGCCTACCTCTGGACCTGATCAGAAAGGCAAGGCCTAACAGCAGCCCCACAGAGGCAGGAAGAGAAAGAAAAGCCTGGCTGCTGGCAAAGCTCAGAAAGAAAGAGGGGAAGAAAGAGAGAAACAAGTACTGCTTATAAGCTGCCACTGAGGCTGCAGATCAGACGCTGTCTTTCTCTCTGGGTCTCAGCGACTTCCAGGTTACAACCCTAACCTTTTATATATTAAATATAAGATTAAATAACCAATTGAAACACATATCTAAAACTTTATTCAAAATTAAAGATATCTATTTGCACATAAATATTATATCCCAGATGAAATACATATGTTTATAGAAAAATAGAAAATTCTAAGTTTTTCAGTAACAAAGAAAATTATTTTCTATTGACTCAATCAATTTTTACCATATTTCCAAGGAAATCAACAAACCCATTCTAAAAAGTATATGGGCCCAGCTGGCATGGCTCAGTGGTTGAGCATTGGGCTATAAACCAGGAGTTCATGGTTTGATTCCTGGTCAGGGCACATGCCTGGATTGCAGGATTGGTCTCCAGTGTGGGATTTGAAGAAGGCAGCCAATCAATAATTCTCTCTCATCATTGATGTTTCTATCTCTATCTCTCCCTCTCCCTTCCTCTCTAAAATCAATAAAAATATATATATTTTTAAAAGTAGACTAGTATGGAAGAGTAAAAGTTCATGAAAAGTTAATTTTGCAAATAAAGAGCAAAATGGAGAGTTTTACTCATTGAGGGACTGTACAAAGTTGTAGACAAAAAAAACCCAGTATGATACTAATTCATACTAGAACAGAGTAGGTAGCTCATAAACAGTTCCATGGATATTTATTATTTGATGATGATGGTTCCACAAAAACAAGGGAGAAGGATGGCTTATTTAGTAAATGAGGTTGAGAAAACCAACTTATATGTACAAAATTAAGCTGAATTCCTTTACTTTACCACACATCTTAAAGGTAGAATTCAGATGAATTAATGACTTAAATGTAAAAGGTAAAATTATAAACATAATAGAGAATTTATATGACCTAGGGATTGTAAAAATACTTCTAAGACCCCAAAACCACATACTAGGTAAAATTGTGGATGCTTTTGACTACATAAAAATTAATCATTTCTCATTAGTGTACACTACTGTAGACTGATTTAATAGTTGGCACACTGGAAGATTTTTTTTCCAGTGTGCAAAACATAAAAGAACTAATAGCTAGAATAAACAGAGGCCTCCTCAAAATCAAAGGCAAAAGCTAGAAAAACAGATAGAAAACAAGAAATAGATATGAAGACATACTTTACAAAAGGGAAATAGCTAACGTGCATCAAAAGATACTTAAACTCAATAGTAATTAGAAAAATGCATATTTTAATATTTATAACATACCACTTTATTCCCGTTTGAATGACAACAATTATAACATGGATAATAACAAACGTTGAGCAAGATATGGATAGTTAGGAATTCTCATGCCCTGTTGCAGAAATATAAATGGCTATAGCTACTCTGGAAAGAAGTATTAGAGAAATAAAATTTGTCTATGCCCTGTAACCCAGTCATTGTTTTTCTGAGGTATATGTCAGGGAAACTCTTGCATAGGTTCATATATAGAATAGATGCAAGAATACTTCCTCATGATGCTTGAGAAGCTCCAGAGGCACAAGCTGCCAAACTGATCTTTAAAACAGTGTTGAACATAGTAAGAAACAAAAGATTTATAGCTCAACAATGTATGTACATTTCAACATACACCCAACAACAACTACATAATCTTCTAGGAGGCATAAATATTTGAGGATTATATTACATATTTTAGAGTGCATGCCTATGTAAAGAAGGGAACTTGGAAGTGGTATTTGGGAACAAAGGTGAGATTTATATTACAATGAAACAGGAGAGGGGTCTCATTTAGACTGATAGTGACAATGTGCTGTGAATAATGGCATGTGAGTGAATGGTGCTTAATTCAACTTTCTAGGCCTGAGGTGCAGAAAATGCATTCAGAGAGAGAGAAAGAGAAATTTATACACATTTACTAATGGGTGTCTTCACTGTGCTCTAAACACCAAGTATAAGTACACATTGTTCTCTCTGTCTTTCACCCGACTGAGTGAGGTGGTTATGTCTTTATTTCCTGCAATCAACCAGGATGTGAAAGGTTTCAAAAATAGATTTTGGTCTTCAAAGATGTGACACACTCTTTTAGTACTGAGAGCCAAAGCCACATGCTTTAAAGTAGCTTCACCAAATCTCAGCAATGATTATTATTAGGTGCAGCTATCAATGAAGTGGTATTTTGAGACCCACTGTCCAGAATCTATTGAAAACAGAGAACAGACCTGAAACCCAGTTTGATCCACTACTACTTTGTGTCTTTGACAAATAACTTAACCCTTTCATTGAATCTAATGAGAATATTTGGCGATACGATTTTTAGTGTATTGGGCTTTCCACCAAACACCTTAATAATCCCGCTTTGATAATGAAATCCATGGTATGCTGGATACTTTGCATTATGAATGTTATCTACTTTATCATTATAAATCATTAACAAAATCTTAAAGCAAAAAAACCTTACCTGAGACATTAAATGAGTGTCTTATCCAAGTTTTTGGTATCAGGTAACAGAAATGAAGCCTGGCTAACTTAATCAGTAAAGGAATTTATTGGAAGTAAGTGAAGAAGGCTGGAGAATTAGGTTCTGGAAATGAGCAGATGTCAGTGAAGGTCTGATGGCAGGAACCACAAAAAAAAGAAAACAACCCAGTGGGATGCTATCCTGACCTCTCATTTCCAAAAATGTGGAGGAGAACAAGTATCATTATCCTCTAATTTTTGTAGCACAATTGGCCAACATCAAGATTCAGGCAATGAAAAATTCTCATAAATAGAAAGAGAAATTTGGAAGTAGGCCAGTCACTATACCAATAAAACTCAAATACATCAGGCATAGAAGGGTTAAGTCATTTGTCAAAGACACAAAGTAGTAGGTGACAGAACTGGGTTTCAAGTCTGATTTCTTTCTAGTATTGTGTTTCTAAACAAAAATGAATAAAAAACATTGAAAAGTCACTCAAAAGCAAAATATGTTAGAATAAAATGTTAGTTTCTAGTCCTCTCATTCTGCCCAATCCCCACTTCTCTCTTATCTTATATCCCACTAGAGGCCCAGCACATGAAATTCATGCTGGGTATGGTCCCTAGGCCTGGCCTGTGATCAGAGCCATCCTCCTCAGCTGCCCACAGCGGGCCCCAAAACCTGCCATTACCCATCCCCCATCACACACACACCACCTACCCCCAGTTCCCCTTTTGCCATAGGGTGATCAGTGCCTGATAACCGGGGCAAGGGATTGAGAGGTCAGCTGTTACTGACCACTCACCAGCCCTGCCCCCACTGTGGTTTGCCCCCTGTGTGTGGAGTGACTGGCGGGAGGTAGGGGAGGAGGGAGTTGGTCTGGTACCGCCTGCATCCCCCACCACCCACCCCTGGTTCCTTGTTTGTCATCAGGCAATTGGAGCCTGCTGGCCAGGGAAAGGAACCTAGAGGTAGTCAGCGTGCCTCATAGTGAATGGTCTAGCGGTCGTCCTGATCATTCCAAATTTAGGGTCAGTTTGCATATTACCCTTTTATTATATAGGATAAGCCTGTACTTAACTCTATAATATCATTTTGCACATGACATTCTAAGTCCTATTTACATGTCCCTCGTTCCTATTAGACTGTCAATTAATGATTATTTATTTGTTTATTATACAACTGGACACATTAGGGACTTAATGAAATTATGTTGAATGAATAAGTTAATAAATGAATAAAAGGAAGAATAACTATAGCCCTGGCCAGTGTACTCAACATGTCCACGGAAGGGTCACAGATTAGATCCTGATCAAGGGCACATACCTGGGTTGGAGGTTCATCCCCCAACCTCAATTGGATGTGTGTGGGAGGCATCCAATAGATGTGTCTCTCTCACATAGATGTTTCTGTCTCTCCCCATCACTCCCTTCCAGTCTCTCTTTTTAAAAAATCAATGGAAGAGATATCCTCAGGTGAGGATTTTAAAAAATTAACAAAACATAATAAAAAGAATGACTATCGAAAACCACCTTGACTTAAAGATCAGGGCATTAGTCCTTAAATAGAGGGTAGAAAGGAGTGAGCTAGGTGAGACCTGAAACAAACATTTTTAAAAATCTAGTGTTTTTGCTTGAGTTAAACTAAGCAAACAACTTGCCCTTTGCTCTTGATATGGGTAAATACAAAGGTTAACAAGGACAGCTGTAAGGCATTTCAAATGATAGTGGAAAAGATCCTATCACTTGAGTTGTTGTGAAAATATGACTAGATTGACCAGACAAGGCCTAAGCTAAGTGGGCTGGAAGCCAAAATCCACAAAACATGCAAATGAGTTTTCAATAGTCAATCCACATAGACTCTGTACAAAGTTATTATTATAAAAGACCCAAACCGCTAAGACCGGTTTGGCTCAGTGGATAGAGAGTTGGCCTGCAGACTGAAAGGTCACAGGTTCGATTCCAGTCAAGGGCATGTACCTTGGTTGTGGGCACATCTCCAGTGTGGGGCGTGCGGAGGCAGCTGATAGATGTCTCTCTCTCATCAATGTTTCTGACTTTCTCTCTCCCTTCCTCTCTGTAAAAAAATCAATTAAAAAAAATATATAGACCCAAACAGCCTTCAGTTTTTTGAAAAATGCGAAACCCTAACATTTAAATATGTATAAACAATCTGCATGCATTAAGTGATTACATCAATAATACTTGGATGAAAACTTAAATGCTTAAGAAAATGCCAGCTTTTTTTCCTGTAAATTTTCTTCCCACTTGGTGAAAAAGAATTTGGTTTCAGAATAATGAAAGAAAAATTTAACTCATGCCCAGATGGATAAGATTTATTGGGTTTAGAATAGCTACTTTAAAAACAATGTATTCTTGGAGAAGCAGGCACACAAAGGTGGCAGAGGAGGACTCAAAACTGGCACCTGCCATGAACACATCAAAAGTGCACCTATATTTACAGCATTTCCTCCTGAGAGATAACTGAGGGCAATTGAACAGCTTCTTCACAATAATAAAGAGAGAAAGATCAAAGAGACAAGGTTGGGAACTGAGAGCTCCCTGGAATCTGAGGGAACTCTCTGGGATTGAAGGTGCACCATTGTTAGTGTTCCTCTTCCATCCAGATGTTGCCAGTGAGAGCTCTGCCCAGGTACCCAGGGCAGGTCTGCAAGGCTGTGCAGTCTGTTCCCTGCAGTTCACTCCAGCAGGACCAGCAGGTGCTGAGGTGTGTGTACACAACTGGGTCAGCATGCAAAAAAAAAAAAAAAAAAGGAAAGAAAGAAAAAAAGAAAGAAACTGGATCAGTCTTTTACACTATATACAAAACAAACAAAAAATGATTGAAGACTTAAATGTAAGACCTGAAACCATAAAATTCTTAGAAGAAAACATAAGTAGTAAACTCTTTGACATCAGTCTTAGCAATATAGTTTTGGTATGTCTCCTCAGGCAAAGAAAGCAAAAGAAAAAATAAACAAATCGGACTACATCAAACTAAAAAGCTCCTGCCTGGTAAAAGAAACCTTTAACAAGACAAAAAGACAATCTACTTAATGGGAGAATATATTTGCAAATGATATATCCAATTGAAAAATGGGCAGAGGGTATCAAAAGACATTTTTCCAAAGAAGACTTACAGATGGTCAACAGACATATGAAAAAATACACCATCACTAATCATGAGGAAAATGTAAATCAAAACCACAATGAGATACAACTTCACACTTATCAGAATGGCTATTATCAAAAAAATCAGCAAATAGTAAGTGTTGATAAAGATGTAAAGAAAAGGGACCCTTGTGCACTCTTGGTGCGATTGCAAATTGGGCATTCACTATGGAAAACAGTATGGAAATTTCTCAAAAATTTGAAAATAGAATATCCATATCACCCTGCACTTCTTGGTATTTATTGAAAGAAAACAAAAACATGAATTTAAAAATATATATACACTTGCATGTTCATTGTAGCATTATTTACATAATAGCCAGGATATGGAAGCAACCTAGATGTTCATCAGTAGATAGATAGATAAAGATGTGGCATACACACACACACACACATATGTACTGGGTGGGGCAAAAGTGGGTACAGTCTGAGTACATGAACAGAGTTTGATTTTACATTATTATTTATTAATTATTGTATTATTTTCTATATTAACAACCCACTTTTGCCCGATTCTGTGTGTGTGTGTGTGTGTGTGTGTGTATAATGGAATATTATTCAGCAATAAAAATGGATTGAGATCTTGACATTTTCACCTAGAGGGTACTACACTAAGTGGAATAAATTGGACAAAGACAAATACTATATGATTTCACTTACATGTGGAAGCTAAACAACAAATGAACAACAACAACAAAAAATTTAAAAGAGACAGAAACAGAAAACAAACCTATGGTTGCCAGACGGGCAAGGTGTAAGGGATGGGCAAAACATGTGAAGGGGAATAAGAGATACAAACTTCCAGTTTTAAAATAAATAAGCCAGGGAGATGTAGTAACTAGCATAGAGAATATAGTCAATAATATTATAATAATTGGGCATGGTGGCAGATGGTTACTAGACATAGTGTGGTGATTACATAGTAAATGTATCATATGTTAATGTCAAAACACTGTGTTGTATATTTGAAATGTATATACTATTGTAAGTCAATTATATTTTAATAATAAGAAAATCTGTTCTTAGAGCATCACAGTATAAAAGATACCTGGGGAAAATTATTTGTCAAGAGCACTTCTAATAGAAATCATGCTCAATGAGCATATTGGCAAAATACCTACAAATAAGACTAGAAGTAATAGTAGCAGGGCTGTCCATTATCACCCATTATAATATGCCAGAAAAATCACTTACAATATTGTACTTAATTTACAATATAATAAAGAGACAATTACACCAGGAGGGAAAATATTGATAACATTGTTACAGAGAACTGGAATAATCAAACAATGCTCACAGAATTAGGAGTTTACATTTATTACGTGTGGGTCCAGAGGAAAATATCTCTCAAATTCTAGGTCACAACATGGAGGAATTCCTTCTTTTTTACCGCAGTGTAATATTCATTGTGTAGATATACCACAGTTTTTTAATCCACTCATCTGCTGATGGGCACTTGGGCTGTTTCCAAATCTTACTATGATGAATGGTACTGCTATGAACATAAGGGTGCATATATCCTTTCTGATTGGTGTTTCTAGTTTCTTAGGATGTATTCCTAGGAGTAGGATTACTGGATCAAATGGGAGTTCCATTTTTATTTTGAGGAAACTCCATTCTGTTCTCCACAGTGGCTGCACCAGTCTGCATTCCCACCTGCAGTGCACGAGGGTTCTCTTTTCTCCGCATCCTCACCAACACTTGTCATTTGTTGATTTGTTAATGATTGCCATTCTGACAGGTGTGAGATGGTATGATTTACCTTTCTCAGATAATTAGTGACTCTGAGCATGTTTTCGTGTGTCTCTTGGCCTTCTGTCTTCTTTCGAAAAGATTCTATGTAGGTCTGTTGCCCATTTTTTTTATTGGATTATTTATCTTTCTTTAATTAAGTTGTATAACTTGCCTATAGATGTTGGAGATTAAACTTTTATCAGTGATAACATTTGCAATTATGTTCTCCCATGCAGTGGACTTTCTTGTTGTTTTGTTGATTGTTTATTTTGCTGTGCAAAAGCTTTTTATTTTTATGCAGTTCCATTTGTTTATTTTTTCTTTAGCTTCCATTGCCTAAGGAGCAGTATCAGTGAAGAAGTTCCTTCAGCATATGTCTGAGATTGTACTGCCTGTGGATTCCTCTAGTATTTTTATGGTTTCCCATCTTATGTTTAAGTGCTGTATCCATTTGGAGTTTATTTTTGTGTATGGTGTATGTAGGTGGTCTAGTTTCATTTTTTTGGCATGTATCTGTCCAATTTCCCCAACACCATTTATTGAAGAGACTGTTTTGATTACGTTGTATGTTCATGCTTTTGTCAAATATTAATTGAGCATAATGGTTTGGGTTGATATCTGGATTCTCTATTCTATTCCATTGGGCTATATGTCTGTTCTTATGCAAGTAACAGGCTGTTTTGAGAACAGTGGCTTTGTAATATGGCTTGAAATCTGGTATTTAGATCCCACTACTTTATTCTTCTTTCTCAGGATTGCTGTGGCTATTTGGGGTCTTTTTTGTTCCAAATGAGTCTTTGGAGAGTTCTTTCCAGGTCTGTGAAATATGCCATTGGTATTTTAATAGGAAGTGCATTGAATCTATAGATTGCTTTGGGTAGTATGGACATTTTAATGATATTGATTCTCCCAATCCATGAGCGTGGTATGCTCTTCCACCTGTTTATGTTTTCCTCTATTTCTTTTTTTCAGTGACCTGTAGTTTTCCACGTATAGGTCTTTTACCTCCTTAGTTAAGTTCACTCATAGATATTTTAATTTTTTTGGTGCGATGGTAAATGAGATTGCTTTTTTATTCTCTCTTTCTGAAAGTTCACTTTAGTGTACAGAAATGCCATGCATTTCTTGGCATTAATTTTGTATCCTGCTACATTGCTGAATTTATTTATTAAGTCTATTAGTTTTTTAATGGAATCTTTTGGGTTTTTTATTTATAATATCATGTCATCTGGACAGCTTTACTTCTTCTTTCTCAATTTGGATGCCTTTTATTTCTTCTTCTTCTCTAATCGCAATGGCTAATACTTCTAGTACTATGTTGAACAGGAATGGTGAGAGTGGGCATCCCTTTCTTGTTCCTGTTCTTAGGGAAAATGGTTTTAGTTTTTGCCCATTGAATATGATGTTAATTGTGGGTGTATCATATATGGCTTTTATGATGTTGAGGTATGATCCTTCTATTCCCACCTTATTGAGAGTTTTTATCAAGAAAGTGTGTTGGATTTTGTCAAATGCTTTTTTGCATCAATTGATATGACTATGTGATTTTTATCTCAGTTTGTTTATGTGATGTATCATGTTTATTGATTTGCGGATATTGTACTATCCTTGCATTCCTGGGATAAATCCTGCTTGGTCATGATGTATGATCTTTCTGATGTACTGCTGGATCTAATTTGCTAGAATTTTGTTGAGGATTTTGGCATCTATGTTCATGAGGAATATTGGATTGTAATTCTCTTTCATTGTGTTGTCTTTATCTGGTTTTGGTATTAGGGTGATGCTGGCTTCATAGAATGAGCTTGGAAGTGGTCCTTCCTCCTGAATTTTTTGGAATAGTCAGAGGAGGATAGGTTTTAACTGTTCCTTGAATGTTTGGTAAAACCCCCTTGTGTTGTCAACTGGCCACAGGCTTTTATCTGCTGGGAACTTTTCAATGGCTACTTCAATTTCTTCCATAGTTATTGGCCTATTGAGATGTTTAGATTCTTTCTGATTGAGTTTTGAAAGGTTATATTTTTCTAGGAATATGTCCATTTTCTCCAGGTTGTCCAGTTGTTGGAATAGAGTTGTTCATATAATTTTTTTAATTTTTTTTTTGGTTTTGTGAGTTTTTAAAATATATTTTATTGATTTTTTACAGAGAGGAAGGGGGAGGGATATATAAATAGAAACATTGATGAGAGAGAAACATCGACCAGCTGCCTCCTGAACACCCCCTACTGGGGATGTGCCCGCAACCAAGGTACATGCCCTTGTCCAGAATCGAACCTGGGACCTTTCAGTTCATAGACCAATGCTCTATCCACTGAGCCAAACTTGTTTTTGACATGTTCATAGTATTTTTTAACAATCCTTTGTATTTCAGTGGGGTCTGTTGTTATTTCTCCTCTTTCATTTCTGATTTTGTTTATTTGAATCCTGTCTCTTTGCTTCTTGGTGAGCCTAGCTAGAAGTTCATCAATCTTGTTTATCCTTTCAAAGAAACAGCTCTTGGTTTTGTTGATCTTTTGTATTGTTTCTTTGGTCTCTATGTTGTTTATCTCCACTCTGATCTTTACTATTTCCTTCCTTTTGCTTATACTGGGATTTTCTTGATGCTCTCTTTCTAGCTCTTTGAGTTGTAGGGTTAGGTAATTTATTACCATTTTTCTTATTTTTTGCAGTAGGCATGTAGAGCTATGAACTTCCTCTCAAGATTGCTTTCATTTTGTCCTTTAGATATTTGGAGTGTTGTTTTTTCACTGTCATTTGTTGCCATGATGTGTTGTTGTGTTTTTTTTATTTCTTTCTTGATCTCTCTGGTTATCCAGTCATTGTTTAATAGCATGCTGTTTAGTCTCCATGTGTTTGATTTCTTTGGATTGTTTTTATTGTATTTGATTACTGCCACTGTATCTGAAAAGATGCTTGATATGATTTCTATTTTCTTGAATTTCAAGAGACATTGCTTATGATGCAGCATAAGTCTGTCTTTGAAAATGACCTATGTGTACTTGAGAAGAATGTATATTCTGTGGCTTTGGGGTGAAATGTTCTGGAGATGTGAAATTAATTCCATCTGGTCTAGTGAGTCATTTACAATTGATGTTTCTTTGCTGATATTTTGTTTAGAGGATTTGTCCAATGGTGATAGTGGGGTATTAAAGTCTCTTACTATGATTGTATTGCTATCATTCTCTCCCTTGATATACTCCAAGAGGTTTTTTTATGTATTTGGGTGCTCTGCTATTGGATGCATATATATTTACCAGTTATTTCTTCTTGTTAGATTGCTCCATTTAGTATTATGAAGTGGCCTTCCTTATCTCCTTATGTCATTCACTTTGAAATCTATTATGTCAGATATAAGTATTGCTACCCCAGCTTTTTTTTTCATTTCCATTCGCCTGAGATGCCTTTTTCTATCCAATCACCCTCAGGTTGTGTGCATCTTTTCTTCTGAGGTGGGTTTCTTATAGACAGCAGAGATATGGGTCATGTTTTCTTATCCAATCTGTTACCCTATGTCTTTTGATTGGGCATTTAATCCATTTACATTTAAAGTTATTATTGATAGGTCCTTACTGGTTGCCATTGCTATTCTTTACCACTGTGTTCCTTCTTTGCTTCTCATTTCTTTTCTTTCTCTCTCTCTTTTTTTTTTATAGTAGACCCTTTAACATTTCTTGCATTTTTGGTTTGGTGGTAATAAATTCCCTTAGTCTTTTTTTGTCTGTGAAGCTCCTCATTTCACCTTCAATTTTGATTGATAGCCTTGCTGGGTACAGTATTCTTGGATTCAGTCCCTTCCTTTGAATGACTTTGTATATTTCATTCCCTTTCCTTCTGGCCTGATGAGTTTCTGTTGAGAAATCAGTCACTTGTCTGATGGGGGTTCCTTTGTAGGTAACTTTCTGTCACTTTATGGCCGCTTTTAAGATTTTTACTTTGTTGTTGGTGCTTGCCAATTTAATTATAATGTGCCTTGGCATTGGTCTTTTGGGGTTCATTTTGCTTGGCACTCTGTGAGCTTCTTGGATTTGTATGGGTTTTTTATTCCTTATACCAGGGAACTTTTCTATCATTATTTCTTCAAACAGGTTTTCTATTCTTTGCTCAGTTTCCTCTCCTCCTGTAACCCCAATTATGCAGATGTTGTTTTGTTTTGTTCATGTTGTCCCATAGTTCCCTTAGGCTCTCCTGCTTTTTAATTTTTTTTCTAGAAGCTGATGTACTTGAGTATTTTTCCTAGCTTATCTTCTAGCTCAATGATGCAGTCCTCTGCTTCTTCTAGTCTACTTTTGATGCTTTCTATTGACTTCTTTACAGCAGTGATGTTATTTTTTATTTCTTCTTGGTTCTTCTTCATTTTCTCTTGGTTCTTACTCATATTGTTGAATTTGTCTTCCATTCTTTTCAGCCACCTTATGACCAATTCTCTAAATTCTTTGTCTGAAAGGTTGCTTGCCTCCATTTTGTTTACTTCCTTTTCTGGTGATGCCTGCTTTTCTTTAATATGTGGGCTGTTTCTTTGTTTGCCCATGGTCTTTCTTCTCCGGGTGTCTGATTATGGAGTTCCCTCTCCTTATCTCAGGTGAAATCTGACCTTTTTGTGTGGCATGTAGAGTTCCTCTGAATCCAAGTATTTGCTCCAATTAGAGACTGGTATTCTGGAGCTCACAACTGTGCAGCTATTTGGTGGGTTCCACTGCTATAGATTTTCAGGCTTCTATAAACATCCACTTTCCCCTTCAAGATGGCATGATCTCCACATCTGAGCTGCACCACAAATCAGTCCACCACCCCTCAGGCACCATAATCCATGGCAGGGTTGGCTCTTGTGAAGAGTACTTGGTCTTTGTCTCTAGGTGAGTCTTTCCTACCAGGAAGACTGTATGCAATAGCCACCTTTTTTTGCTGAAATTCTTTTAATTTCACAATATTATCTGTAAGTAGATAACTTCTAGCTCCAAGGGGACAGCGGCAACAGGTGGAGCCAGAGCCTCCCATCCCAGCATATACCAAGAAGCGCAGCACCTGCAGTACAGCTTGCTTCGAGACCTGGCACTGGTACCAGGTGGGCACTGCAGCTCTCCAGTCCCTCCTAGCTGCAACTGGCTCGCCTCCTCAAACAGCAGTTTTTATATAAAATGGATGCATCAACATAGCTCCCTTCCCTCTTATTCACCTTCATTCAAGTCAGAATTTAACAAACATGATATCTTTTACTAGAAATATGAATAACTAGTATTTAAAGAACTATTTTTGACACGTAAAAACAGAGTAATGAAAGACTGCAGGCAGTTTTCTATGCTTGGTTCGGAACAATTTGTTCCAATTATTCAAATGTTCTCTTTTACTTTTGTATTTGTTAGAAAAGAGCCACACATATTGTTTATGGTTTTTAACCAATTTGGGTTCTATTTTAGTTGTGGAAGCTTTACAGAAAACATTTGATAATAAAAGATGGAAATGGGTGGCTTATTAGTGAAATGATATTTTCCTGCTTTATGAGATTCTATAATAGGAAGATTCTCAGAAAAATATTTCCCAAATAAGGCTTGTATTCTTTCAGCTGGGATTTATTCCATTTGTTCATTCATGAATGCATCCATCCTCATTGATGTGTCAGTCCAACAGTTATTTAGTGGGCTTTGATTGTGTGTGCGGCATCATACACAATGAGAGAATAGAACATAGTGTGAGCAAGAGGCCACAACTTTTGGTGGTTACAAGCATGAGCTCTGGAGGGGCCTGCCCGCGCTCAAGTCTTCATTAAAAAGTTACCTAATCTTTTCATGCTAGGTTCTCCATCTGTAAAATAACTCCTCATAGGTTGTTGTGAGAATTAAATAGTCTAGTATACTTTGTAGAACTTTAAAGAATGTGAAGCATCCATGTGCATTAATCATCATTATTTCCTGGACCATGTCAAATACTTTAGGGTTGATACAAGCTTTGTGTGAAGCTGTGACCTGCATGCCTAGGGTTCAAAGTCTGGAGAAGGGGCCAACACAAACGCATATAATAGACAAGAAATATAAATTTAGAAGACATGGGGGAGTCAGGTGGAGACCTTACTCTCCTGTAGAGGGGTTCCTTGAATGCCCAACCTGTTAAGCTTTTTATTTACTGGAATACACATTTGCCCTTTAGCAAAGCAAACAGTCATATCAATGGTAAGGTTTGGTAAACAATAAAGGATTATCAGGGTAGGGGATTGCCTTCAGCCATTTAGCCAGCAGCAATGCTGATTTTCAGCCCTTGCTGAAAATTGAAGTCCATCAGCCTTCTGGCAGACTTAATTACTTGTTGATTCTAAACTCTGGCACTTTGTATCAATGGTAGATTAATTTCATAGAGTAAAAGTAATAAACTAGAACTTTTACCACTCTTCTTCCAGAGCTGCAATTTTATATTATATGAGTCCCTGTCTTTCCCACACACTTCCATCCTGGAGTCTTAGTTCTCTGGTTTCTGATTCATTCTTTATCAATGCATCAGACAGTGAAATCTCAAGGTGGTCCTCCCAATATCTTGCTGGTAAGTGACAGGGAAGGACATTTGGGAAGGACATTTGCACACAGGCTAAGTTTTGAACCTTCAGTACACATGACTGGGCTTTGTTCTTGGTTTTCTGGTGAGCACCCTTCTTCACTGGAATGAGAGCTCTGTTATGAACCTAAATAGGTCGGTTCTTCATTTACATTTTTCTAGCTTTCTGCCCTAGGAAGGTGGAATTCTATTACCTACACTTTCAACCTCAGATTGTGCTATAAATGGATAAAGTCCTGAAACTACTGGCTCAGCTGTCCCTGTGAGAAATATTTCCACTCTGTGGCCCACACATTACTTGGAGCCCCCAGTGCTCACTAGGTATTTTGTTTGAAAGAATAAATAACCCTATCTAATAAAAGAGTAATATACAAATTGACCATCACTCCAACATACAAAGATGGATGCCCCATGTGGACACAAAATGGCTGCCTCAAGATGGCCTGCAGGGGAAGGCAGCTAGGGGTGACCAGGGCTGCCAGGGAGGGCAGTTAGGGGCAATCAGGCTGTCAGGGGAATGGTTAGGGTGTGATCAGGCTGGCAAGGCAGAAGCTGTTAGGGGCAGTCAGAAAGGCAGGCAGGTGAGCAGTTGGGAGCCAGCAGTCCTGAATTGTGAGAGGTAGTATTGGGCCTAAACGAGTAGTTGGACATCCCTCGAGGGGTCCCAGATTGGAGCGGGTGCAGGCTAGGCTGAGGGACACCCTTCCCCCCATGCACGAATTTCATGCACCAGCTTCTAATTAATTATATAAACATCCAAATAAATTTCTAATTATATAACATGAGAAAGAGAAATTTTTAAAAAATATGTTTTTATTGTCCTAACTAGCTTGGCTTAGTGGTTAGATCACTGGCCCAAGGACTAAAGGGTCTCAAGTTCGATTTCAGTCAAGGGTACATACTTTGCTTACAGGCTTGATCCCTGACCCCTTCAGAGTGTGTGTGAGAGGAAATCAATGTGTCTCTCACACATCAATGTTTTTCTCCCTCTGTCTCTCCCCCTCCCTCTACTCTCTCTAAAAAAAAATCAATGGAAAAAGTATCTTCAGCTGAGATTTAACAACAAAAATTAATTATAAAAATATGTTTTTATTGATTTTATAGAAAGAGGAATGGAGAGGGGAAGAGAGACAGAAACATTGATAAGAGAATCATTAATTGGCTGCCTCCAGCATGGCCCCAACTGGGGATCAAGCCTGCAACTCAGGCAGGTACCCTCTTGAACCGCCGACCTCTTGGTGCATGGGACAATGCTCAACTAACTAAGTAAGCCACACTGTTTGGGCAGAAAGGACATTTTAAAATTCATCCTAGGCAAGACATTGTGAGTAATTTTTCACTATCAAATCACTAATAAAACATTTTGTTTTGGATAAGAAAAATTAAGTACAAATCTATGTAGGAAATGTAGTGAAACAAGAATAATATATGTCTAATTTTTGTTCATGACTATTTCTTCTTTATGTAGGAATAACATTTATAATTTCAGTGAAGTAAGTAGGTTTAGGGAATTATTTATAATTTAGCAATTAAAAATTAGAAATTTTGGGTTATGAACAATGTCTTATAGAGCACAAAAGATGCATAATTCTTGCATATCTTCAGGATGAAATTATAAATAATTTTAATAATTATAATGAAGAAAATATCTAGGTAGAAAAGAAAGGCTCCTATACAAGGAACAAGAGAACTTAGTACATGTCACCTGCATTGACATTGGAGATTGGTAGTCTGAAGAAGTTACAGCATTTGTCTCCTATGAAGGAATTAACTTTCATGGAGTCTCTCAAATTTTATATGGGAAAGTTTGTTCTATGTGGCCTAAGAGATTTTATATAGGTCCAAAAAGAAAATGTGTCAGAGAAAATCCTGAAATACTACAGTATATTTTCATCTCTATATAGAGAAACTAGAATATTGGCTTAATTGAAGTTATTACATTTTTCTCTGCTATTCTAACCCTCATCTTAGTCTGAAGAGCATTTGAAATGATCTTGAATATTCTAGTACCTATACCCTTGGGAGAGAACTAATTGAGATGTCTGGAAATCTCTGCTCAGTTGACAAAACATTAGGTTATATGGTCATGTATCTTGTTGGCAACATCCCTTGATTTTACCTATATTTAATAGAAACTGCTTAAAGCAATAGTAAAATAGGATATTTCTTTCTATAAAGCAGTTAAATTGAAGTAACTTCCTTGTGTTCTCTTCTAAAAAATGTAGTGTTTCTAGCTAATCTATCTTTGGATACAACTGAAGTTCATCCTGAAGAGATGGTCTTTCTCAACATGGAGATACTGAAATGGCATTCATCTACAACAGTCAGCTGCATTGTTTCCTCAAAGAGGTAAAAAATGAGCAGAAGCAAAAGAGGTGAAAAAGGCAAGAAAGGAAAGAGGGAGGAAGAATAGATAAGAGATAGAAAATTCTGACTAATCAGAAAAAGTTATTTAGAATTAAATAATGTCAACTCCATGTTAGGTGGACTTAATTTAGTCATTTACTTACTTGACTTTCAAAAGGACCTCACTGAAAAGGCAGTCATATGCACAATGTGGAACTTTGCTAAAGGCTTGTTAAAATCAAACTGCAAAATCTTTATGAAACTCCTCGTTTCTCAGTTCACAATATCTTTTGTTAGGTGTTTTTCCTCCTTTCATATTCCCTGGCTAAGGCCTTATGAAAAATGTCATCACAAAAGATAGGAGAGCCAAAACCAGTTTGGCTCAGTGGATAGAGCGTCGACCTGTGGACTGAAAGGTCCCCGGTTTGATTCCGGTCAAGGGCATGTATCCTGGTTGCGGCCATATCCCCAGTGGGGGGTGTGCAGGAGGCGGCTGGTTGATGTCTCTCTCTCATCGATATTTCTAACTCTCTATCCCTCTTCCTTCCTCTCTGTAAAAAAATCAATAAAATATATTTTAAAAAAGGATAGGAGAAACTATGTCAGTTACAAATAGAAACTTCTTTATCTGACATTTTATAGGCAATTTATAATTATTGTTGAATATTTTATATTATTAGAAGCCCAGTGCACAAAATTCATGCACTCAGGGGTGGGGTCCCTCAGCCTGGCCTGTGTCCTCTCACAGTCTGGGAACCCTCAGGGGATGTCCAACTGATGGCTTAAGCCCGACTGATGGGGAACAAACCTAAGCCATCAGTTGAAAATCCTTAGCACTGCCGTGGAGGTGGGAGAGGCTCCCACCACTGTGGCTGCACTCACCAGCCGTGAGCCTGGCTTCTGGCTGAGCGTTGCTCCTCCTGTGGGAGCACAATGACCACCAGGAGGCAGCTCCTGCATTTAGCATCAGCCCCCTGGTGGTCAGTGCATGCCATAGCAACCAGTTGTTCTGCTGTTTGGTCGATTTGCATATTAGTCTTTTATTATATAGGATTGTTGCTGTGGACTGAATGTTTGTGTCACCTCAAAATTCATATGTAGAATGCCTAAATCCCCAGTGTGATGGTCTGGAGATGCGGCCTTTGACAGTTAGGTTTAGATGAAGTCATGAGGGAAGAGCTCCCATGTTGGGATTAGAGTCTTTGTAAGAAGAGGGAGAATAGCTTACTCCAGAATTATTAGAAATAAATATTTGTTGTTTAAGCCATTCAGTCTACAGTATATGTTCATAGCAGCCTAAACTGACTAAGACAGTTTTCTTTGTAGGGAATGTAGAACCATTGAAAAAGCCCACTTGTGTCTCCAGATCTCTAGTATAGGCAAGGATCCAACAAGATGAAATAGAAATTGTCTTTTAATAGTTTTATAGGTTCTTTTTTATGACTGTCATAAACTTAAAGACAAAACAGTCTAACAAAGAACAGGCACACAATTATTCAGAATGATTATAGCATTAAATTTAAAAATAACCTAGAAGATGCAATAACTATCATTAGTGGCAATAATGGTTGTCATCATTATCTACTATGAATATTTATAGACTGTTCACTGAATGTACAGAATTTTGCTCCTTAGAAAACCCTTTATTTTTAAATCATTTTAAAAATGATTTGAACTGATTCAAAAATGATTTAGATTTGAACTGGGCAGTATATGCGATTCCCTTTGGTGGGATTTAAAAAACACAGACAACTTTCCTCCAAGATTTTATACACTTACCAGGCCTCCTGATCTGTTATGATATCTCTGTCTGGTGACCCACTGATAATAGTGAGATGTGCTATATCCTTGGTGTGTTGAAATGGGAAAAAGATTCAGGAATAGTTTCCTACAACCAAAGGAACTGCTACTTTTGTTCCATCGGTTCCATTATAGCAGTTTTGGTCAGTTGGGTTATAAAGGAGTACCTCTCCATCCAGTTCAGTCATGTGGGAATATGGTTCATTGTAGAGAGCACAGATATCCTGAGTCCCAATACACAGGCTGATAATAATAACTGCAAGTAAATACCAATCTGATTTTTTTCCTGCTGTCTTAAATACGACTGGACTGCTTCCCTTTATAATCAGTTTATCTGGCCCAGAAAATAGAACTAATTTTTAGACCAGTCTTAGAAAACTCAAATTAGGAAAGCAAATATGCAAAAAAAAAGGTATATGATATTTTCCAGAACCAACCAAGATGATATAGAATTAGTCACTATTTGGTGTTCAATATCAATACTATCCTTCCTAAGCACAACTTGGACTTGAGGTTAATCCATTTTTGTAAACTGTATACTCTTCTAGATCATTTCAGAACTTACCTCTATTTTTACTACCAATTAGCAATATGCATGCACACTGTATCTTCAGAATGTATTCAAATCTAATTCTGATTATTCATGATCAAGGTTTCCAAAAAATCATTGCATATTGATTTTACCTATAAATTCAGAATTAATTAAAGAAACTTAGAATAAGAAATACCAGAAATTCAAGATCACTACTAGTAAGTTGACATACTTATTTTTACTCAGATGATAAATTGAGAAATATTTTCAAAGTAGGAACTTATAATATTTATGTAATTATACAGTATTTCAATCATTATTTACATATGGTCCAAAGGAAAGGATTGTATATATAATTTATTCACTTGCATATTTAAAATGTGCTGTGGCATAGATTTCCTAGCACAGTACAGCTATTTTCGACTGGTGTGCCACAGTACACTGGTGTGTGGCAAGAATTTTTTAAAAATGCAGTACCTGACTATTTAGTCTGAAACACTGACCTCTTTTCCCATATATTATAAAATAAAAAATGACAATAGTCCACACAATAATAGCTATATGGTGTGAATGAATCAAAATTATACCTATTTTTGTCAGATAAGCAAAATATATATATTTTGGTGTACCACAGAATTGTAGTAATTAGTTTATATCTGCCATGAGATGAAACAGGCTGAAAATCACTGCTGGCATATTATATTTTTTAAGTTTACATGAATGTTAGGGTTGCCATACAGTAAAAACTTTGGGTTGGTTCTCATCACCACCTGTGAGAATCAGTAGAATGGATATGTGTGTTCAAACCCAGACATACCACTTACTAATTATAGTCAACTTATTTAATCCATTCTGTGTCTCATTTTTTGTTCTGTAAAATGAATCTAATAACAATACCTAATTTATTGCGTGAAAACAATCCAGTTAACTTCTGAACAACTGGTTTTACTTCATGGATGTATATTACTCAGAGTCCTTATTTTAATGAATAAATATTTGAGAGCAATTTCATATTACTACTGCAAACATGGACCAAACATTAAGACCATTTCCTCCACTGGCATGAAAGCATCAAGAATTGAGGGGATTAAGTGAATAATTATCTCTTCTCCCTGAAATAAACCAAAAAACCTCCTTGATTTTAGTTCTGATGAAAGTGACCTTCCCTCTACTTCCTACAACTTTATAGAAATTATCTGAATATTGAGACAATAAATAAGAAATCATAAAGTTGTCTTGAAAGAACACAGACTTTGGAATCAAAAGGCCTGAATTTTGAGGTTCTTCCTCTTAACAGTCGTGTGATTTTGGGACAAGTTCATTAAATTCTAGATATGGTATTGAGTTTAGTGTAAGTATATTCTGGCAAGTGGCAGGTACTTAGTATATAGTAGTTTTTATGGAGCCATCAATTCTATTTTTAGGGGAACAGAAGCTATGATCTATGCGAGATATGCCAAGAGATGAAATGATTCACAGCAAGCTAAATTTTTTTTCTTTTAGTTCCTGTGGGTTTTGCTGCAGTGGTTTGGAAAGAAGTTGATCTTAAATAGCTTGGCTGGTTCTTAATAAAATCAAAATTTATCTTGAAAACCATGCCATTCATCTAGGGACTCCCCAAATGCATGATAACATGCAACTTTGAGTGTGCCCATCATGGAGAAATTCTTAGATAGCTCTTTTCACTGAACCAAATTTGGCATGTGTTACAGCTTATGGAAAGGTCTGTGAAAGATAATTACTTGTGAATGAAATCTTTAGAGCGATTTCTTGGACATGTATCTTTATCAACAGAATCTTTGAAAGATAGGAAATCATAACCCTAAATAATTACCTCTCAGTTTACACATACCAGCTTCTGATTAAGAGAATAGGTGTTGTACCAAAGATGATTTGCAGATTCAAGAACTACTTCCACTTGGAGGAACTATGGCATTTATGAGCCATTAGAATGAAACCTAAACAATTGAGTCAGTGTTATACATTTATTAGATGTATAGTTTCCAAAAGTGCAATGTTTGCTGTACTACTCATGAGTTACAATCCAATATGTACATTTATTTTGGTTATGAAGCTTCCACAATACTTTGTTGCCAAAATCTTTGCCAAAATTTTAAGGCCCATTTGTGACCATGATCACATATCTGATGTTCCTAGAAGCTTAGTTGTGAGTGTAGAGTAGAAGCTGCATCAAGTCTTTAAAAGAGCAACTGACTTCTGTCACTAGTAATTAACATCCAGGGCATTCCATTTCATTGAGCCAGCTCTTGCTAGCTGAGTAAAAGTATAATCAAAAGAACTTGGCATTACTTTTAGGGATAAATGTTTAAAATAACAACCACATAATAAAGTATAAAAATAAAATTAAAGCCATTTTTCTGTTTGATGAAGCAAGACTCACTCAAGAAAAACTTGTGATCTTAATGTTCATGTTGTAAAAACAATAGAAATGCTAATCTTATTCCCTTCGAATGCACATTCACTGGCCACATTTTAATCATTAAGTAGCTTGGCTGGTTCATAATAAAATCAAAATTTATCTTGAAAACCATGCCATTCATCTAGGGACTCCCCAAATGCATGATAACATGCATCTATAACATAAAAGATAGAATGAACACAGTCTCCTTACCTCTCTAAATACCATACAGAGCTGCCTCTGTATTTATGAAGTCTACAGCTAGCAATTTGTCATGAAACTACTAGATTATTAAAGCATTTTTCCAGTATGAAAAAGAATATAGAATCATTGTAGAAAAATTGAGAAAGACTGAAAAGTATAAAAATACAGAAGTCATCCATGAAGTTATCATCCAAAGATATCTAACACTGCATTTTGATATTTTTTCCCAGTTCTTTTATAAGCACATAGAGGCCCAGTGCACAAATTTGTGCACCAGCGGGTTCCCTCAGCCCGGCCTGCTGAATTGGGCCGAAACCAGCTCTCTGACATTCCCGGAGGGGTCCTGGATTCTGAGAGGGCATGGGCCAGGCCGAGTGACCATACTGGTGCACAATTGGGGCCAGAGATTGCCCAGGTAGGGAGGGACCATGGGGTGGGGAGGGGAGGGTCACGGGGAAACAGGGCATGTATGGCCTGTCTCACTCAGTCTCGATCAGCCAGACCCCAGAAGCAAGCTAACCTATCTGTTGGAGCATCTTCCCCTTGATGATCAGTGCCCGCAATAGCAAGTGGTTGAGTGGCCTTAGCATATCATTAACATATTATGCTTTGATTGAACAGCCAACCAGATAATCAGACACTTAGCATAGTAGGCTTTTATTATATAGGATATATTTTTCTGTTACAAAATTGAGATCATGCTTTATGTCTTTTTATTTTTTATTTTGGTGTAATATTAGAAACATTTCTATTGCTATATCATGATTTATAATAGCTAGAGAGTATTTCATTGTACAAAAGACTATTTTACTAAAATTTTCTACTTTATTAAATTTTCTCTATTTCCACTAGTTCTTCATTTCCATATTATTAAATTTTTTTCTATTACAAATGAGGTAGGCTGAGCTTCTGATAAGACTGAAATTTCCCTTGAAACTTTCTTGACTCTACCACATGCACACTTCAGCCCCAGAATACCTCTGTGTTACCTTACTCTCATTATAATAGTAAAAAACACACCCAGGGTGGAGAATGAACATGCTAATGAGACACAGGGCACATGAACAAGCATGTACAGTAGTACCTCGAGATACGAGTTTAATTCATTCTGTAACCTTGAGGCATGGAAAACTATGAGATGCTTGAGTCTCGGTAAACTGGTAGGTCATGTGCAGCCAGCCAATCCTCGCGATTACTCGTATCTCAACTGTTGCTCGTATTTCAAAGCAAAAATCAGTCGCTCAACAGCTCATATCTCAAAAATCTCGTATGTTAGGGCATTCGTATCTCGAGGTACCACGGTAGTTGTATTGTGTGTACAAGCCAGTGCAGAAGAGCTCCTGCCTCAACTTCTTTAAAGCTTCTCCCTGAGAGCAGCGTTTTCTTTTTCTCTTTGAATTCTGTCTCCCTAGTACCCAAGCTATAGTAAACCTCTCACCTGAGCATTATTTTTTGTGGTGAACTCTCCTGATTTCCATCTTAGGAGTTCCCAATAGAGACTAACACCAGTGCAAGTATTTATAATTCTGATAATTTCTTTAAGTGATGTTCCTGAAATGTCCTAAAAATGGAATTATTAAGTCAAAGTATAAATAAGTTATTTTTGTTTAATAAATGCCAAAGCAACTTAGAACTCATATATAATGTTGATTCTTTATATTTCTCTCTTTCTGAGAAGTTTCTGTTTTGAATAATTTGCCACATAAAAGAAATATATTGCTAAGGGGACTCAAGAGAAAAAAAGTCCTTTAGGAATTTGGGTTCTCTTTTCAGTCATCTCTTTTTTTGCCATTTAAAAATATGTTTATTAGAGTTACATTGATTAATAAAATTATATAGATTCAAGTGGGGGTTTCTTTTTAAAAACATCTTTATTGTTCAGATTATTACAGATGTTCTTCTTTTCCCCTCCTCTAGATCCCCTCCACCCGGTTCCCACCCCACTCCAGGCCTTCCCCCTGTCTCCCCAACACTGACCTTGTCCATAGGTGTAAGCTTTTTGTCCAATCTCTTCCTGCACCCCCAACCCCACAACCCCTTGCCCCTGAGAATTGTCACTCTGCGCCCTTCCCATGTCCCTGATTTTATTACATTCACCAGTCTCTTCTGTTCATGAGGTTTTTTATTCATTTGATTTTTAGGTTTACTTGTTGATAGATATTTATTTGTTGTCACTTTGTTGTTCATAATTTTTTATCTTTACCTTTTTCTTCTTCTTCCTCTTCTTAGGGGATAGATACCCTTCAGCATTTCATATAATACTGGTTTGGTGGTGATGAAGTCCTTTAGCTTTTTCTTCTCTGTGAAGCTCCTTTATCTGACCTTCAATTCTAAATGATAGCTATGCTGGGTAGAGTAATCTGGTTGTAGGTTCTTCCTATTCATCACTTTGAATATTTCTTGCCACTCCCATCTGGCCTGCATAGTTTCTGTGGAGAAATCAGCTGACAGTCCTATGGGTACTCACTTGTATGTAACTAACTGTTTTTCTCTTGCTGCTTTTAAGATTCTCTCTTTGTCCTAACCCCTTGGCATTTTATTTATGATGTGTTTGTTATGGTCCTCTTTGGATTCCTTTTGTTTGGGGTTCTGTGCACTTCTTGGACTTGTAAGTCTATTTCTTTCACCAGATAGGGGAAGTTTTCTGTCATTATTTCTTCAAAGAGGTTTTCAATATTTTGTTTTCTCTCTTCTTCTAGCACCCCATAATTCAGATGTTAGTATGCTTGAAGTAGTCTTAGAGGCTCCTTACACTATTTTCATATTTTTGGATTCTTTTTGCTTTATGCTTTTCTAGTTGGGAAACTTTTCTTTTTTGTATTTCAAACCTTTGACTTGATTCCTGGGATACTCTAGTCTGCTGCTGGATCTCTGTATATTATTCTTCATTTCAGTCAGTGTATGCTTAATTTCTGATTTGTTCTTTTTCATATTCTTGAAGATCTCACTTAATTTCTCAGAGGTTAATATAAGCACTAGGAGGAGAAATCAAGATGGTGGCATAGGTGAACACCTGAACTGCTGCCATGCACAACAATTTCAAAACTACAACTAAAAGACAAAACAGACATCATCCAGAACCACGGGAAAGCTGGCTGAGTGAAATTCTACAACTAGAAGGAAAGAGAGGGGTTCACGGAGAGTCAGAAGAGCTGCAAAAAGCTGAGGTACACAGACATGCGGATAGAAAGGATGGGCGGTGGCTCCCTCTAGCGGGAAAGAGATGGAAACTCCCAACTGCACTGAACCCCAGTTCTGGGCAAGACTCATATGCGGGGAGTCTGCACTGTCATGAAAAGGGAGGAGTGCACGGAAACTTAGTGGAACCACAAAAGACAGAGGTCTGGATACATGCAAACGCGAGTGTGCACAGAGGACTGACTGCTGATAGTGCTGCTGGATTTCTCTAGTGAAGGAAGATAGAATCTCTCAACTGCACTGAAATCCAGTTCTGACTACACTGAACCCCTGTTTCAGGTGAGACTCTGGGACCCAGACTCATAGGGGTCCCCAGAGTGCAAGGAAACTCAGAGGAGCCAGAAAGGCAGAGTTCTGGAGGAGCATGAGCGTGAGTGCACAAAGAGGGCTGCAGTGATTATTGAGGGACACTGAGACCCTGACGGGAAGCCAAGGCTATCTGCTCAGCCCTGAGACTTCACCCCATCCAAGCTGAACACAGAGGCTTTTCAAATTTTCAAGTCTTGTATCATAAGGCTGACTGCAGCACAGAAGTTCTCCCAGTGTAGACACCGCTGATCCTCACAGCCAGTTGGCTTGGAGGTCAATTCCCCCCAGTGATATCAATAACAATCAACACTTAACTACAACAAGGCTATACATACAGTCCACAAAGTGGTGTACCAAGACAGTCCACCTCGGGTAATTGGGGAGGCAGAGCTACTGGGCCATATAGGACACCTAGCACACAAAACTACTCTGCTAACTCAGGGAAGCAGCGAAAATGTGGAAACAAAGGAACAGGGCACAAATTAAAGAAATGGAGGAAAACAAATGACTGGATATAGAGTTCAAAACCATGATTATAAGGTTTTTCAAGAATTTCTTAGAAAAGATGGATAAATTTAGCAAGATCCAAGAGGAGATGAAAAAGGGCACAACTAAAGATGAAAAAGGACCAACTAGAAATTAAACATACACTGACTGAAATAAAAAATATTATACAGAGACCTAACAGCAGACTAGAGGAATGCAAGAATCAAGTCAAAAATTTGAAATACAAATAAGCAGAAAACACTCCACTGGAAAAGCAAAGAGAAAAAGAAATAAAAAAATGTGAAGATAGTCTAGGGAGCCTCTGAGACAACTTCAAGTATACCAACATTAGAATTATGGGGTTGCCAGAAGAAGAGAGAGAGCAAGATTCTGAAAATCTATTTGAAGAAATAATGACTGAAAACTCCCCCTACCTGATGAAAGAAATAGACTTACAAGTCCAAGAAATGCACAAAACTCCAAACAAAAGAGTACCACACCAAGACAAATCATAATTAAAATACCAAGAGCAAAAGACAAAGAGAGAATTGTAAAAGCAGCAAGAGAACAATAGTTAATTACCTACAAGGGAGCACCCATATGATTGTCAGCTGATTTCTCAACAGAAATTATGTAAGTCAGATGGGAGTGACAAGAAATATTCAAAGTAATGAATAGCAAGAACCTACAACCAATATTAATCTACCCAGCAAAGCTGTCATTCAGAATGGAAAGGCAGATAAAGAGCTTCAAAGTTATCATTCAGAATTGAAGGGCAGATAATGGATTTCATCAACACCAAACCAGTATTATATGAAATGCTTAAAGGTACCTTTCAAGAAGGAGAAGGAGAAGGAGAAGGAGAAGGAGAAGGAGAAGGAGAAGCAGAAGGAGAAGGAGTAGGAGAAGGAGAAGGGGAGGAGGAGGAGGAGGAGGAGGAGGAGGAAGAAGAAGGAGAAAGTAAAGAGAAAAATTATGAGCAACAAATACATATCTATCAACAAATGAATATAAAAATCAAGTGAGTTAAAAATCTGATGAACAGGATAAACTGGTGAATATAATAGAATCAGGGGCATATAAAGGAAGTAGACTGACATTTCTCAGGGGGAAAGGAGTGAGAGGGGTGCAGGGAGAGACTGGACAAAACTCATACACCTATGGATGAGGACAAAGGAGGAGGGGAGGTAACGGCAGAGGGAGGGGTGGGAGCTGGGTGGAGAGGAGTTATGGGGGGCGGGAAAGAGGTACAATTGTAATAATCTGAACAATAAAGATTTATTAAATAAAAAATTATAATAATAATTTTTCTGAAAGTTTTTAGAAGATTCTTAAGTAACCTTATAATCATGGTTTTGAACTCTATATCCAGTAGTTTGCTTTCTTCCTTTTCTTTCATTTTTGACTTGGTTCTTTGTCTCAGCATTTTAGCTGCTTCTCTGTGTTTGTTTCTATGTACTGGGTAGCTGCTAAGTCTCCCTGAGTTGATAGAGAGGCCTTGTGTGGTAGGTATCCTATATGGCTCAGTAGCTCAGCCTCCCCGGTCACCTGAGGTAGACACTCTTGGTGCACCCCTTTGTGGGCTGTTTGTACAGCCTTGTTGTAGTTAACCCTTGATTGCTATTGGTATCACTGGGAGGAATTGACCTCCAACCCAGTTGACTGGGATGACCAGCAGTGTCTACACTGGAAGATCTGTTGTGCAGGAGACACCCTTATGGGGCAGGACTTGCTTCAGTGGGGTTTGGTGCTCACTGAGTCTACCCCTTGAGTGTGTCTCTTATGGATGTGAAGACTTGTAATCTGTTATGGTCTCACTCTGACCACTGGATACACTGGCTCTTGGATCTCCAAGGAAGTGCAAGGTCAACCACTATTTGGGGTCTCCCATCAGGAGCTATAGAGAGAGCTGCAGATTCCTCCTCTTTGTATGAATTGTGGAAGTGCCTAGACGAGGCTCAGCTGTGAAGTAAGGCAAGCTGCTGCTGTTGGGCCTTGGGCCTTCTTTTGGGAGCTCTGGGGCTCTCTGACCAAACTGCAGTTTGACAAGTTTTAGGCGGAGAAAGGACAGGCCATTCATATTCAAAAGCCAATGCACACAGCTTGGTTGGGGTTGCAAATTGGGTGGGGTGGAGTCTCTGAGAATCATCAGGGCTGTACAAACAGCAATGGCTACTAGTCACCCCTGCCCTGGAGAGGTCCCTGGATCTCTGCATCCTGCACCTCTGTGTAGGAACAATGGTCGCTGTGAGCACCTCTGAGAGAAAGCCACTCTCATGTTCTTATCCGGATTCCAGACAGTCCAGTTTCTCCCCATATGCGTCTGGGTCCCCCAGAGTCTTGGTCAGAACTGGGGTTCAGAGCAATCAGGAGCTTATATATCCCTCCCAATTAAAAGAACAGCACATCCAGGCTCCAGCACTTTCCACGCCTCCACACCTCTTACCAGTTTCAATGTGCTTTCTTCACCTCTCTAGTTTTGGAACTTCTACTAGGCCAGCTTTCTCATGGTTCTGGGTGGTAGTTGTTCTGCCTTTTAGTTGTAATTTTGATGTGGTTGCAAGAGGCAGCAAGTATAAGTGTTTACCTATGTTGCCATCTTGGTTCTTCTGGAGTCATGTCTTTATACTGCCTGATGCCTATAGACCTTAAATATGAATCAGACTTATTCAATTGATTATAATACAGTAGTTTAAATTTATTTTCAAGTGCTTTATTTAAAACATCAAGGTTTGGATACCTTGTACATGTTTATGAAAGATTGGTAGGTACTTGTGCCTGGTCAGCCTAGTCTCTGAATGCCTGACCAATTTTACAAAGAATCAAGATTATACCCAATCAATACTTTTATTTTTTATTTTTTTATTGTGTTACATGTATACATATCTCCCCATTGCCCCCCTCCCTCCCAGGCATACCCTAACCCCCCAGTGTCTATGTTCATTGGTTATGCTTATATGCATAGATACACATCCTTTGATTGAGCTCTTATCTACCCTACCTCTCCTTAATCTTCCTGCTATAATATCACAGTCTGTTTGATGCTTTACTGCTTCTGTATCTATCCTTTTGTTCATCAGTTTACAATG
>JAAGEH010000304.1:6550783-6683769 GCA_011751065.1 Lasiurus cinereus
AGTGTCTACACTGGAAGATCTGTTGTGCAGGAGACACCCTTATGGGGCAGGACTTGCTTCAGTGGGGTTTGGTGCTCACTGAGTCTACCCCTTGAGTATGTCTCTTATGGATGTGAAGACTTGTAATCTGTTATGGTCTCACTCTGACCACTGGATACACTGGCTCTTGGATCTCCAAGGAAGTGCAAGGTCAACCACTATTTGGGGTCTCCCATCAGGAGCTATAGAGAGAGCTGCAGATTCCTCCTCTTTGTATGAATTGTGGAAGTGCCTAGATGAGGCTCAGCTGTGAAATAAGGCAAGCTGCTGCTGTTGGGCCTTGGGCCTTCTTTTGGGAGATCTGGGGCTCTCTGACCAAACTGCAGTTTGACAAGTTTTAGGCGGAGAAAGGACAGGCCATTCATATTCAAAAGCCAATGCACACAGCTTGGTTGGGGTTGCAAATTGGGTGGGGTGGAGTCTCTGAGAATCATCAGGGCTGTACAAACAGCAATGGCTACTAGTCACCCCTGCCCTGGAGAGGTCCCTGGATCTCTGCATCCTGCACCTCTGTGTAGGAACAATGGTCGCTGTGAGCACCTCTGAGAGAAAGCCACTCTCATGTTCTTATCCGGATTCCAGACAGTCCAGTTTCTCCCCATATGCGTCTGGGTCCCCCACAGTCTTGGTCAGAACTGGGGTTCAAAGCAATCAGGAGCTTATATATCCCTCCCAATTAAAAGAACAGCACATCCAGGCTCCAGCACTTTCCACGCCTCCACACCTCTTACCAGTTTCAGTGTGCTTTCTTCACCTCTCTAGTTTTGGAACTTCTACTAGGCCAGCTTTCTCATGGTTCTGGGTGGTAGTTGTTCTGCCTTTTAGTTGTAATTTTGATGTGGTTGCAAGAGGCAGCAAGTATAAGTGTTTACCTATGTTGCCATCTTGGTTCTTCTGGAGTCATGTCTTTATACTGCCTGATGCCTATAGACCTTAAATATGAATCAGACTTATTCAATTGATTATAATACAGTAGTTTAAATTTATTTTCAAGTGCTTTATTTAAAACATCAAGGTTTGGATACCTTGTACATGTTTATGAAAGATTGGTAGGTACTTGTGCCTGGTCAGCCTAGTCTCTGAATGCCTGACCAATTTTACAAAGAATCAAGATTATACCCAATCAATGCTTTTATTTTTTATTTTTTTATTGTGTTACATGTATACATATCTCCCCATTGCCCCCCTCCCTCCCAGGCATACCCTAACCCCCCAGTGTCTATGTTCATTGGTTATGCTTATATGCATAGATACAAGTCCTTTGATTGAGCTCTTATCTACCCTACCTCTCCTTAATCTTCCTGCTATAATATCACAGTCTGTTTGATGCTTTACTGCTTCTGTATCTATCCTTTTGTTCATCAGTTTACAATGTTCTTTATTCAATCAATGCTTTTAAAATCAGACTTTTTTTCTCTCCAGGGCAGCATGGTTCCAAGTCTATAGAATGAAACCACACGTAACAATTACCAGATTCTCCAACTACTGTTGGCTGGTTTTCTGAACATAGTGACCTGGACCATGTGGCCATCCTGACATTGGTTACTAGTTTTCTGAATAGATGGGCCAGGATCCGGTTTTCTCAGAGACTTGGGGAATGCTTAGACACACTCCTTTTCTCTATTGGCAGCATGGCCAACTTGGCTGATGGAGAGAGGGCTGGGCTAGGGTATCTTTCCTATCTTTCTCAAATGGCCTTGGGATAATACATGTTGGTATAAGAAAGCTGTTTATGTAAATCCCACCCATGTCACCTCTGGGAGGCAGGGTGGGTGCTCTTGTTAAACAGTAGTCTCTGCTGTCAGGCCACATGGGTTCATAACCCTAGTTTCACTACACATAAACATTATGACCACGGGCAAATTGCTTAACTCATCAATCACATTGTGTCTCTATTTTCTCATTCTTATAAGAGGGATCGTGATAATGGTAATACCTAATAAGGTTGTTCTGAAAATAAACCAATTTAAAGCATGTAAAAGGTATAGAAGAGTTCTGCTTAATAAAGCAAACTTAATTTTTGAAGAAAAAGAACCTACTTAGTTGTACCTTCAGAAATATAAACAATCTAAAATTCAGTTTATGTCTTAATCCATGCACACATGCATGCACTTATTTATTTAACAAGCACTGGACTCTGTTTAGTGCTAAGGTAAGAGAAGATAAGCAGATACAATAAAAAACGAGATTTTGTGTGTAAAGAATATATGGTGTTTGTACTCAAGAAGTAACATTGTGGTTATTATAAAATCATAATAATGTTTCAATGTGTTATAAATAATTATGTTACAGACACTGTGAATTATAAATTGTTCTTCTAAGTCAAAACATTTTAGAATAAACTTAGACCTAGAGGAGGTATGGATTCAGAGATGCTAAGAAACTTCGGACTGTGGTGGGTACTCTCTGGCTCAAATATTAAGACACAATGTACTTTTAAAATCAAGTTGAATTTTGGGCCTGGATAAAATCTGTGTGTGAGAAAGAAATATGTTTTGTTGAAAAGATAATTATTTGTTACAGTGCTTGTTTTGTCAGTAATTTTTGCAGGTAAACCATGGGATGAGGTAGGGTCGGGAGAGCATGAGGAAAGAAACAAGTTCTCTCTCATGTGTGGGATATTCCACACAGGATTGACACACTTTCTAAAATGAATGTCAATGGAAAGTGAAAAGTCAGAACCGCATTATAGGACATATCAGACATGAAATCATGAACGATTAATTTGCCGTCTGGTATTCTCCAAAGAAATGAAATTTTACATGGTTGAAGAAAAATTGTTTATCGGGTCTAGCCTGTGATTAAATTCAATTGAAAGCTGAAAATACTTTTCCTTAAGAGAATGAAAGAAAAATGATAATATAAGCGAGGGCTATATGATTTGCTTTGGCATTAAAACCTGATGGAGAGGTAAGATTGGTCAAAGCATATCCAATAAGAAAGTTTGAAAATATGATATTTAGAAGGCTAAATTTCAAAAAGATCACGTTAGACAAATTTGACCACAGTGTATTCTAATTCTATCACACAATTCATTAAAGTTATTCCCAAATTTTATATTTGATGCTTACTTTTATTGTAGATGGTAACATTAGCCAGGAGCCGATTCCCAGTCAAACTGAAATTAAGGACAGCAGAGTTTTATCTTTATACTGATGTGGAGCTTGTCTCCAAAGTCTCTCTTGAGTCTTTGATGAGATCTTGATTATCATGGTACTTCTGTAGTCCTCTGTGTCCTAACTTTTGACACATCCTATCAATTTTTTTGATTGATGTTCTTATTGTTCTTGTTGAAGAGAACAAGATCTTCTGCCAAGTTAAGCAACACTCTTTTTTCTTCCATAATCACTGCTAAGGCAATTGAAATGAACTTCATGGTAATTCCCAGAATCCTTTTAACTAAAAGCATTTTGATTGGTAGATTATACCCTTACCCATGTTTCCAAGTGTTCATTATGTAGGTCACACTTACAGAATTTTAAAATACTTTTCTACATATTTAACCTAGTATTTTGTACTGAAATCATCTTTGCCTATAACCAAAATTATTAAACTACAGTGCCTCCCAGACATAATTATTATATTTTATTCTCTAATTATTTATAATTTTAAAAATAATCATTATAATTTATTAGTACATACTCTGTGCTTAATTATTTATATATAATCTCATTAAATCATCATAACAACTCCTGAAAGGTGCTGAGTTTCAGATATCAAGGGACAGAAATGAAACAGGTCTTTCAGCTTCCATTGCCAGTGTATTTCACAACAATATGGTTATTGCAATCAACTCCTTTTGGTTCCAACTAAGGGGAAAGGTATTTGACAAATCTAAATATGTCAGAGTTTATCAACAGTGAATTGCTGGTGATGCTAATTCTGGAGCCAAATAGTTAGCAACTATTAAATGATGTTCTAAGTCAAGTTATTTCAGTACAGAGTTTTCAATGCATGAGACATTTTCTTACGTTTCATTGGAATAATTGTTTTGGATCCTGATAATGGAAAAAGCAGAGGAAAATACCCATGGATGACTTTATAAAACATTACCCTGTTTCACTAGACTAGGCATTGATGAAAAAAGAAAACTGGAATTTGATGTCACATTCTCTAGCTAACACATATACAGTAAGGTGCATGTAGTACAAAATTTCATTACTCAATTATTTATTTATCCAATATTGATATTTTGATCCCCTACTCTATTGTTTGGCACTATGTTAAAGCCATGATGAGCAAGATACCTCCAAGGGGTTCAGAGTTTATGCAAAAGGACTTACCAGGACTTGAGTTTAAAATATAGATTTCTAAGCTTCACCTTCACTAATTTAGATTCAGAAGATAGGACAGCAACCCAAGCATCTTTATTTTCAATAAGCCCCTGGGTGACTCTGATGCAGATTGATTGGGACTATTCTCTGAACAGCAATGATCTAAAGGGAAATACAGACAAATAAACAATTACAATAAAATACAAGTTCTAAGGTGGCAGTGAGCACAGGGTACTGTGAGATACATGAGTATCTTCTAGTGTAAGCTTGGGCCAAGAGGAAAAAAATGAAGTTTCAAGTCTTTCTATGTTGTCTCAATTTTCACCAAGATTTTCTGTTACAACTACTGCTGAGCCATCTCATAAAAAAAATGTGAATATACAAAAGCAATAAAAAAAAAACACATATCAAGAAAAGTTTGGTGAAGACATGTACCAGGAAACAAACAAAAAAAAAGTTTCCTACAAGAGCTTCATGTTTTGGAATAAGTGAATGAGAGCCAAATCCAATCAAATAAGCATTCAAATAGTAAATACTGATATGATTCAAGACACACACTACCTGAAAATATGCTATATTAGCATACTAAATATTTTGAAAAGAAGAAGTTTGAGAAAACAACAAAAGAAGAAAGATCATTCTAATCTTTCTACCTTTTTCCTTTGAAACAGGCATTAAAATTCTCATGTGAGAGGTGCCCTCCCTATACTTGGTGAAGCATCCTTATCTCTGTGGACAAAGAGACACCTAAAAAACCCAAACAAATAGACCTTGCTAAATTTTTCCCAGTTTACCATAATTACCTCATATTCTTTGACCTATTATATTCTGCCACATCTATCTACTCTTCATCAAACCTAGTATAAAAATAGTCTTGTCTGGCCTAGCTGATTTTGCTCAGTGTTGGAGCATAGACCCATGAACTATAGAGGCTTAATCACAAGGAACAACAACAGCCTGTAATTATTGGAATCGAGAGTCTAGGTCAGTGGTCAGCAAACTCATTAGTCAACAGAGCGGCACTAGGAGGCCATGGGTCTAATCTCAACATGCCTGGGTTGCGGTTCTCAATCCTCAATAGAGGGTGTGCAGGAGAGGGCTGACCAATGATTCTTTCTTATCATTGAGATTTCTAATTATCTCTCTTGCTCCTTCTCTCTGAAATCAATAAAAACATATTAAAAAATACTTAGGTCTGTTTCTTTTAGTCTTCATTTCCTTATGAAGGCAACCATATCACGCAAAATTTATATTAAGTAACTTTGTATGTTTCTTGTCTTTTTATCACAGTTTACTTTTCAGACACATCCAGGGAGGACTGAGGAAAATTTTTACTTTCCTACAACAATAATCAACACAATGAGTCAAAAAGAGCAGTGCAAACCTAAAGAAACACATTTAGGATCACGAACATTATTACATAACCAACACAAACTAGAGACAGTAAAGCAAAATATATAACTACAAATACAGTGATTGATGTGGAAGAAGAATTCAGAGTATGAAAATACAAAAAAAACCCACAAAGATTAAAGAAACAGAAGAAAAAATAATAAATGTGCAAGTCAGATAAAGAAGAACCAAACAATGATACACAAGGCAAAGTAGAGAACATCATAAATGGGAAATAAAATATTCAAATACATAACGCAAGAAAATGTTTCCGGAATGAGAAAAAATTATAATTTTTTGGACTGGAAATTTTATTTTTAAGGAGGGAAAAATGGAATTTTTGAGCTTCATAGATAAAGAATATCAGTGCAAATATATATCAGGAAATTACCAGCCCTGAAAAGAGAACATTATATCAATGTCAGAAAGTTTGGAGTTCTAGGAGAACAGCAATGAAGAAAAAAGAAGAGAATTTATAATGATAAAGGTTACAATGTATATGAAGATTAGATCTTAAGAATGTTTATTTATGAAATGATTATCAAAACTAGTGTGGCGCTGAAACCGGTTTGGCTCAGTGGATAGAGCGTTGGCCTGGGGACTGAAAGATCCCAGGTTCGATTCTGGTCAAGGGCATGTACATTGGTTGTGGGCACATCCCCATTAGGGGGATGTGCAGGTGCAGGCAGCTGATCGATGTCTCTCTCTCATAGATGTTTCTGGCTTTCTATCCCTTTCCCTTCCTCTCTGTGAAAAATCAATAAAATATATTTTAAAAAATTAGTGTGGCAAAATCTGCAGGAAATACTGGAATACACACACACACACACACACACACACACATAAATCAAAGAGACAAAAATGTAATACAGTGGTACCTCGAGATACGAGTGACCTAACATATGAGATTTTTGAGATACGAGCCGTCGAGTGAGCGATTTTTGCTTTGAAATACAAGCATCAGTTTTGATATGAGTAATCGCGTGGATCGGCCGGCTGCACACGAACCACAGTTTACCTCGACTCAAGGGTCTCATAGTTTCCCACGCCTCAAGATTACGGAACGAATTAAAGTCGTATCTCGAGGTACCACTGTACAAAGAATTTATATAAAAATAAAACAAAAGCTGTATATATGTATGTGAACATGGATATATGTATATCTTCTGAGAAATGCTTTAACCTGATCCCATTTATTCTATTTTCATTCTCATTATTTCTAAATATTCTTCAATTTTAATTTTGACTTTTATTTTGAATAGAATTAATAAGGTAGGGACTCTTTTGTAATTCATTTTTATTATTACTTGTTAATTAAAATCAGAATTTATACTTTGGTCTGTATTTAAATTTAGAAATTACTGAGGTAATCTTTGTGGACTAATTTATGACAATGTTATATGTATACAAATTCCCTTACAAATTTTTTATACATACATCATCTGCTTTTTCATCTTTTCCCTTATCAATTACATAAACATCCATATCAAAGGCTATAACCTGAAAAATATAGAATAATCCTTTTTTGTTCATATGTTTTTAATTTATAAAAAATGGATCATTAATTAGGTCACAATTAATAGCCCAAAAATTGTTACAATGTCAATGTAGTACTAAGGTTAGTCTCTGGTTATTAAAAAACAAAAAATTTATAATAAATAGATAAAAATTATTTCTCTTTTTTAATTTTTTATTTATTGATTTGAGAGAGAGGCACATTTATTGTTTTTTTGTATGTGCCCTGACCAGAGATCAAACCCACAACCTTGGAGAATCCAAGATGAAGCATAGGTAAACATCTACACTGCTGCCTTGCACAACAATTTTAAAACTACAACTAAGAGGCAGAACGGACAGCATCCAGAACCACAAGAAAGCTGGCTGAGTGGAAATTCTACAACTAGAAGGAAAGAGAGGGGCTCACGAAGATTCAAAGGAGCTGCAAAAAGCTGAGGTACAGAGACGTGCATGTGGACACAGCGGGTGCCGGAGTACCAGGCTGGCTATCTCTTGCGGGAGAGAGACAGAGACTCCCAACTACATTGAGCCCCCTATCCTACGACACTGAGCCCCAGGTCCAGGCGAGAGTCATCCGAGGGCAGTTTGGACTGTGAAAAGGGAGAAGTTCACGGAAATTTAGGGGAGTCGAGAAAGGGCAGAAGAGTGGCGGGGCGCACAGCACTGTGGGCAGAGGACTGACTGCTGATTGTGCCGCTGGCTTCCACAAGTGGGCGGGAGACAGAGCCTCCCAACTGCGTCACTTCTAACTCCACTAAACCCCAGTTTTGCGCGAAACCCTGGGAACCCAGACTCATATGGTCCCAAAGCGCAGGGGAGCTGCAAAGGCAGCAGTCTAGAGGCACTGCGAGTGTACACAGGGACTGCTCCAGTGATTACCCAGAGTCACGAGAGACCCAGAGACCATGGAGAGCAAAGCCGACTGGAAGGCAAGACGGTCTGTTAAGCCTTGAGACTCCACCCATCCCAAGCTCAACAAAGAGGCTTTTGCAGTTTCGCAAGTCTTGTATCATAAGGCTGAATCCAACACAGAAGTTCTCCCAACATAGTGAAAATGCAGAGACAAAGGAAGAGATCACAAACAAAAGAAATTGAGGAAAACAAACGACTGGATATAGAGTTCAAAAACACGCTTATAAGGTTTCAAGAATATCTTAGAAAAGATGGATAAATTTAGCGAGACCCAAGAGGAGATGAAAAAGGACCAACTAGAGATGAAAAAGGACCAACTCGAAATTAAACATACAGTGACGAAATAAAAAATATTATACAGAGACCTAAAAGCAAACTAGAGGAAGGCAAAATCAAGTCAAAAATTTGAAATATAAAAAAATCAGAAAACATTCAACTGGAAAAGCAAGAAGAAAAAAGGAATCCAAAAATGTGAAGATAATGTAAGGAGCCTCTGGGACAGTCAAGTGTACCAACATCAGAATTGTGGGGGTGCCAGAAGAAGAGAGAGAACGAGATACTAAAAACCTATTTGAAGAAATAATGACGGAAAACTTCCCACATCTGGGGAAAGAAATAGACTTACAAGTCCAGGAAGCACACAGAACCCCATGTAAAAGGAATCCAAAGAGGACTACATCAAGACACATCATAATTAAAATACCAAGAGCAAAAGACAAAGAGAGAATATTAAAAGCAGCAGGAGAAAAACAGTTCATTACCTACAAGGAAGCACCCATATGATTGTTAGCTGATTTCTCAACAGAAACAATGCAGATCAGAAGGGAGTGGCAAGAAATATTCAACGTGATGAATAGCAAGAACCTACAATCAAGAATACTCTATCCAGCAAAGCTAACATTCAGAATTGAAGGGCAGATAAAGAGCTTCACAGATAAGAAAAAGCTAAAGGAGTTCATCAACACCAAACCAATATTATATGAAATGCTGAAAGGTACTCTTTAAGAAGAGGACGAAGAAAAAGGTAAAAGATAAAAATTATGAACAAACATATCTATCAACAAATGAATCTATAAATTAAATGCATTAAAAATTTGATCAACAGAATAAACTGGTGAATATAATAGAATCAGGAGCACAGAAAGGGAGTGGACTGATAATTCTCAATGGGAAAGAGGTGAGGGGGATGCAGGGAGAGACTGGACAAAAATCATACACCTATGGATGAGATCAATGTGGGGGAGGTAAGGATAGAGGGAGGGGTGGGACCCGGGTGGAGGGGAGCTCTGGAGGAGAAAAAAAAGAAATAAATGTTATAATCTGAATAATAAAGATTTAATTTAAAAAATAATCATAATAATAAAAAACAACAAACAAAAAACCCACAACTTTGGCTACATGTGGACAGTGCTCCCAATTGAGCTACCTGGCCAAGTCTGAAGATTGTTTCTAATCCTATTCAAAATAGAAATCAAAATCACAACTTCAGAGTATTTATAAAATAATGATAATGGAAATAGAATCAAGAGTATTAAGCTAAAGCAGTGCTTTTAGAGGATAGACTATACATGTATTGTGTGTAAATTGTATATAATTTTATGTTAATAAATAGTAATATGCACTGTTATATTATAAAATATATCATTATATATTTTATGTATTACATAAAATACATGTATATATATTTTTCATATATATTTTAGACACACAAATAGAGAAAAATTTTAGACCTAAGAAATTTACTGAAGTTCTCTGGAGAGAAAATTACTGAAACCATAAAAGATATAAACCACAATGGATCCTAATTAAGAAGAAAGGGAAGAAAGTACAAACATACAAAATTAAAAATGAAACTGAATTAATAGCCAGAATGGTGGATTACAAAGGCAACAAGTTCTTAGCCACTTTTACCATCAAGGGAGTGGTCTAAGTTCTTTTAACCATGGCCTTTGGGTTTGGCTATATGACTTGCTCTGTCTACTGGAGCATGAGTAAATGTGTGAATAGGATTGTGGGGCTCAGAGACTTGATAATTCTTTTGCTTTGAGGCTTGCCTTCTTGTAACTCACGACTACCAGGATAATCTACCGGGGGATAAAAAACCATGAAGGAGAACCATGGTGTTCCAGGGAGGAGGAGGAGGAATGGGAGGAGGGGGAGAAGGAGAGGGAAGAAGGGAAGGAGGAGGAGGAAGAGGGGGAAAGGAGGGGAAGGGGGAGGGAGAGGAGAGGGAGGAGGGGGAAGAGGAGGAACCTTTGCCAGATCCGTCTGGACTCAGTCCCTGTCAGGCTGTCAGTTGACCACAGCCATAAGAGTGATCCCAGCAAAGACCAGCAGAAGGACCTCCAGATTGCCAGCACATAGAATCACGATGAACAATTAACTACTGTTTAAGCCATGATGAAAAATAAGGTAATCTTTTAAGTTTTGATTTATTATATAGCAATAGATGAGTGAGAAACATCGATTGATTGCCTCCCAAACATACCATAACTGGGATGGAACCACAACCTGGGCATGTGTCCTGATCAGGAATTGAACCAAGGACCTTTCAATACACAAGACAACTGAGCCACATTGGACAGAGCTCCTCATCCTTTCTTACTATCAGGTGGGTAGACTTAGAGTAGTTTGTGCTTATACATTTGTGTCCAGAAGTTTGGATGAGCATTGGCCACTGTCACAGTATATTCCACATTATACTGCCAGCTTGACTGGACATTTTGATGATAGAAGACACCTCAATCAACTTCTTCAATCTGAATGATTTGTATTATTGGCTGCATAAAATTCCTTATGCATTAACATGTGGTGTGAAGGGGAGTGTCACAGATGAGAAAAGCAAAACAAAATAAAAACCTAGGAGACAAGTTTGGTGTGTGTGTGTGTGTGTGTGTGTGTGTGTGTGTGTGTGTGTGTGATGTTATCTTTTTCTTCTTTTTTAAATAATGGAGAACCTCTTGAGAAAGGAACAATTTTGATGTTTTCTTTTCCACAACCCTCACATGAGAAGGAATAAATCCTGCTTTTAACGACCACCCAATCAGCATTATGAAATGTGAGTAAATAGAGCTTTCCAAATTGGAATTTCAAAATCAAAGCCATGCAGGGCACAACAAACAGTCTAAGTGCAAACTCAACAAGGGCATAGGGTACACAGAAAATCAGATCAATAATTTCAAAGATGTCCACACAAATTGAAACACAAAACAGATTGAGTTTGGGGCAGAGGGTGGGGGGAATCTCTGTGTTCTATTTTGGAATCATATTTAATTTGTAGCACAAACCTCAAATTAGTACTTAGATATGAAGGAAAGTGCAAATGGTGATGGAATCATTAAAGCACTCTCAACAAGAAGCATACTTTTGAATGAATTAGGTCATTGAAGGTTATTGAAGCTTGCCTGGGGTAGGTCTGGTGTGGTATTAGGGTAAACATTTATCACACTTGTTGGCCAAACATATTTTGGAGCCCACATCAAACAAAATAGGTATTTCAAAAGACTAGCTAAGACCAGAAATAGGTAAAGTTAATGGTTATGCAAATTAGAACCTTTAGTTTCCACATTTCAGTACTTGTTTCTCTCTAGCCTATTTTAATCTTTCCTATTTGGCTTAGAATTCTTAATTATATTTTTATTTTTTTTAAAAAGTACTCACATACCTGAAACTCATAATTAGTTTTATTTTACTATTAGGTTTGGTTTAAAAAATTTTTTAAAGAAAATGTGTACAATTTAGTATTTTGTGACAAAAGGAAAATTTACAAAGTTATACTGAGATGTAACTGAAGTGTTTTTGGCCACTTGAATTAACTTCTGTCTCCAAATGATTCTTGGGCAAAGATGACTGAATGAAGTTACAGGGCATCTACAACTTAGTGATAAGAAACAAAATATACGAATAAATTTTGTGCAATCTTGGAAGTGAGGCTGATAACACTGGTCTTAGGACCACACTTGGAGTAGCAAGACTTTAGAGAAAGTCCTTTAACTACTATAATGGACGACAACATCAGAAAACCTACTCTCCTTTTCTTCATAAGGCAATGCCACTGGATTTCAGCAGGATGCTTGTCTTTTTGGAATAATGGAAGTGACAATCGTGAGTGAAGCAGGTGTGAGAGATGAGGGTGGTTGGAAGGAAATCTAATTAGTTGGTTGACCAAATTCAAATCTTTATTACTAATAAATTGATGCATCTCTGAAGGTTTCTAGAATTTTGTTAAAGAACTCCATCTTTGATTCTTTCCATTGCAGTAGTTTTAATAATGACTTGGGTGAGGATAAGGGGGAAAAAAATTCTTGTAAAATCTGCAGTTACAATGATTTGGGAGGGAACCCAAGATAGTTAACGATGATGGATAACAAGTGCATTGTAAACCACAAAATGGGATTCAAATGAGGTAGTGTTTTTGTGTATATTTTTAAGATTGAGAAACTTTAATAATTGTTATGATAAAGTATACTCGAATGACTCTGGTAACATTAAAGTTCTCTTGAAAAAAATATAATAGGACCTCCCATGAGCTCAAAATACAGCTGGACAGTGTATGTGGAAAGAACACAGTATTAGGAGCCAGGGGCTCTGTGCCCTCCAAGCCCCGGATCTGTCAATATCTAGCTGTGTGGCAACTAGAAAGTCACCTCCCCTTTCTGGATCTCAGTTTTCTTAAGTGCCCATAAAATTCTATAATTCAATAATACATCACCTTGGAACCTATATAAATTTTTATTTATTTATTTTTATACTGTCTTAACTTCAATAATATGTACAAATTCTGTTCCTTTAACAGCTCCATTCCCACACTTTGCAGTTGATGTCGCAAAATTATACCTTTATATATTGTGTGTCCAAAAACAAACTAATCATTTTTAATTTGTTAATCTCTTATATTACATAGAGAAAAAATGGTGGCTTTAAAACCATTGTTAGAAAATTACCAGCTTTTAGACCAATGCATTTTTAAAATGTGCTAACTAGTTTCTTGAGTCATGTAGAAAATAAAAAGTAGAGTTACAAAAAAGACAAAAGGCTGGAGAGTTTAGTTGACAGGGCTCTGATTGAGTCTACTAGTATAAGTCTGCTTTGTACTTTTGATGAGAACTGAATAGAGAGGCATGCTACCTCAGGGACTATGGGTCAGAACCCTAGTATCTGTCAGAACTGTGATATGGGGGACAAAAGTGAGTGATCTCAAAAAAGAGCTAGTATAACATGAAGTCAGAGTTTAGAGAGAAGGGGAAAATAATCCTGCCTGAACCTGCTCTGACTCAACCATGTCCAGAATTGATTAGCTCTGTGTACCATAAAGACTCACAATAAACCTGAATCCAGAGGACAATGAAATAATTAGTCTTTCATTTAAAGAAAGGATGAAAATAACGGAAAAGTTTAACAAAAATATATGATGTGGCAGTGGCATAGGTGCATTGTGAGAGTGTGCTGCTTGTGTGTAAGAAAAAGAGGGTAGATGAAGTGTTTCATACTATATTTTCAAATATTTGAAGGATATTGGGGAGGTGGGATTGGAGTTATAATTCATAAACCTAGAGAACTACACTAGAGCCCTGTAGTTGGAAAGCATAAAGGAAATGATTTCTGGTCCACACAAGGGGCTATCCATGGCAGTTAGTGTGCACAAGTGAGCTGGTTTCTCAGGAGGCAGTGCAGTCTCTTCTGGGTGGACATACAAGCAGAGTCTGTGAATGGCATGAGGGTAATGAAGCATTGGGTTAAATGGGTTCTTGTTTTGTTCCTTTGTTGGCTCATTCATTCATTCATTCATTCATTCACTTATCTGTTCATTTGTGTGAAAAAGAATTGTGCCATTATACCATCTGTGTGAAAAATAGAAAGGGGAAAAAAACAACCTTTAATAGAAAAAAACATTTTCACAATTTCAGTCGTCTTTGTTTAGTTGAAAGGGCAAAAGCACCACAAAGTTAGTCAGTTATTGTAGCTTATACATTTATCTCTTTAAAATGATTAATGATGAATAGTTTCACAAAATAAGTAGCTTTTTGTTTTATGAAAAGTCTGGGTGAATGATTTTGTTGCCTTTTAACTGCAACCTGTTAAAATTCAACTCAGGGCAGTAAATGTAAATAGAGAGGCAGATGCTGAGGAAAGTCCAGGTGATATTTCCTAAGAAGGAGTTTCTGAAGAAAAACAATCCAAGGGCAGATCTTTCTTCTTGCACAGTAGGAAGGGGCAGTTCATAGGAATTGTATGTAGGTAGATATTGGAGTTAAATAAGGAAAAGATGAATTAGTAGAAAGTTATAAAAGTTTACATAATGTCTTTTGCTGTCAAAAATATATAATGTTCACAAATAATTCTTCTGTAAGGCATTGAGTTGAAAATTAAATGGGTGTTCTCAATATATAAATTTTTATTCTAAATTGATACCTCTTTTTCTCATTATGCCTATCCTACATTGCAGTCTAATAACTTTGTGTTTGCTGCTTTAAAAACATAAGCAGGGATCATCCTTTTTAGTTTGATTACCAAATAATCCCTTGAAACTTTTAAGTCAATTTGATTTTCTATTTACGCAAGGAGATGTATACATTTTAAAAAACTGCTGAAGGACCTCAAACAAGGAAACTGACACTAGACTATGTTCTAGGTTTGATTTTTTTTTCTGAAAAAAAATGTGCATTTGATTTCACATAATAGATTTTACAAAGCCATGTTAAATAATACTACAAAATTGCCATGAGTATTTTTCAGTGGTGAGTGTGCATATGTAGGAGCATTCATTAAATCCAAGGTACACTCCTGAGCAGTGCTGTCCAATAGAACTTTCTGCAGTGACAGAAAAGTCCCATATCTGTGTTCTCCAATATAGCAACCACTAACACATTATTTAGGGGTAAGTCTGCAAAAGATGGAGAAGTCATGCACATGAAAACCACAAAATATTACTGAAAGAAATGAAAAGTATACTACCAACTAAGATAAAATATTTTCAAATAACTGATAATGTACTTATATTCTAAATATAGAATGAACTCTCAAAATTCAAAAAATATGATTTATAATCTATACTAATAAAAGGGTAATATGCTAACTAGACTGCACATCTTCTGGACATCTATCTGGATGTCCTTCTAGACAAAGCCATGGTGGTGGAGGCTGAGACAGAGGTGGTTAGGGATGATCAGGCCAGCAGGGGGGGCAGATCAGGCTGGCAGAGGAGGGAAGTTAGGGGCAATCAGGAAGGCAGGCAGAGGGTTTAGAGGCGGTCAGGCAGGCAAGCAGATGAGCGGCTAAGAGCCAGTGGTCCCGGATTGTGAGAGGGATGTCCGAGGGATCCCAGATTAGAGAGGATATAGTCCAGACTGAGGAACCTCCACCCTGTGCATGAATTTTTTGCACTGGGCCTCTAGTATGATAATAAAATGGGGAAAATATTTGAACAAACACTTCAAAGAATATGTTCATATAGCAAATAAACACGTGAAAAGATATACAGCATCACCATCCAATTAGAAAATGCACATTACAATCATAACGAAATAACCCTACACACCATTAGTTACAAAGACTGACCATACCAAAACAAGTTTTGGTAAAGATGAGGAGAAACTGAAACTCATGCATCACTGATAGGAATGTGAAATAGCACGACCACTATGGAAAGCAGTTTGGCAGCTTCTCAACAAGTTAAGCATGCACCTACCACATGATTCAGCTATTCCACTTCTACCCATTTCCCCAAGAGAAATGAAAGTAAATGCCCATACAATGACTTGGACATGAATGTTCAAAGCATCTTCATTTATAATAGCTGAACATTGGAAACCACCCAAATGTTCATCAACAAGTGAAGGGATAAGCAAATTGTGGTGTATCCATAAAAGAGAATACTATTCAACAATTTTAAAATGATGCATATACCTGTATAGATGAATCTCGAAATAATTTGATGAGTGAAAAATCATACAAAAATAATGCTGTTATATCGGGGGCTTAAAAAGCTATTGGAACAGCAGAGAAAGGGAATGGACGGGAAGCTAAAAAGAGTAGTGGATGCTGCTAATTGTTGTGTTCACACTGGAAGAAAATGCCAGGGGTAGCTACCATAAAAGCTTGTTGTCCCTTTCTATTAATTTTCCAAATTCACTTCAAGTGGCATTCTTTGCCATCCCTCTATGATCTCTTCTCTGATTCTACCATACCTCCCTCCAAATAATCTCTCTATTTAGAACTCACACAGTTTGTCATCAGGGACTTGTACTTACTGACCCAATTTTAAAAGTTTGTTGTTTTAAGGAGCATATATGTCATCCACCTTTACTCTAGTAAAGGCCAACTCAGCCTCACTACATTTAAAGATTAATAACAAATTATCTAGCTACATATGTATTTTTATCTTGGAAAATCTGAATTAGGATGTTTCTTTAAATCAGTTTTTTGTTTGTTTGTTTTGTAACATACTTCTGTCACAAATTTTGTAATGCCTGCAAGCTACTTGAGGGCAATATCTGAATCTGAGTCATTTTTCCATGCCACAGACCTTAACACATTTCTTCTCCTAAAGGGTATTAATAAATACTTGTTAAATTCCAGTCTGGGTAGAGTTACTGAGCAGTATTTAGCAAATATTCAACATTTGCCAAATGATCCCTCTTTCCATTAACTGTGGAGTATTCATCAGCAGTCTAATATGTGATTGTGTGTGGAGAAATCTGGGGAGTAGGGATAAGGAAGGTTATGGTTAGCACAGACCAGCATTTTCAATCTTGTGCACCTCTCACGACACATCACAAAATTGTTTCCAAGTTAGTGTTGCTAAGTAGGACTCTGAAATTTTCTTGTTTGGGAACTTTCCAACTTTGATGTTTAAAAATCATTGGCATGCAATTTCAATTTAAATAGCATTACTTTGTCTTTGATTTATGCTTCTGTAAACAGTGTTAAATATAAAATTATAAATATGAGTGTGTTATGTAAGCTTTATGGATTCCCCTTCAGTAACTTTATTGTTATGTGATTGCCTTGCTAGCAGCCACATTTATGGATTCCCCTTCAGTAACTTTATTGTTATGTGATTGCCTTGCTAGCAGCCACATGTATCAGCCATCTATGATTGAGGATGAATGAGATCTACCCCACATTATTACTGACTTTAATTAGCTCTAAAGAGATATTGGCCAACTCAGCCTCCCTATATTTAAAGTTAAAGGTTAATAACAAGTTATCTACCTACATATTTATTTTTATCTTGGAAAATCTGAATTGAGATGTTTCTTTAAATCAGATTTTTGTAAGATAATTTTGTAATAAATTTTACTATGCCTAAAAGAAAAAATGTCTTGTCTTTTACTATGTTCCATAGTTAAAAGTGACACAACAAAATATAGCCCATTTGGTACACATTAGAAAAAATGTGAAAGAATTTGCACTTAGAAACTTATGGGCACTTTGCAAGACATAACCACAGATATAAAAATACTGTACATGCAGAAAACAATTAGCTTATTCCATTAAAGGTAGAACATTTTACAAATAAGTTTAAGAGTAATTTTCCTGACAGGAGAAACCAAGGTGGCAGCATAGGTGAACACTTAAACTGCTGCCTCACACAACAATTTCAAAACTACAGCTAAAAGACAGAATGAACATCATCCAGAACCACAGGAAAGCTGGCTGAGTGGAAATTCTACAAGTAGAAGAAAGAGAGGGGCTCACGGAGACTCAGAGGAGCTGCAAAAAGCTAAGGTACAGATACACGCAAGTGGAGAGGAGGGGCAGCGGAGTGCCTAGCTGGCTTCCTCTAGCAAGAGGGAGACAGAAACTCCCAACTGCACTGAACCCTAGTTCTGACTGCACTGAACCCCATTACCAGGTAAGACTCATATGGGGGGAGTCTGGACTGTTGTGAAAAGGGAGGAGTGCACAAAAACTTAGGGATCTGTGAAAGGCAGAGATCTGGAGGCATGCAAGTATGAGTGCACACACAGAGGGCTGATTGCTGATTATGCTGCTGGCTTTCTCTAGTGGGATGAAGACAGAACCTCCCAACTGTGCTGAAATCCAGTTCCAACTGCACTGAACCCCAGTTTTGAGCAAGACCCTAGGGACCCAGACTTATACAGATCCCCGGAGTGCACAGAAACGCAGGGGAGCTGGAAAGGCTGAGATCTAGAGGCATGTGAGAGCGAGTGCACAGAGAGGGCTGCAGCTATTACTGAGGCACCCTGAGACCCAGAGGCCGCGTAGGGCAGTGCTGATGGGAAGCCAAGGCTGTCTGCTCAGCCCTGAGACCTCATCCCATCCAAGCTGAACACAGAGGCTATTGCAATTTTGCAAGTCTTGTATCATACAGAAGTTCTCCCGGCATAGTCACAGCTGATCCTCACAACCAGTTGCCTTAGAGGTCAGTTCGCCCCAGTGATACCAACAATAATCAAGACTGAACTACAACAAGGCTGTACACACAGTCCACAAAGGGGTGCACTAAGAAAGTCTACCTCAGGTAACTCGGAAGGTGGAGCTACTGGGCCATAGAAGACATCTAGCAAACAAAGCTACTCTACCAACTCAGGGAAGCAGCGAAAATGCGGAGACAAAGGAACTGATCACAAATGAAAAAAATGGAGGAAAACAAATTACTGGATATAGAGTTCAAAACCATGGTTATAAGGTTTTTCAAGAATTTCCTAGAAAAGATGGATAAATTTAATGAGACCTAAGAGGAGATGAAAAAGGACCAACTAGAGATGAAAAAGGACCAACTCAAAATTAAACATACACTGACTGAAATAAAAAATATTATACAGAGACCTAACAGCAGACTAGAGGAACGCAAGAATCAAGTCAAAGATCTGAAATACAAAGAAGCAGAAAACACTCAACTGGAAAAGCAAAAAGAAAAAGAATCCAAAAATGTGAAGATAGTGTAAGGAGCCTCTGGGACAACTTTAAGTATACCAACATCAGAATTATGGGGGTGCCAGTAGAAAAGAGAGAGCAAGATACTCAAAACCTATTTGAAGAAATAATGACCAAAAACTTCCTCTACCCAGTGAAAGAAATAGATTTCCAAGTCCAGGAAGTGCACAGAACCCCAAATAAAAAGAATCCAAAGAGGACCACACCAAGACACATCATAATTAAAATGCCAAGAGCAAAAGACAAAGAGAGAATATTAAAAGCAGCAAGAGAAAAACAGTTAAGTACCTACAAGGGAGCACTCATACGATTGTCAGCTGATTTCTCAACAGAAACGATGCAGGCCAAAAAGGAGTGGCAAGAAATATTCAGTGATGAATAGCAAGAACCTACAACCAAGACTACTCTATTAGCAAAGCTATCATTCAGAATTGAAGATCAGATAAAGCACTTCAGAGATAAGAAAAAACTAAGGGAGTTCATCAACACCAAATCAGTATTATGTGAAATGCTGAAAGGTACTCTTTAAGAAGAGGAGGAAGAAGAAAAAGGTAAAGATAAAAATTATGAACAACAAATATATATCTATCAACAAGTGAACCTAAAAATCAAGTGAATTAAAAATCTGATGAACAGAATAAACTGGTGAATATAATAGAATTAGGGGCATAGAAAGGCAGTGGACTGACAATTCTCAGGGGGAGAGAAGTGAGGGAAGTGCAGGGGGAGACTGAACAAAAATCATACACCTGATGAGGACAATGGGGTGGGGAGGCAAGGGCATAGGGAGGGGTGGGACTTGGGTGGAGGGGAGCTATGGGGGAAATAAAGAGGAACAATTGTAATAATCTGAACAATAAAGATTTATTAAATCAAAAAAAGTAATTTTCCTGATTATACTTCTGAAAAACTTATAATTAAATTTGTGCTTTGAAGTTTAATTTTCTATTAAATGAGAACTGATCATGGTACACATTGGTAAACTCTTCTTAACTATATTGCATAAATACTATGCAATTAAGGTAGTAATCAGTCTGAATGTATTAAGATATTTAGAGAAAAATATCATTCAGAAGAGGGCAAGATTAGCAAAGGAAGCAAGAAAAATTGTAGTAAAGCAGGCACACACTGGCAGTACCCATCTGAGCATTTTCCAGGGAAATTTCCCTGATCAGAGAGTAAATTCTACCAATGTCCTTTAATCCACTTATTCACTCAGTCAAAATAATTTGTTGAACATCTATAAGTCAGTTCGTTTCTGCAAATGCAACAGTGAAAAAAATAATCTTTGGCTTCATAGAGTTTATATTCCAATAGGGGATAGGAAAACTTAAATTCTTTGAAACAATTCCTCATGTTCTGAACCCTAGTGCACCAAGAAACCTTCTAGGTTAAATCTGATTTCTATGTAGTTTATCCACGAGAGAGGAAGAACCAGCTAGGTCAGTGGTTAGCAAACTCATTAGTCAACAGAGCCAAATATCAACAGTATAACAATTGAAATGTCTTTTGAGAGCCGAAAACCGGCTTCTGCGCATGGGCCACAAAGTTCAAGTGCATTGTACATGTTCACATGCACGTAGTATTTTGTGAAAGAGCCACACTCAAGGGGACAAAGAGCCGCATGTGGCTTGTGAGCTACAGTTTGCTGACCATTGAGCTAGGTTATCCAGGTATCCTTGACAGCTTTATCTCTCACTGTAGTACCAAGTATTTTTAAGTTACTAATAGTGAGCTGGTCAGTGGTTGAGCGTCAGTCAACCCAGGACCAAGAGGTCGCTGATGCTATTACCAGTCAGAACACATGCCTAGGTTGCAGGCTCAATCCTCGATATGCAGGAGGCAGGCAGTTGATGATGTTCCTCTCTCCTCGATGTTTCTATCCCTCTCGCCTCCTCTCTTTTACTCTAAAAATCAATAAAAACATATATTTTTAAAAATAGTAAGCTGATCCCAATCCCCCTCTGATCTCAAAGCCCATTGACTATACTATTCAGTGAATGTTAATGATTGCATCTTTATAACAGTGGTTTTTAGGGAATTAAGGTATTGAATTTTTGTAAGAATCACTTAGAAAACTTATTTTCTAAAATATCTTATCCTTTTCTTTTTTCTGCTCCCACAATTTCCTTTGTCATTTTGGTGGTTCTGTTAAGTTTAGGTTCTTGCTATAATCATAGATAAACTCCATTTTAAAAAGCAGCTCTTGTGTGCTGAACATTTGGATAGAAACTTTACATTACATACTTATAGAATTTAGTATGTGCCATTCACAGTATTTTAAGCATTTTATGTCCATTGGTTGGTTTAATCCTGAAAATAACTTGGTAAGGTAGGGGTTATTAATATTCAAACTTTGTTTGAATAAACTGAGCAATAGGAAATTTAAGTAATTTACCCAAGGTCACATGTCTAGTTAGTAATAGAGATAGGATCTGGACTCAAACAAGTCTCACTTCAAAGCTCCTACTCTTTACCAGCAGGCTGCCCTACCTCTTGTTATTACATAATTTCATGTAATCTTCATGACAATTGTATAAATTAGCTATTATTATCTTAATATCACAGGTGGAAAAATGAAACCTCAAAGACATTAGAAAATACTGTCTTTTCAAATGTAACACTATCAACTTGTGGAGATGGGACTTGAACCAATATAAATTTTTATACAGAGAATGCATTTGGCATTCTTGTTTATCTGTCAGTCTCCTGTGAATTAGTTCAGCATACAATTCTTCCAACTCAGATAAACACTGAGCACTGATAAGATTAAGTCTCTGGGCTTGCAAGGCTGTGTATTATATAAAATCCATACTATAATTTAAAGCATTGAGTAGCACCATCAAATCAAATTTGTAAATTAAAATTTGTTGTTTTTGGTAGGTATTATTAACAATGAAATCATCTGGTATCTTCCTATTTTAACTATGTATTTTTTACAGCTAGATACCAAGAGCCCTTGTTTCTTTCTCTCTCCCTCCCTTCTTCTCTCTCCCTTCCTCGCCGCCACCCTCCCCTCTCTCTGTATGTGTCTTACCTGCCATTGAACTGACTCAGATTCTGGGTGACCCCATGAATTGGTGATCTCCACAATGTCTTGTCCTCAACAGCCCTGCTCAGCTCCTGTAGACTCACACATATGGCTTCTATGGATCAGTCCATCTCATATTTGGTCTCCTCTTTTCCTGTCGCCTTCCATTTTCCCCATCATTATTGTCTTTTACAAAGAACTCTGGCTTCTCGAGATATGCCGGAAGGAAGACAGCTTGTTTTGTCATTTTTTACTTCAGTGATGTTTCCAGTTTAATTTGCTACAGGACCCACCTATTTTCCTGCTGATGGGAAAGTGCTTAGATATAACTTTTAAATACTAAATGTTTTTAAATTCTACAATGTAAAGGAAAATTAAAATATTTTGTGTTCTAACCATGAGGGAGCAATAATCAAGATTGTTCCACAGTGGTAAATAATTTGAAAACTGGGAAAAACATAAAAAACAACTATCTCTGGACATGGAACAACAGGTAGTATAGAACTGTAGCCCAGAAAAGAAGGAGAACACATAAGATGAGTCTTACCATTCATTGCCCAGGCTTTCTGCTTGGAGGTGATTTCTGAATTGTATAGCAGGGACAGGAAATACCAATGGAGCCCAGAAGTCACATGTGAAGAGAGAGAGAGACTGGAGTTTGGGAAGGCCAAGGTGGCTAGAATTTGGCAGTAGAGTACTCAAGAGGAGTTCTAGATATCTGCAAAGACCCCCTTGTGTCTTTGGCCAAAAATTAATCTGCATATGCACAGAAGACCTTTCAGGGAAAGAACTAACATTGGAGAATTATAGGCTAAACAATTCCCATGATGACAACAAGAGAAATCATTGAGGTTCCCACACGTCAGAGCAGAGAAAACTTTTGGAAGCAATCCTAATAAAGAGGGAATATGCTAATTGACCATCATGCCCTCACAAAGATGGCAGCACCTACAACCAATAAGGAGGGAATATGCTCATTGATGGCCATGCCCTCAAAGATGGCAGCATCCACAACTATAAGATGGCAGCACTCAGTCTCCTCAGCCCCACTTGGGTGGCAGGCACGTTGCATGGCCAGGCCTTCCCCCAGGCGGGTCCAGCTGCCCCACATTCCTGCCTCTATAGTCCCCCATTCCCTTCAGCCTCAGCCACCCAGGGCCTCCTGAGGTTCAGGTAACTAGGGATGGCTGAGGCTTGCACTGCTAGTAGTGGCAACAGCAGAACTGTGATGGGGACATAGCCTTCCCCTGATTACTGGGTTGCCTGCTCCTGAGGGCTCCTGGACTGTGAGAGGGGGCAGGCCAGGCTGAGGGACACTCCCTCCCATGCATGAATTTGCATGCACCAGGCCTCTAATATTATTATAATACTATTACTAGAGGCCTGGTGCATGAAATTCATGCATGGGGAGGGGGTGTCTCTCAGCCTGGCATACACCCTCTCCAATCTGGGATCCCTTGGGGGATGTCTGACTGCCAGGATCAGGCCTAAATGGGCTGTTGGACATCCCTCTCACAATCCAGGACTGTTGGCTCCTAACCTGCCTGCTTGCCTGATTGCCCCTAACCACTTTTCCTGACAGCCAAATAGCCCCCTAACTGCTCCCCTGCTAGCCCGCTTGACACCAAACTGCTCCCCAACTGCCCTCCCTTACCAGTCCAATTGCTTCCCACAGACCTCCCTGCTGGCCCTGTTGCCTTCAACTGCCTTCCCCTACAGACCTAAGGGGACTGGGAGACTCCGGCTGGATGAGACAGGGCTGAGGTAACTGGGGGACTGAGGCTGGATGAGGATGGATGCTGTGGGGACTGGGTGAGGCAGGGCTGAGGGTACTGGGAGCCTCTAGCTTGTGGCTGTGGGTGCCACAGTCTTGTGAGGATATGATGGTCAATTAGCATATGCCCTCTTTATTAGATAGAATACTAGCAATATACCACTTACAATGATATAAAAACATGAGATATTGAGTGATGAATTCTTCAAAGTATGTAAACTACAGAACAAAACTATAAACACTGCTGAGATAAATGAGACTGTACAAATGAATGGACAGCTATATTCTGTTCATAAATTAGAAGATTCGATAATAGTTTAAAATGTCAATTCTATAAATGATCTACATTGTATCTAAACAGGGGTGGGCAAAAGTGAGTTTATAGCTGTGAGTACATGAAACACAGAGTTTATTCTTGTATTATTATTTACTTATTAATATTGTATTTTTCCTACATCTATAAACCTACTTTTGCCCACCTTGGTACATTCAATGCAATCTGTCCCCACCCCACCCCCAAATTCTACAAAGAATTATTTGTAAACATTGTGACAAGTTACTTCTAAAATGTTTATGGAAATACAAGGACCTAAAATAGTCAAAAGAATGTAGTAAAGGAAGAACAAAGTTGGTAGACTTACACTACCTGATTTTAAGACTTATTGTAAAACTACAGTAACCAAAAATAGTGTGGTATTGGATTAGTATGAAAGTAGGTACATAGATCAATGGAACAGAATAGGAAACCCCAAATTAAATTCTCAAACATAAAGTCAATTGATTTGAGACTAAGATGTTAATATAATACTGTGATAAAGAATTTTTAAGGCAGCTGAAACAATGGGAAATCCCATATAGGGGGAAAAAAAGGATCCTTACTTCACATTATACTCCAAAATTATACAAAAGTGAATCATACACCTAAATATAAAACTAAAACTCCAAGAAAAATAAAGAAAAGAGTTTATGACCTTAGAATTGACAAAAATTTCTTATAGAAGAAATAAAAAGCAAGAACCTTAAAAAATGTTTTGATAAATTGGACTTCATAAAAAGAAAAACAATAATAACCCCCTACCAACAACTTCTGCCCTTCAAAAGAAACCATTAAAAAAATAAAAAGGCAAACTCTTGGGGGGAAAAATATTCACAATACATACAACCTACAGAGAACTTGTATCTAGAACACACAAAAAAAAAAATCTTGCAACTCGGTAATAACACAAGCAATACACTTTAAAAATTCAACTGAAATTACACAAAAGATTCAAATGGCCAATTATCCCATGGAAAGTTGCTCATTATCATTAGCAATTTGGGACATGCAAATTAAAGTCACAATGATATACCACACTTCCTACTAGAATGGCTAAAATTAAAACTATGGGCAATACCAAGAATGTGGAACAGTTGAAACTCTCATTCTTTGCTGCTCAGAATGTAAAATGCTACAATCACTTTGCGAAACAATTTGGCCATTTCTTACAAAATTAAACATCTTCTTACCATACCAACCAGAAATTCCATTTCTAGGTATTTAACCAATTGAAAGGAAAACCTATTTCCACAAAAAAATACTAATACACAATGTTAATTTCAGCTTTATTTATAGTAGCCCAAAACATAAAATACCCCAAATGTCCATCAACAGGTTAATGGATGAGTAAACTATGGCATATCTGAGATATACATAGAAATGAAAAATTTCAAAAATACTATGCTACACAAAAGAAATCAGACACAAAGTAACAAACACTGTGTTATTCCATTTACATTAGATTCTTACAAAAGAATACTTTAATTAAAAGTAGATTAGTAGTACCTAATATCTTGGATTGGAGGATTATGGGAATGTCCTGTCTTTTTTTTTTTTTAAGATATTTTTATTGATTTCAGAGAGGAAATCATTGATCAGCTGCCTCCTGCATGCCCCCTATTGGGGATCAAGCCCACAACCTGGGCATATGCTCTGACCTGGAATCAAACTATGTCCTGCTGGTTCATAGGTCGACGTTCAACCACTGAGCCATGCCGACTGGGCAAAATGTCCTGAATTGACTGTAAGAGTACTTTACACTGTTTGTCAAAACTCATAAAACTGTACTCAAAATGAGTGGATTTTATATATAAACGAGGGACCCAGTGCACAGATTCGTGCACCTCAAAAGGAACTGTAGGCTACAAGGCTGCAGTGGGCACAGGGACAGGTCTGGGCCTATTCTCTGTACCTCTGCCCACCTCTCCCGCCATGACCCCCAGTCCCCTGTCACCTGGCAGCCCCTCTCCTGCTGCAGCTGATCCCATGTGCTGACTGCACTAGCCCCACATGCACCTGTTGATGGCGCAGAGCGATTGAGACCTGAGCCAGCAGCGGTTGTGAGTGGGTCTGGTGCTGTCAGCAGGTGTGAGTGGCAACTGCTGCCCTGATCACCCCTCAGCAGCAGGGCCAAGTGGAGAAGCTCTCAGGGGTGATCAAGCCCAGCAGCTGGTGCTCATAGCCACTGACTGCAACAAGAGGTCAGGTGCTGGGTGCCGGCAGTGGGTGCAAGCACCAGGCAGAACTGTGGCATATGGGAGTAAAGAATTTTCAGTAACCACCAGAGGCTCACCCCGATGACAGCAACCTGTGCTCCACCTTGGTCTGGTACTCCAGCTCACCTGCTCCACCATCCCGCCACTACCGATGCCTGCCATGTTCTGCACTCTGCCACCTGCTGCTGATGTTCTGCCTTGTTATGTGTGCCCCCACCCTGGTGATCAGTGCACATCATAGCAATCAGTTGTTCAGTTGTTCCACGATTAGGGATTAGGTCTGTTTGCATATTAGCCTTTTATTATATAAGAGGATTACACCTCAGTGAAGTTGAAAATAACACAAACCAAAAAATTAAGATTTAAAATATTTCTGCCCTTTAAACTCTAGCACCCTTGGGTAAACCTACAGCCTCCTCAGTCGAGTGTCCACTGTAGGAGTCCTCTCAGGTCAGCCAACTGGTCTTCTCTGCTATCTCAACTCTGTGAGGTTCCTGCTCCATATAAATCCTCTCTTTCCCGTTTTTGTCTTTACTTTTATCTGGCCAATAGCCAGAGAACCTGGTATTTCCATTATGTTTTTAAGATGTGGAATAACTTTAATGATAGGAAGATGTTATTTAAAAAATTAATTTCAAGCTATCAGCATTTCCTCGAATATATGCACAACTTACAAAGGATCCATCCACTAGAAAGACCACAGTGGCTTCTAGGACGTCACAGTCTGTCTCTCCCATGTCTCTGGCTGCTGCATCCCGGTTCTCTTCATGAGGTCCTGTTTCTCAGCCTTTAGCATTAAGGTCTGAGTTCCCCAAGTTGGTCCTCCCTCCTCCATCAATATTTTTGTTATTCTGTTCACTTTCCTTGGGCAATCTCATCCAATCTCTGGCTTCTATTACTATTATTATGTTGTGCCGGCCAAATCTACATCTGTAATTCAAATCTCTCTCCCGTGCTCCCTGTCAACGCCAGCTTTGTTAGAATGTGAGAAGCTATCAAAGCCAGTGTTACATTCTAAGGCTTCATATTACGTGACCTTTTAGGAGTTTTAAATGCGGCTGACCACTTATTCCTTTTGAATTATATTACTCACCTGGCCTCTGGGCCATCAATTGCTCCTGGTTACTGTTCAGTCTCAGTAACTATTGTTTTCTTTTTCCTGTTTGCCAGACCTCTTTCTTCTTTCTATGTTCATCTGCCCCAGGGCCCAGTCCTCATTCCTCTTCTCTCCTTTTATGCTCACCCTCTATATCTCTTCTATCCTCTGTAGCCTCAAATGTCATCCATGTGTTCATAACTCTTACATGTCCATTTCCAGACCAAATTAATCAAATTCAGGAGGGAGCCACTGACAAGCCTCCCCCCACCCAACCCTGCCACCAGTATACTTAGAGCCGTCAGTCCACCCACCAAGACCAATCCCATGCTTGTTATCTCAATTACATGGGACACCACAAGAAGTCCTAACCTTCCAGATCCTGCCTCATCTTTCACACGCTAATCCCCACAAGGCTCTGCTCACCCCCAGTTCTATCCTATTCTTCTAACCCATCTTAACTTTTGAAACCATCTTACTGTGCTTCTTTGTCTTTTTCCTTCAGTGGAAACCTGGCTCTCCCCTGAAGCCTTTCAAGTAGTGGCTGTATTTTTTTCTCACAGCTCTAGAAATACTAGGAACTCCGATTGGAGGTTTGGTCTACGTACTTAAAGTAATTACTGGTAAAGTAGGATGTATGTCTGCCATTACTTTTAAAAAATTATTTTAGAAATAGGAAGAGAGAGAGAGAGAGAGAGAGAGAGAGAGAGAGAGAGAGAGAGAGAGAGAAACGTGAGAAACATCAATTGGTTGCCTCCTGCACATGCCTCATCTGAAGATTGAACCCAAAACCCGAGTATGTGCCCTGATTGGGATTTGAACCAACCATATTCTGGTGAATGGGATGACATTTCAAACAAGTGAGCCACACAGGCCAGGGCTGTCTTGCCATTAATTTTTATGTCATCTCTTTTTTTTGTGTCTTTCTTCCTCTAATACTGTTTCTTTTGTACTAAGTAGATATTTTCTAATGTTCCATTTTAATTTCCTTATTATTTTTTTACTTCGTTTATGTATTTATGTTTTAGCTATTTTCTTAGTAGTTTCCCTGGAGAATACAATTAATATCTTAATTTGAAACAATCTAGTTTGAATAATGCTAATTGTGTTCAAAATAGCTTCATTTCCTTCCCTCTCTTTTGTGCTTACAAATTAATTTTATAAACCTAACAAAACAGTTTTGTAATTATTGCTTTATGTAGTTTTCTATTAGGTCAGAAAAATAATACAAACAGAAATACATTTTTATTGCCTTATGTATTTATCTATACAGGCAGCTTTGCCAGTTCTACTTTTTGTGTGGATTCAACTTCCAATTTAGTATCCTTTCATTTCAGTCAGGTCATTTTTAGTATCCCTTACATGAGATGAGTCATTTTTCTCTTGCTCCTTTCAAGTCTCTCTTTGTCTTTTTCTTTTGACAGGTTGATTTAATGTGTCTAATTGTATATTTCTTTTATAAAGTTCATATTTCTTGGATTTTGTTGATATTCTTGAATATACAGGTTAGTGTTTTTCATCAAATTTGAAAGGTTTTTAAAAAATGTTTTAATTGATTGTTTTAGAGGGAAAGGGAGTGAGAGATAGAAACATCAATGGGCTGCTCCTGCACACCACCTTCTGGGGATGTACCCTGACTGGCAACCGAACCAGTGACCTCTTGGTGCACCATACTACACTCAATCCATGGAGTTGCACCAGGAGGGCAAATTCCTATAAGATTTTAGCTGTTAATTTCTCTATCCTTCTGGGATACCCATTATACTTGATGGTATCCCACAGAGCACTGAGGCTCTGTTCCTCTGTCATTAATTTTGTTTATCTTCTATTTCTCAGACTGAATAAATGTCAGTTGACCTTTCTTGACTCTTTCTTCTGACTGCTCAAAATCTGCTATTGAGTCTCTTTAGCAAATTTATCATTTCAGGTATTGTACTTTTCAACTCCAGAAATTCTGTTTGATTCTTTTTTCATAATATTTATCTCTACCAATATTTTCTATTTGGTAAGATATTTTTCATGTTGTCTTTTAAAAATTTTTTAAAAATATATTTTATTGATTTTCCACAGAAAGAAAGGGAGAGGGATAGAGAGTTAGAAACATTGATGAGAGAGAGACATCGATCAGCTGCCTCCTGCATGCCCCACACTGGAGATGTGCCCGCAACCAAGGTACATGCCCTTGACCAGAATCAAACCTGGGACCTTTCAGTCCACAGGCCAACGCTCTATCCACTGAGCCAAATCGGTTTTGGCTTTAATTTTTTTAATAAATTTTGTTTTCTTCAGTCCTTAGACCATATTTATAATAGCTGCTTTTGTGACTTTTTTTCTAGTAGGTCCAATGCTTGCTCTTTCTCAGTGACAGTTCCTGTTATCTGCCTTTTTTATTCACCTCTCTGTATGAGCTATACTTTTTCTTTCATATGTGCCTTAATTTTTTGTTGTTTAAACTGGACATTTTATTTATTTTAGTTTATTATTTATTGATTGAAGTATTACATATGTGTCCTTTCCCCCCCCCATTGATGTCTCCCCAGCTATCCCACCACCCAGCACATGCTTTCACCCCCATACTGTCTGTGTCCATGGGTTAAGCTTATATGCATGCATACAAGTTCTTTGGTTGATCTCTCTCCCTTACCCCAACCCTTCCCTACCTTCCCTCTGAGGTTTAATGGTCTTATCGATGTTTCTCTGTCACTGAATCTATTTTTGTTCATCAGTTTATGTTGTTTGTTATATTCCATAAATGAGTGAGATCATGTGATATTTATCTTTTCTGTCTGGCTTATTTCACTTATCATAATGCTCTCCAGTTCCATCCATGCCGTTGCAAATGGTAAGAACTCCTTTTTTACCGCAGTGTAGTATTCTATTGTGTAGATGTACCAGTTTTCTAATCCATTCATCTGCTGATGGCACTTAGGCTGTTTCCAAATCTTTGCTATTGTAAATTGTGCTGCTATGAACATAGGGATGCATATGTCCTTTCTAATTGGTGTTTTTAGTTTCTTGGGATATATTCCTAGAAGTGGGATCACTGGGAGTTCTATTTTTAGTTTTTGAGGAAACTCCATACTGTTCTCCACAGTGGTTGCACCAGTCTGCATTCCTACCAGCAATGCACAAGGGTTCCTTCTTCTCCACATTCTCACCAGCACTTGTTGTTTGTTGATGTGTTGATGATAGCCATTCTGACAGGTGTGAGATGGCACCTCATTGTCATTTTGATTTGCATCTCTTGGATGCTTAGTGACTTTGAGTATGTTTTCATATGCTTGTTGGCCTCCCTTCTGTCTTCTTTCAAATAGTATCTATTTAGGTCCATTGCCCATTTTTTGATTGAGTTGTTTATCTTCCCTTTGTTGTATTGTATGAGTTCCCTGTAGATGTTGGAGATTAAGCCCTTATCGGTGATAACATTGGCAAATATGTTCTCTCATCTGTAGGCTTTTTTGTTGTTTTGTTGATACTTTCTTTTGCTGTGCAAAAGTTCTTTATTTTAATGTAGTACCATTTGTTTATTTTCTTTTTATTTTCCATTGCCCTAGGAGCAGTATCAGTGAAGAAATTGCTTTGGCATATGTCTGAGATTTTGTTGCCTATAGATTCCTCTAGTATTTTTATAGATTCCTGTCTTATGCTTAAGTCCTTTATCCATTTTGAGTTTATTTTTGTGTATGGTGTAAGTTAGTGGTCTAGTTTTTTTGCTTTTCTTTTCTTACACGTATCTATTCAATTTTCCCACCACTTATTGAAGAGACTGTCTTGACTCCATTGTATGCTCTTGTCTCCTTTGTCAAATATTAAGTGAACATAATGGTTTGGGTTGATTTCTGGGTTTGCTGTTCTGTTCCATAGTTCTATATGTCTGTTTTTGTTCCAGTATCAGGCAGTTTTGATAACAATGGCTTTGTAAAATAGCTTCTGATAAACTTGACATTTTAGATAAAACAATATGACAACTCTAAAAATAAGATTACTACCAATTCCAGGATTTGTTTTTCTTGTTGTAGTTTGTTTACTGACTTTCCTGGACTAATTCTGTAATGTCTATTTTGTTTGTCATTAAGGCCATGAAGTCTGCTCAATTTACGGAATAGCTAATGAATAGACAAATTTCCTTAAATGCCTTATACCAATAAATCTACCAGCCGTTAACAACTCTATTTCAATAGCCTTCTAATATTTTAGTGATGACAAATTGCCAGATGGTCTATGAAGCCAAAGTTGTGGTTATTTTACTATGTCCCAATTTTGTGTTTTCAACTTTGAGAATAATTCAGAAAGAATAATTGAAGAGAGAATGTAGAGTAGTGTTCAAGCAAGAAGTTAGCTTGCTGAGTTGGGATAGAGACACATGGGACAAGTATAGAGCTACATGAGAAGTTACATTCCTGTGTCCCTAGAATTATAGAATTAAAAATGTTAGGAGAACATATAATCAAATGGGAATTTATTCAAAGCCAAATGAATAATAGACTATTATATTCATACAATGGAATACTTATCAGCAAGAAAAAGAAATGAACAACTGATAATATGCAATAACACTTTGCATTATCCTAAGTGAAAGACGCTCACTTCAGAAGGCTACATAGGTACTGATTGCATTATCCTAAGTGAAAGATGCCCACTTCAGAAGGCTACATAGGTACTGATTCCATTATGTAACAATCTGGAAAAGGCAAAATTATAGGGCAGAAAAAAAATCTTTGGTTATCAAGAAATTGACTAAAAAAGTAAATTGGGAATTTTGGAGGTGGAAGGCTGTGCTGCATCTTGATTATGGTGATGGTTATGCAACTATATGCATTTGACAAAATTTACACAACAGTATACTATAGAAGATGAATTTTATTGTATGTACATTTATACCTCAAGAAACCTGAATTTTTTTAAATGCTAAATTCAAGTTAGTTTTGTTATCTATTACTCATAATTACATGTGGAGCTTTTTACTTATATTTGAAAATATTCAGAATAAGGGGCATCTGATGACCCCAAATTTAGTGACGCTTAGTGAAATTTAACAAAAGAAATTATTTTCAAGCCAGGCCAATTTATGGATAAAGCTTACTTCTTTTTGATGGTTTTCAGTAAAATCTTTGATTGACTTGAAACAGCAAAGGAGAATGTTGATGAATTTTTAAAAAATCAGAATATTAAGTAGCATGATGAATTTACTTTGACTATTACTGGTAAAATTGTAAATACATATTCAATCATCATCCTTTTTCTCTTTTGGTGACTTAAAACTTCTTGATGAGACTAGCATTACAGAATATCAAGATAAATATTCTCCCAATTATTATACTTGACACAGAACAAAAAGGATATTTTCATGAAGTCCACAACATTAAAATCATGAAAGGGGAATAAAATTTCTGATTTATTTTTGCTTCAATTGTGAATATCAATTCCAGTAAGTTCTCCCCAAATCATCTGAATCTCTAGGAACTGAAGGACATATATATAAGATACTATGAGAGTCTTTCCCAACTATAAATCTACTTTCATTCAGATACACAAACATATTTCTCCTCTTATTTTTATTACCTTTGCATAACTTGGTTGATTAATCTGTCTCTCTTTTTTTATTTAAAAAACTTTATTGTTCAGATTATTACAATTATTCTTTTCCCCGCTCCCATAAGCTCCCCTCCAACTGGCTCCTACCCCACTCTCTGCCCTTACCTCCCCCCCGGTGTCCTCATCCATAGGTGTATGATTTTTGTCCAGTCTCTCCCTGTACCCCCTTCACCCTTTTCCCCCTGAGAGTTGTCAGTCCACTCCCTTTCTATGCCCCTTATTCTATTATATTCACCAGTTTATTCTGATCATCAGATTTTTAATTCACTTGATTTTTAGGTTCACTTGTTGATAGATATGTATTGTTGTTCATAATTTTTATCTTTACCTTTTTCTTTTTCCTCCTCTTCTTAAAGAGAACCTTTCAGCATTTCATGTAATGCTGGTTTGGTGTTGATGAACTCCTGTAGTTTTTTCTTATCTGTGAAACTCTTTATCTGCCCTTCAATTCTGAATGATAGCTTTGCTGGGTAGAGTAATCTTGGTTGTAGGTTCTTGCTATTTATCACTTTGAATATTTCTTGCCACTCCCTCTGATCTGCATAGTTTCTGTTGAGAAATCAGCTGACAGTCGAATGGGTGCTCCCCTGTAGGTAATTAACTGTTTTTCTCTTGCTTCTTTTAATGTTCTCTCCTTGTCTTTTGCCTTGTTGTAGTTAAGTCTTGATTGTTGTTAGTATCATTAGGGGGAATTGACCTCCAAACCAATTGGTTGTGAGGATCAGCTGTGTCTACGGCGAGAGAACTTCTGTGCTGGAGTCAGGCTTATGATAGAAACTTGCAAAATTGCAAAAGCCTCTGTGATTAGCTTGAATGGGGTGGAATCTCAGGTTGAGCAGACAGCTTTGGCTTCCCATCAGACCCTCCCTACATGGCCCCTGGGTCTCAGTGTCCCTTGGTAATCGCTGCAGCCCTCTCTGTGCACACTTGTGTGCCTGCAGACCTCTGCCTTTCCAGCTTTTCCTGAGTTTCTGTGTGCTCCATGGACCTGTATGAGTCTGGGTCCCAGGGTCTCACCTGAAACTGGGGTTCAGTGCAATTGGAAGTGGAGTTCAGTGCATTTGGGAGGTTCTATCTTCCTCCTGCCAGAGAAAGCCAGCAGCACAATCAGCACTCATTCCTCTCTACAATCACTCGTGCGCATGCCTCCAGACCTCTGCCTTTTGTGGATCCCCTAAGTTTTTGCACACTCCTCCCTTTTCACAACAGTCCAGACTCACCCAGTCTGAGTCTCAACCGGAACTGGGGTTCAGTGCAGTCGGAACTGGGGTTCAGTGCAGTTGGGAGTTTCTGTCTCCCTCCCGCTAGAGGAAGCCAGTGAGGCACTCCACTGCCCATCCTGTCCACACGTATGTCTCTGTACCTCAGCTTTTTTCAATCCTCTGAGTCTCTGTGAGCCCCTCTCTTTCTTTTTAGTTGTAGAATTTCCACTCAGCCAGCTTTCCTGTGGTTCTGGATAATGTCTGTTTTGTCTTTTAGTTGTAGTTTTGCAATTGTTGTGAGAGGCGGCAGTTTAGGTGTTCACTTATGCTGCCATCTTGGTTTCTCTGATTAATCTGTTTCTAATCCAATATCAGATTTAGTTTTCTCATTTGTAATTATTCATCATCTTATGTAACACTGTATAATTCAAAACTCTACCTCTTTCCTAAGTTTAAAATCCTCCTATTGCTCCCATTTCAATAGAAAACCTAGAATTATCATCAAATGCCCAATGGTTTAGTTTCAATTCAACATTTAAAAGTTATATTTAGTTGTATGTTCAGAGAATATTTTAGTACAGATTATGTAACCTCTTACTTCATCCAAATGGATATTTAGAACTTAATTTTGTAGGAACAACTAATGAGACTACATGGGATAAGTTATAAAAACAAAAAGGTCATCACTCTGGTCAAGCCTATACATATTTTTCCATGAAGATTCTCTTATTAATGCATTTTGAAGAGTTTAACATTCTAAAAAACTACTTCTCTAGGACCCATGATAAATCTAGTAGAAGAAAATTATATCCAGATCAATTGCTTTTACTATAGAATTAACATATATGCTTCATTTTGTATAATCTGTTTCATGGTACAAAGGTTTGGTAACTATAATTTTATATTCATACAGCCAAACTGTGATATATTTGCATTTTTCCTTTAGTAGTTTCTTGACTTTAATCCTGTAAAGCTATTTGCCTGAAAGACTATGCTTTTCCTATGATTGAGGGTGGGATATTTTTTTTATAGAGTAGATGACTTACCTTTGAAGTTTTGCAATAAAAGATAATAATAATGATGATGATGCAAGCTAACATTTGCTGAGCACTTATAAACAACACATAGATTGGCCCAGAGCATCTCTATGTATTTACTTATTTCCATTTTTAAAATACATATGAGGTAGCTACTCATTAAAACCAATTGTTCTTATAAAGTAAAAGCCTTTAATTTAAAGTGAGTCCTTCTAAAGTTAAAAAGAAATTCACTTTAGATTAGTTTTTAGTCCAAGGCAATATCTGACCTTCACCTTTCCCCTTCCTCAGAAGTAAGCAATGTTGTTGATTCATTAGATGGGAAGAGCCTAGAGCAACTAAAACGATTAGCCACCATATTAGCTGCCAGAGTTTGTTCTCCTATATTTTACTGATATCAGAAAGTATGCCATTTACAGTGTATCGACTATGATTAATTTTTTTGAATCTAGTGTGCTTCTTCTAATAAAAGGGAGGAAAGAGGATTTTTCTAGTTTATCTTGTCACAAATAGCTATGCAAGGGTTTCCCATTCACTCTAGGATATCATGGAATTATTGGAACAAATCTGTGAACTCATGTAGAATTCCAAGCTTTGATTACAAGCAGAATAAGCAGGATGTCTCATACAAATGCAAACCTCTATCTTTCAAATGTGGATAGCTGTTATTGCCATTGACAAAATGTCCATCCTTTAAAGTATTCCTGAATTCATAGAAGCTGTCATCATTGCTGTCTTTTGGAATTTCATTATTCTATGGTTGCTTTTATTAATAAAGCCATTTTCATAAATGAAAGTCTGAGTGCCCTAATCTATTCTGTTTGCCTTACCTACATAAAGAAACAGTCCTAGATTGTGCTTTATTGGAAGGTCTCCTTTATTGAATAATCTTTTTAGTTCTGCATGTTATTCTTCTCTAAATCTGAGCTCAGCAGCATAACTTCCTGGTCTCCTTTGGCAATTGGAACAGTCTCTGGAAAGGCAATCATGGAGGATTTATTGCCCAGAAGGAGTTCCAGAAGAGGCTTTTTTTTTTTTCCTTTTTAAACAAGTTTGCCCAGTCTGCCCACCAGAATATTTTTGTAAAGTAACATTCTTATTATAAAAATAACACATTGGGTACATTTTCATATCATATTAAGGAGAAAATAATTTAATGTCTGTATAATGTGTGTGGGATTTTCTTTGCCATATAATTAGCTGAAATAATTTTTCTTGCTCCTTTAAGCTATTTCCAGGTATTACTATTTTTTACTATCATAAATAAATAACAACGCATATCCTAATATGTAATTTCTTTTCTTTCAGGTAAATTCATGCCAAATTTACTCAGTCAAATATATAAACATGTTTAAGGCTCTTAAAACATGCCCATAAATTGCTTTCCAGAAAGATGATGCCTGGTTAAACTCTCACTAGAAGATAAACTCTCACAGAATTTTACCTTCTAGAAAAAAACTCACCATTCTCATTCTTTTAATTATTGACAAATTGATAAAAACATTAGAAAGGTTGGATTTCTCCATGTTTTATTACCCTTTTGCATTTCTTCTCTTCAGGATTGTCTGTTTTTGTTCTTTTTAGCATGAAAACCTGATTTTCTTTAGAGCATTTTCTTTGGATAGTATTCCTTGTTCTGTTTAATTTGCAGCTAATCTTTTATGTCCTTGCACTAAAACGATCAATTTTATTTCAATTGTAGAGTCTCTCCCGCCCTTTTAACTCTTAACTACTCAGGGTTCACATATTGGAAGACTCTTCTCCTTGTCTGTATCTAACACTTGTTTGTTTCACGGGATGGAGCGAATGCTAAGCTGTTCTCCACAAACTCTGCTGCCATTCCTTCCCCCCCCTCCCCCCGCCCCCGCCCCGCCATGGCTCTCCTAGCTAGACTGTGTCTGTGCCTCAGGCACTTTCAAATTCAAAAGCCAGGAAGGTTGCTATAGGTGTAGATGAGAAGGCAATCCTCCCTCGGCACATAGGCTACTAATTCTTTAATACTGTCTAAGACTTTTAACTATATCCTCTGAGACAGCCACTTGAGGTTTTACCATATTTTGTTTAATCATACACTTCCAAATGCAATCTGTAAAGCCCAGTTTGTAGCCACTGTCATGGCAACTTTTGCATTGCAGAAAGAAATAATTTGGCAATGAAAATGACTTAAAAGACCATCATCTTTTTTAATATATATTTTTTATTTTTAACAGATATTACAGATATCTTCCACGCTCCCTTCCCGATCATCTTGACTTTTGAATCATCTGGCTTCTTTCCAAAGGCAACAACATTTAACATTCAAACTACTAATGTATTTAAACCCAGTAAAAGCCCGGCTGACATGGCTCAGTAGTAGAGCATCAACCTATGAACCACGAGGTCATGGCTCAATTCCCTGTGGTTGTGGGCTTGAACCCCAGTGTGAGGCATGCAGGAGGCAGCCAATCAATGATTTTCTCTCATCATTGATGTTTATATCTCTCTCTCCGTCTCCCTTCCTCTCTAAAATAAAATATATATATATATTTTTTTTTTAATAAAGAAAAATGTTCAAATAAGTAAAAGAAGAAATCAAAAGTGTCATTCTACAGGCCAGTAATTAATTTGTTATTTCACGCCAAGATATACAGAATTTTGAGTAATGATAACATCCTATGAAACCACTTTCTTAGGTGGCAATATGCCATCAAAAAGAACCTTGTGGAGGGGAATAATCTCAAAGCAAGTTATTGGACACAAGTTCTTTTTGGTTCACTTTTTCCCCTACACAAAATAAGAGTCAGTCAGAAGCTTTCCTCGAGAGTAGAAACCTTGCTGATATTTTCAAACTAGAAAGGCATGGGGAAACTGCTTCAAGTCTATGGAAGGAAATTATTAGGAAAAGGAAAATTCCAGGCAAAGAGGACATCTGCCATCAAAGCTACATGGCTGTTTAGTGAGACAGGCTCCAAATGCTAAGTAAGTTTAAATCAAGTTCCACTGAAGAGGTCACTGCTTTGGTCTATACTTAAATTGAATCAAAAAACAAATGGAGGATCTTCTCAGAACACAATGGCATAATATTAGAAATCAACTACAATAAAAAAATTCAAACACTTGGAGGGTGAGTAGCATGCCATTAAACAGTGATTGGGTTACTAAAGATATCAAAGGAGAAAGTAAAAACATCCTGGGAACAAATTACAATGAAAATACAATAATCCAAATCTATGGGAACAAGTGAAAGTAGTACTGAGAGGGAATTTCATGGCATTATAGGCCCACCTCAAAACAAAACAAACAAACAAACAAAAAAACTGATAATAAATTATCTAACTCTACGACTTAAATTAGAAAGAGAGCAACAAGAAAAGCCCAAAGTGAGCAGAAGGAAGGAGATAATAAGGATCAGAACAGAAATAAATAACATAGAGACCAATAAAAAAAATACAAAAGATCAATGAAACCAAGAGCTGGTTCTTTGAAAGGATAAAGAAGATTGATGAACCTCTAGCCAGGCTCACCAAGAATCAAAGAGAGGGGACCCAGATAAAATCAGAAATGAAAAAGGCAAAATAACAACAGAGCCCACAAAAATACAAAAGATTGCAAAAAAAAAAATACTATGAACAACACTATTCCAACAAACTAAACAACCTAAAGAAAATGGACATATTCCTAAAAAATGACCTTCCAAAACTCAATCCAGAAGAATAAAAAAATCTCAACAGGCCAATAACTAAGAAGGAAACTAAAGCAGTCATCAAAAAGCTTCCAGCAACAAAAGCCTGGGACCAGAGGACTTCACAGGAGAGTTTTACCAAAGATTAAAAAAACAAAAAAACAACCACAATAACTAAAACCTATTCTCCTCATACTATTCCAGAAAATTCAAAAGGAAAGCACACTTCCAAGCTCTTTCCATGAAGCCAGCATTACCCCAATCCCAAAACCAGATAAAGACACTATAAAGAAAGAGAATTATAGGCCAATAGCCCTCATAAACATAGATGCTAAAATCCTCAACAAAATTCTAACAAATCAGATCCAGCATTATATTAAAAAAATCATACACCATGAGCAAGTGGGATTTATTCCAGGGATGCAAAGCTGGTACAATAACCACAAATCAATAAATGTGATACATCATGTAAACAAATTTAGAGATAAAAATCACATAGTCATATCAATTGATGCAGAAAAAGCATTTGACAAAATCCAACATCCTTTCCTGATAAAAAGTCTCAACGAAGTGGGAATAGAAGGGTCATACACTAACATAATAAAAGCCTGATATGACAAACCTACAACCAACATCATACTCAATGGGCAAAAACAAACCATTTCCCCTAAGAACAGGAACAAGATAGGGATACTCAATTTCACCACTCCTGTTCGACATAGTACTGGAAGTATTATCCATTGCAATTAGACAACAAGAAGAAATAAAAGGCATCCAAATTGGAAAAGAAGAAGTAAAATTATCATTATTTGCAGATGACATGATATAGTACATAGAAAACCCTAAGGACTCCATCAAAAAACTATTAGATTTAATAAATGAGTTCAGCAGTGTAGCAGGATACAAAATTAACACCCGAAAATCTATGGCTTTTTTATACACCAATAATGAACTTACAGAAAGAGAAACTAAAAAAAAAATCCCATTTACCATTGCATCAAAAAAATTAAGATATCTAGGAATAAATTTAACATAGGAGGTAAAGAATCTATTCTCAGAAAATTAAAGGATGCTGTAAAAGGAGTTAGAGGAAGACATAAAAATGGAAGAATATACCATGTTCATGGATTGGTAGAATCAGCATCATTAAAATGTCCATACTACCAAAAGCAATCTATAGATTCAATCCACTCCTCATTAAAATACCAATGGCATACTTCAAACTAGAACAAACTTTCCAAAAATTCATCTGGAATAAAAAAAGACACCAAGTTGCTGCAGCAATCCTGAGGAAGAAGAACAAAGTTGGAGGGATCACAATACCAAATATCAAGCTATACTACAAAACCACTGTTCTCAAAACAGCCTGGTACTGGCACAAGAACAAACATATAGACCAATGAATCAGAACAGAGAACACAGAATTCAACCGAAGCCATTATGCTCAATTACTATTTGACAAGGGAGGCAAGAACACACAATGGAGTCTGGACAGTCCCTTCAATAAATGGTGTTGGGAAAATTGGGCAGATGCATTCAAAAAAAATGAAACTAGACCACCAACTTATACCATACACAAAAATAAACTCAAAATGGATAAAGGACTTAAACATAAGATGAGAAACCATAAAAATCCTAGAAGAAGCCATAGAGAGCAAAATAGCAGATATTTGTCTTTGCCAATACAGCTCCTAGGGGAATGGAAACTAAGGAGAAAATAAACAAATGGGACTACGACAAAATAAAAAGCCTCTGCACAGCAAAAGAATCCATCAACTAAACAACAAGAAAGCCCACTGCATAGGAGAACATATTTGACAATGTTATATTCGATAAGGGTTTAATCCCCAAAATTTATAGAGAACTCATACAACTTAACAAAATGAAGATAATCCAATAAAAAATGGGCAAAGAACCTAAATAGACACTTTTTGAAAGAAGATATCCAGAAGGTTGAGACATATGAAAACCATGTTCAAAGACACTAATCATCTGGGAGATGCAATTCAAAGCAACAAGGTATCATTTCATAACTGTCAGAGTGGCTGCCATCAACAAATAAACAAATGAGAAGTGCTGGTGAGGATATGGATATTCCACTGCTAGTGGGAATGCAGACTAATGCAGCCACTGTGGAGAACAGTATGGATTTTCCTCAAAAAAATTAAAAATGAAACTCCCATTTGACCCAGTAATCCCACATCTAGGAATATATCCCAAGAAATCAGAACCACCCAGAAAGGAAATATGCACTCTTATGTTCATAGCAGCACAATTTACAATAGCTAAGATTTGGAAATAGCCCAAGTGCCTATCAGCAGATGAGTGGATTAAAAACTGTGCTACATCTACACAATGGAATGCTATGCTGCTGTAAAAAAGAAGGAACTTTTACCATTTGCAACAGCATGGATGGAACTGGAGAGCATTATGCTAAGTGAAATAAGCCAGTCAGAGAAAGATAAATCTCAAATGATCTCATTCACTTCTGGAATATAATGAACAACATAAACTGAGGAACCAAACTAGAACCAGAGTCATAAAAACATTGAACAGACTGTCCAACCTATGAGGAAAGAGGAAGGGCAAGAGGGTAAGAAATCAACCAAAGGACTTGTATGCATGCATATGAACAAAACCAATGGACACAGATTGGGGGAGGCACGTGCCAGGAGTGGGGATGGCTGGGGAGAGTTCAATGGGAAGGGGGAGGGGGAGAACAGGAGACTTATGTAATAATTTAAACAATAAAGAATTTAAATTCAAAACAAACAAAACAAATGGGATAGAGGTAGATGTTGGATTTACAGGAACTCCTAATGCCCAGAAGAGGTGAAGTTACCACAAGGTAAGAACAAGATGAGTAGGAGATAAAATGGTGGCAGAGTAGAGAGACGTGTCTGGAGCTTTGTCACTGGGCAGAGGGAGAGAGAGCAGCTGAGAGTTGCACTGGGGGTGTTTGTTGGCAAGTTAAGAATCAGTTATACTCCAGGAGAAGGTGGGGTCTACTGGACAGGGCTCTCCTGGCCAGGCAGCCCCACTGCCATGGGGTTTTTGTCTGCCGGAGCCACCAGCTTGAATGCGGAGACCACGCCATCTTGCAGAGGGAGGTGGATGTCTGCAGCGGTCAGAAGGCTGTGGCTGAAGCACCCACAGAACAGCCGGGGACCCAGAACACCGCTCTCCAAATGGCGCAGACACAGAGGAGATCCACACAGCACACAGAAAGGTCAGATTTAGCCTGGGATAAGGTGCGGTCTCTTGTCCCGCAGAACAGAGACACACACACTGTGGGAACCGGGCTGCAGGAGAGCTGCCTCTGGAGAGGTCCGAGGATGTGGGGCAGAGTGTGATCTCTGTGTGTGGAGGCAAACTCTCGGAGCTGTTGACAGAGGGGAGCTCTGGAAAAAGACTCGTTTTTACCTGAGGCAGAGGGACAGCCTGGGAGTTGTTACAGTGTCCTGATTGCAAAATCCCCACAGACCGGTTTTGAGAACCACAGAGTAGCAGGATCTGAGCACAGCCTAGAAAGGTCCTGTGCTTAGTCTCAGAGATCAATTCCGAAACACTGCCACCCAGTGGATGACGCACAAATTGACTCTCGCATAACCACAAAAGAATAAAGAGATTAAACCACAGTGGAACACAGGGAACTACAATACCCTCCCAACTGGGAAACAGAAGTGCCAAGCAGAACAATAGCGGAAGTGAATGACCATTCTATTTTTTTTTCTTTTTCTTTTTTTAAAATTTTTTATTTTATTTTATATTTTTTCATTTTTGCATATTTTAATTAAAAAGCTATTTTTTTCTTTCCTCCTCAATTGATTTTACCTTTTTAATTATTACATTTTTGTTTTCAACTAGTATTATTACTATTATTTTACCTTTTTGGAAAAAAACGAGTGTCATTTTGTTTTCCCTTTATTTTACTTCGGGATTAGAGTTCTATATTCTATTTTCATCTTTCCTTTAGCATAATTTTATTCTATCTCAACTCTACCTTTATGCCAACACTTTCCTCCTAACTTTCCCCATTTTGTTGTCTTGTTTTCTCTCTCCCTTTTTTAACTTTAGATTCTCCCTATTCTTTCTCTTTACCTGGTTAAAATTTCACCCCACTTATATATCTAATTTCAAATCCCCTACTCCAACTTCATACAAACCTCCCTCTTCTTGTCTTCACTATCCAAAAAGATGTTTTTCTCTATGTCCTTTTGTTGCTGTTTGCCTGAATGGTGATTATATCGATTTTTTGTACTTTTTTGTGAGATTGTTTTATCTTATTCTACTTGTTTTCTTTTGCTTTTTGTTTGCTTTGTTTTGGTTTGTTTTTTTACCTCTCTTTTTCCTCACCTCCCTTGATAGCAGTTGTAATTTATAGTTTGTATTAATTTCCAGGTACTAGTTGCTGGCATTTGTTGGGATTAGTGACTGTTCTATTGGTATTTTCTCCTGACATCTATATTTTGTTCCCCTTTTCTTTCTAATCCTATTTCTTTTCTCTATGACTTTTTTCTCTTTCTCTTTTCTTCTTCTTCTTCTCCTTTTTAATTTTTATTTTATTTTATTTTATTTTATTATTTTATTTTATTTTGTTCATTTATTTATTTTTTCTCCCTCTCCCAATTTGATTTTGGCATTTCTTTCTTTTCTTTTTTCCTCATTTTCCTCTTCTTCTTTCTCTACTTACCCCTAATTTGTTTTTCATTAGTGATCACCTTATTTGTGATTATTAACATCCTGAATACATTTCTATTCAGTGCCTTATGTATTGTACCTGGTCATGTTGTAGTTAGTGCCTTTCAATCAACGTAGGAGAGAGAACTACATAACCAGACATCCGGAGAAGTAAGACCATGGCCAGACGAAGAAACAGCCTGCATAAGACTGAAAGGCAGGTTTCACCAAAAAAGGAAGTAAACGAAATAGAAGCAGAAATAAGCCTGCCAGAGAAAGAGTTCAGAGAAATGATCATAAGGTGGATGAAAAGAATGGAAGACAAAATTGACAATGTGAGTAAGAGCCAAGAGGAAATGAAGAAGAAGCAGGAAGAAATGCAAGAAGAAATGAAAAATGACTTTACTGCTTTAAGGAACTCAATAGAAAGCATCAAAAGTAGACTAGAAGAAGCAGAGGATCCCATCAGTGAGCTAGAAGACACGGTAGGAAAAAATACCCAAGTACAGCAGCTTCTAGAAAAAAAAGTTAAAAAGCAAGAGGAGAGCCTAAGGGAACTTTGGGATAACATGAAACAAAACAACATCCGCATAATTGGGGTTCCAGAAAGAGTGGAAACTGAGCAAGGATTAGAGAACCTGTTTGAAGAAATAATGACAGAAAATTTCCCCAATATAGGAAAGAAAAAACCCACACAAATCCAAAAAGCTCACAGAGTCCCAAGCAAAATGAACCCAACAAACAGACACCAAGACACATTATAATTAAATTGGCAAACACCAACGACAAAATAAGAATCTTAAAAGCAGCCAGAGAGAAACAGAAAGTTACCTACAACGGAACCCCCATAAAACTAGCTACTGATTTCTCAACAGAAACTCATCAGGCCACAAGGGAATGGAATGAAATATACAAAGTCATGCAAAGGAAGGGTCTGAATCCAAGAATATTGTACCCTGCAAGACTCTCATTCAAAATTGAAGGTGAAATCAGAAGCTTCACAGACAAAAAAGGACTAAGGGAATATATTACCACCAAACCAGCAATGCAAGAAATGTTAAAGGATCTGCTATAATAAAAAGAAAGAGGAAGCAAAGAAGGAACTTGGGGGTAAAGACTAAAAATGGCTACAAATAAGTACTTATCAATAATATCGTTAAATGTAAACAGATTAAATGGTCCAATCAAGAGACATAGGGTAACCGATTGGATAAGAAAACATGATCCATATATCTGCTGTCTGCAAGAAACGCACCTCAGGAAAAGAGATGCACACAGATTGAGGGTGAAGGGATGGAAGATGGTATTTCAGGCAAATGGAAATGAAAAAAAAGCTGGGGTTGCAATACTTATATCTGACAAATTAGATCTCAAAGTGAAGGACATAACAAGAGATAAAGAAGGCCACTTCTAATACTAAAGGGAACAATCCAACAAGAAGAAATAATTCTGGTAAACATATATGCACCCAATATAGGAGCACCTAAATACATAAAAAATCTCCTGGAGGATATTAAGGGAGAGATTGACAGCAATACAATCATAATAGGAGATTTTAATACCCCACTGTTACCACTGGACAAATCCTCTAAACAAAAAAATCAGCAAAGAAACATCAATCGTAAATGACTCACCAGACCAGATGGAATTAATTGAAATCTTCAGAACATTTCATGCCAAAGCCACAGAATATACATTCTTCTCTAGTGCACATGGGTCATTTTCAAAGATAGATCATATGTTAGGTCATAAGAACAGTCTCTTCAAATTCAAGAAGATAGAAATCATATCAAGGATTTTCTCAGACCACAGTGGCATAAAACTGGAAATCAACTACAATAAAAACAATAAAAAGAACTCAAATACATGGAGACTAAATAGCATGCTATTTTTTAATGTTTTTTTAATTTTAATTAAATCTTTATTATTCAGATTATTACATTTGTTTTTCTTTTTTCCCCTCCATAGCACCCAGCTCCAACCCTTCCCTCCCTCCCGTTGAACCTCATCCATAGGTGTATGATTTTTGTCCAGTCTCTCCCTGTATACCCCTCACCCCTTTCCCCCTGAGAATTATCAGTCCACTCCCTTTCAATGCCCCTGATTCTAGTATATTCACCAGTTTATTCTGTTGATCAAATTTTTAATTCATTTAATTTTTAGATTCACTTGTTGATAGATACGTATTTGTTGTTCATAATTTTTTGACTTTAATCTTTTTCTTCTTAAAGAGTACCTTTCAGCATTTCATATAATACTGGTTTGGAGTTGATGAACTCCTTTAGCTTTTTCTTATCTGTGAAGCTCTTTATCTGCCCTTCAATTCTGAATGATAGCTTTGCTGGATAGATTATTCTTGGTTGTAGGTTCTTGCTATTCATCACGTTGAATATTTCTTGCCACTCCCGCCTGGCCTGCATCGTTTCTGTTGAAAAATCAGCTGACAGTTGTATGGATGCTCCCTTGTAGGTAATGAACTGTTTTTCTCTTGCTGCTTTTAATATTCTCTCTTTGTCTTTTGCTCTTGGTATTTTAATTATGATGTGTCTTGGTGTAGTCCTCTTTGGATTCCTTTTATTTGGGGTTCTGTGTGCTTCCTGGACATGTAAGTCTATTTCTTTCACCAGACGTGGGAAGTTTTCAGTCATTATTTCTTTAAATAGGTTTTCAATATCTTGCTCTCTCTCTTCTGGCACTCCCACAATTCTGATGTTGGTACGTTTGAAGCTGTCCCAGAGTCTCCTTACATTATCTTCACATTTTTGGATTCTTTTCTCTTCTTGCTTTTCCAGTTGAGTGTTTTCTGCTTCTTTATATTTCAAATTTTTGACTTGATTCTTGCCTTTCTGTAGTCTGCTGTTAGGACTCTATATAATATTTTTTATTTCAGTCAGTGAATGTTTAATTTCTAGTTTGTCCTTTTTCATCTTTAGTTCGACCTTTACCATCTCTAGTTGGCTCTTTTGCATCTCTAGTTGGTCCTTTTTCATCTCCTCTTGGGACTTGATAAATTTATCCATCTTTTCTAGCATATTCTTGAAAAACCTTGTAAGCGTGGTTTTGAACTCTATATCCAGTCGTTTTGTTCCTCCATTTCTTTTGTTTGTGATTCCTTCCCTTGTCTCGGCATTTTCACTATTTCGGGGAAACTTCTGTGTTGAATTCAGCCTTATAATGCCAGACTTGCAAAGCTGCAGAAGCCTCTGTTGAGCTTGGGATGAGTGGAGTCTCAGGGCTTAAGGGACCACCTTGCCTTCCAGTCGGCCCCGCCCTCCACGGCCCCTGAGTCTCACGTGACTGGGTAATGGCTGGAGCGGTCCTTGTACGCGCACCCGCAGTGCCTCTAACCGCTGCCTTTCCAGCTCCCCTGCGCACCAGGACCACACGAGTCTAGGTCTCCAGGGTTTCGCCCGAAACAGGGGCTTAGTGGAGTCAGAAGTGGCGTATTTGGGAGGGTCTGTCTCCTGCCCACTCCCGAAAGCCAGCAGCACAATCAGCAGTCTGTCCTCCACGTAGTGCTGTGCGCGCCGCCACCAGCCCTCTGATCTTTTGTGACTCCCCTAAATTTCCGTGCACTTCTCCCTTTTCACAGTCCAAACTCACCCTGTATGAGTTTCGGCTGGATCTGGTGTTTAGTGTCGTAAGAGAAGGGGTTCAATGCCATTGGGAGTCTCCGTTTCCCTCCCGCCAGAGAAAGCCAGCCAGGTACTCCGGCACCCGCTCTCTCCGCGTGCGCGTTTCCATATCTCAGCTTCTTGCAGCTCCTCTGGGTTTCTGTGAGCCCCTCTCTTTCCTTCTAGCTGTAGAACTTCCACTCAGCCAGCTTTCCTGTGGTTCTGGATGATGTCCATTCTGTCTTTTAGTTGTAGTTTTGAAATTGTTGTGCGAGGCAGCAGTGTAGGTGTTTACCTATGCTGCCATCTTGGATTCTCCCAACAGCATGCTATTAAACAATGACTGGGTAAGCAAAGAGATCAAGGGAGAAATAAAAAACATCATGACAACAAATGACAATGACAACACAACAATACAAAATGTATGGGACACAGTGAAAGCAGTCTTGAGAGGGAAGTTCATAGCCCTACAAGCCTACTGCAAAAAACAGGAAACAATGGTAATAAATTACCTAACCCAACAACTCAAAGAGCTAGAAAGAGAGCAACAAGAAAAGCCCAGTGTAAGCAGAAGGAAGGAAATAGTAAAGATCAGAGTGGAAATAAACAACATGGAGACCAAAGAAACAATTCAAAAGATCAACAAAACCAAGAGCTGGTTCTTTGAAATGATAAACAAGATTGATGGACCTCTAGCCAGGCTCACCAAAAAAAGCAAAGAGAGAAGACCCAAATAAACAAAATCAGAAATGAAAGAGGAGAAATATCAACAGACCCTGTGGAAATACAAAGGATTGTTAAAAAATACTATGAACAACTCTATTCCAACAGACTGGACAACCTGCAAGAAATGGACATTTTCCTAGAAAAATATAACCTTCCAAAACTCAATGAGGAGGAATCTAAACATCTCAATAATCCAATAACTATGGAAGAAATTGAAGCAGTAATCAAAAAGCTTCCAGCAAATAAAAGCCTGGGACCAGATGGCTACACATGAGAGTTTTACCAAACATTCAAGGAAGAATTAAAACCTATCCTCCTCAGACTATTCAAAAATATTCAAGAAGAAGGAACACTTCCAAACACCTTCTATGAAGCCAGCATCACCCTAATACCAAAACCAGATAAAGACAACACAATGAAAGAGAATTATAGGCCAATATCACTCATGAACATAGATGCTAAAATCCTCAACAAAATTCTAGCAAATCAGATCCAGCAGTACATCAGAAAGATCATATACCATGACGAAGTAGGATTCATCCCAGGAATGCAGGGATGGTACAATATCTGTAAATCAATAAATGTGATACATCACATAAATTGAGAGATAAAAATCACATAGTCATATCAATTGATGCAGAAAAAGCATTTGACAAAATCCAACACTCTTTCTTGATAAAAACTCTCAGCAAAGTGGGAATAGAAGGATTATACCTCAACATCATAAAAGCCATATATGATAAACCCACAGCTAGCATCATACTCAATGGGCAAAAACTAAAACCATTTCCCCTAAGAACAGGAGCAAGACAGGGATGCCCACTCTCACCTCTCCTGTTCGACATAGTACTGGAAGTATTAGCCATTGCAATTAGACAAGAAGAAGAAATAAAAGGCATCCAAATTGGAAAAGAAGAAGTAAAGTTGTCCTTATTTGCAGATGACATGATACTGTACATAAAAAACCTGAAGGACTCCATCCCAAAACTAACTGATTTAATAAATGAATTTGGCAATGTAGCAGGATACAAAATTAATGCCAAGAAATCTGTGGCATTTCTATACACTAATAGTGAAATTACAGAAAGAGAGACTAAAAAAGCAATCTCATTTACCATCAAACCAAAAAAATTAAGATACCTAGGAATAAACCTAACTAAGGGGTAAAAGACCTATATGTAGAATACTACAGGACACTGAAAAAAGAGAGGAAGATGTTAACAGATAGAAGAGCATACCATGCTCCTGGATTGGGAGAGACAATATCATTAAAATGTCCATACTACCCAAAGCAATCTATCGATTCAATGCACTACCCATTAAAATACCAATGACAGAGAGAGTCCAAGATGGCGGCATAGGTAAACACCTACACTGCTGCCTTGCACAACAATTTCAAAACTACAACTAAAAGACAGAACAGACATTATCCAGAACCACAGGAAAGCTGGCCTAGTGTAACTTCTACAGTTAGAAGGAAAGAGAGAGGCTCACAGAAACCCAGAGGAGCTGCAAAAAGCCGAGTTAAGGAGACGCGCTCGAGGAGAGAGCGGGTGCCGGAGTACCTGGCTGGCTTTCTCTGGTGGGAGGGAAACGGAGACTCCCAACGGCATTGAACCCCTTATCTTACGACACTAAACCCCAGATCCAACCGAAACTCTTACAGGGGGAGTTTGGACTGTGAAAAGGGAGAGGTGCACGGAAATTTAGGGGAGTCGCAGAAGATCAGGTCCTGTCTCGCGCACGCGCACGGTTCTGTGTGGAGGACAGATTGCTGATTGTGCCCCTGGCTTTCGAGAGTGGGCGGGAGACAGACCCTCCGAACTGTGCCACCTCTGAGTCCACTGGGCCCCTGTTTCGGGCGAAACCCTGGGGACCTAGACTCGTGTGGTCCTAGTGTGCAGGGGAGCTGGAAAGGCAGCAGTTAGAGGTACTTCGGGTGCGCGCGCACGCACAAGGACCGCTCCAGGGATTACCCAATCACGTGAGACTCAGGGACAAACTGTTGAACAAAAGGATAGATACAGAGGCAGTAAAGCATCAAACAGACTGTGAAATTATAGCAGGAAGATTAAGGAGAGGTGGGGCAGATAAGAGATCAATCAAAGGACTTTTATCTATGCATATAAGCATAACCAATGAACATAGATACTGGGAGGTTGGGGTATGCCTGGGAGGGAGGGGGGCAATGGGGAGATATGTATACATGTAACACAATTTAAAAAAAAAGAACAAGATGACTAAAGCTCAGAGAAGACCAGATACTAAGTTTCTCCATCATCCTACAGCTCAGGGTCCAGGTACAAGGCAGAGATATGAGAGAGTCCAGGCAGCTGCAAAGAAGTACAGCCCAATTGAGTCCAGATAAGATTATCTAAAAACCCAAAAGATAGAAGAAAAAAAAGTAAGAAGGTTCTAGAAGGATATAATTTCACCAGACATAACAGTGAGGTCAGTTTAAATAAATCTCAAGCTAGAAGATTGAAGCCGTCTGTCTTAGTGGTTAAGAGCTCAGGCTGTGGATTCAAAGAAGACATGGGACTAAATTTTAACTCTGCTACTTCTGAGTTGAAGGACTTTGCACAAAATAAAGAAAATTATGGTATTTCTTTTTAAGGCTGTATAGAAGTAAACTGAGACAACCAATGTAATGTGCATAGCTGCCATGTAGATATTTCTTAACAAAAGGGCCGAAAACCAGGTTTACCCACTCCACAAAGAACTGCCTGGTGACCCATGCCTTCGGGTTTGCCCTCCACATAACTTGCAGTTTATCTTTTAAAATCTTATGTGACTTAAAGACTCTGGGGTTTTCCGAATGGTATATGAGCAGAGACTTGATCTTGCAGTTGCCACTCGCATTGGCGCACAGTGCGAGAGTTAGCCTATCCTTCATGGGTTTGTGGCCTGGCATCGCCTTCTCCTCTGCCATTATGTAAGTCCTATTGAGCATCTTCTTCCAGAAAAGCCCTGTCTCATCACAGCTGAAGACTTGCTGGGGGATATATCCTTTGGCTTCTATCAGTTCGGGAAAAGTTTTGAGGTAATCCTCAGCTGCCTTCACATCCGAACTTGCTGCCTCACCATGCCTGATGATGGAGTGAATGCCGGACCTTTTCCTGAAGTTATCAAACCAGCCTCTACTGGCTTTAAATGAGTCTTTCGATGCTTTGTCCGTGGAAGTGCGCAGGGTCTGCTCCAGCAAATCACTGTAAATCGCTCACGCCTTCTCGCATATGATGCCCTGTGTTAATGTATCTCCTTTAAGCTGCTTCTCCATCACCCACACCATCAGTAGATTCTCCATCTTTTCATGGAGAGAGCTATGGAGCTTAGAAATTATTGTAATGCCCTTAGCTGGTGTTATTCCCTTTATCGACTCCTTCTGTTTAAGCACAGTGCATATCGTTGAAGTACTACGTCTGTATTGCCTCACCAAGTCAGCCACTCACACACCTTGCTCATATTTTTCTATGATTTCACACTTTAATTCAATAGACATCATCCTCTTCTGAGCACTGACCTTTCCACTCGCTTTCTTCGAACCCATGGTTATAAAAAGAAATGTGATAAAGTATGTAAATGCACAAAAGATGCTTCGACAACGAGGTAAACAAGCACACTGACTGAGGCGTGGGAAACTATGAGACACTCGAGTCGCGGTAAACTGGTGGGTCATGTGCAGCCGGCCGATCCGCGTGATTACCCGTATCTCAAATGTTGCTCGTATTTCAAAGCAAAAAATCACTCGCTCGCTGCTCAGATCTCAAAAATCTCGTATGTTAGGGCACTTGTATCTCAAGGTACCACTGTATAGTTACATAAAGCACTCTCTATAAATATTGGCTATTATTATTTGTCTTATTGATTACCTTTACCCAATAGTCCCTCTAATGTCCACTCTGAACACCATTAAAGAAAGTAAAGGAACTAGGAATAGGTTTATTCATTCGTTCAACCACTGTTTTCAAGAAATCCATTCCCTGTGGCAGTCACTGTGCCAAGGGCTGTCACACAAGCAAAGCACTTATGGTCCCTGTCCTCGCAAGCTTACATTCTAGTGGCAGAGACAGTCATTAAAAAAAAATCATACAGCTGGCTGATGTTGCTCAGTGGTTGAGCATAAAACCATGAAGCAAGAGGTCACTTGCTTTTTTTTTTTTTTTTTTTGCAGTTTCCTATCAGAGCACATGCTTGGGTTACAGGTTCGATCCCCAGTAGGGCAAGTGTAGGATGCAGCTAATCGATGATGTTGCTCTCTCATCAATGTCTCTCTCATCCTTTTCACTTCCTCTCTCTAAAAATCGATGAAAACATATTTTTAAAACTATCATATAAATAAATGCTAAATTCCATGGGTGATAATTACTAGAGCAGGGAGAACATAATGCAATGAGAGGGCATAAAAAGGGAATTTAACCTGGGGAAATGCCAGAACAAACTATCCAAAAATTCATCTGGAATAAAAAAAGACCCTGAACAGCTGCAGCAATCCTGAGAAAGAAGAACAAAGTTAGAGGGATCACAATACCAGATATCAAGATATACTACAAAGCCACTATTTTCAAAACTGCTTGGTACTGGCACAAGAACAGTTACTGGGAAGTGACTATGGAGCTAAGATATGGAAGGATGAATAAGAGCTTCTGAGGTCCAAAGTGAGTGAAGAGAATATCAAGTGGAGGTAGTGACATGTGAGCAGGCCTGAATTGGGAGAGAGCATAGATAGTAACAGACCAGTGTTGCTGAAGCAAAAATGGTAAAGAAGGAGCAGAGAGAAAACTGAAGGGATAGCTAAGGGAAGCACTTGCAGGCACTCTTACACAACATTAGGAGATTTCTGGTTTTATCCCAAGAGTAATAGAAAATCAAAAAATGTTATTAAACAGGCTGAGGTGGCTACAGAACATGATACATTTGTATATTGGTTAGCTCACCTGTTAACAGAAGGGAAGAGACAAGTTAGGCGGCTCTTGTGATTATGATAGTTTGGAAGAGGAGTACTGCGAAGTAGAGGTAAGTAGATGAACCTGAGAAATATTTGAGAGGGAAAAATGACAAGAGTTTAAGGGATTAAATTTTGGAAGTTAAGGAAAGGATGATGTCAAGGATAAATTGAGGTGCACCTAACTGGTTGGATGGAGATGCTCTTGCTCCAAACAGGAACACTGAAAGCAGATTAGTTTGGGTGGGGTTGCGGCTGCAAAGGATAGTGCTGGGTGGGTGATAAAGATAATTCAGTTTTTAAAACATTGCCTTTGAGGTGCATTATGGGTATACAAGAGGATATGTCAAGTAGCTAGCTCTATATATGTATCTAGAACTTAGAAGAGATATTGAAGATGGAAGTATGAATTCATGTCATCTACTACATAGGAGAGAATTTTTGAAATCAAAGAGGAAGGGAGATGAAGAGAGAGATAGGAACATCAATGATGAGAGAGAATCATTGATTGGATGGGGATCGAGTCCGCAGCCTGGGCATGTGCTCTTGACTGGAATTGAATGTGGGACCCTTCAGTCTGCAGGCCGACACTCTATCTACTGAGCCAAACTGGCTAGGTCATTGGAGAGAATTTTGAAATCCCAGGAAGAAAAGCAGAGGGACCAAAAGCAAGTCTTGAGCAACATTTGTATTTATAGGGTTACAGCACCGGCATTTTACCAGCCCTAGTCATTCTAAGGCTCAATTTAAGATAAATGTCAATAAGAAATCAGCACTCAGTAAACAGCCCATTTGTATAACTTGGCATTTGTTTTATTTTGTATTGAACATTCTTTTAAATAAATTCCAACCTTATCTCAGCTAAACTAAGGATTTGAAAGAGGTTTTTATATAGTTCAGTCAAACTAAATAGAGATCTCAATGCCCTTTTCAATTGGCTTCAATTGCACAGATATAGTGGTGAAAGCTATAGACTCAACTGGAAAAAAAAAGCAGCGAGGACTAAGTTGGCGAGATAGTTACACTCAGCAGGAAGAATTGATTTAAAGGAGAGATTCCCAAACTTGTGTCCATCAGAATCACCAGGGAAACTTGGTAATTATGCAAGTTCTCAGGAACTGCTTAAAAGTTTAATTTAGTGGGCAATTCAAGTGGAACCTTGAAATATGCATTTTCAACATACACCTGATTTTTCTAATGAAATAGTGAGAAACACATTTTAAGAAATGTTGCTGTAAAAAATTAAAGCTCCCAGGGACTTTTAGTTGTACCAAATCCAGCCAAGTATCTCTAACATTTATTTAAATCAGTGGTTCTCATGGCATTAGAAAGGTTGAGAACCACCGATTTAAAGTTTCTTTATCCCACTGATTTTATATGACACCTTTATTTTATACTAACTTCCTTATATTATACTTGAGGCCCAATGCATGAATTCAGGCAGTGAGGTCCCTCAACCTAGCCTGCAGGATCAGGCTGAAACCAGCTCTCTGACATCCCCCAAGGGGTCCCAGATTGCAAGAGGGTGCAGGCCAGGCCAAGGGGACCCCAATGATGCACAATCAGGGCCAAGGAGGGATACAGAAAGTTGGCCAGCTGGGGAGGGACCACAGGAGGGCTCCAAGGCATGTCTGGCCTGCCTCGTTCAGTCCTGATTGGCCGGACCCCAGCAGCAAGCTAACCTACTGGTTAGAGCATCGGTCCCCTGGTGTTCAGGGCACATTATAGTGAGCGATTGAGCAGCCTTAGCATATCATTAGCATATTACACTTTGATTGGTTGAATGGACAACTGGACAACTAGACACTTAGCATATTAGGCTTTTATTATGTAGGATTGTATGTACCATTCTATTTATATCTTACAATGTGATAATTATTGAGGTTTTATAATATGTTTTAGTATGTTACCCTTATCGCTCTTCTAAAATTTTTCTGGCTATTTATTCTTGTTTCATTTTTTATATGAATTTTAGATTTCATATATTCTTTCCATCCTCATTCTTTTTCTTTCTCCCTCTTCCTTCTTCTGTTTTACACCCTTCACTAGGAATATATTTCTTGGCCTCATTCTCGTATTAGTCTATGTCCTGACTAAGTAGAGGGAGAAAGGAAAACTTTGATAAGTCATTATTCTACTTCTGAAGACAAACTTCATTTGCTTATGATAAAAAGAAAGTCAAATCAAAGGGGGAAAATACCAACATTTTAATGAAGATCATATTAAATTTATAAATTATCTTAGATAGAAATAAAATCTTTACAAGTTTGAGTCTTTTTATTAAAAAAGAATATAAGTCTGTGTGTGTTCTTTAGGGATGTTTTAATGTTTTTCTTATAAAGGTTTATACATTTCTTGTTAGATTTGTTTCTAAGTGTTTTATCATTTTGTTGCCATTGTAAGTGAGATTTTTCTTCATTACATATTTTAGTTACTTATTGCTTGTATTTCTGAAGGGGTTTAATTCTGCATACTATTTTTATTTCACCCAATTTTTATTGAAGTCTCTTATTAGTTATAGTATATTTTTAGTTTAATCTTGCAAAATTGTCAATTTATATTTAAAAAATCTATAATCACATTTCACGGCTCTTATTTATCTAGTTGTCTAAATTGCAGTGGATAATACCACCTATCTATACTAAAAAAAATGGTAATATGCTAATTAGACTGGACATCTTCCAGACATCCTTCCTGACAAAGCCATGATGGCAGGGGCCAAGGCAGAGGCAGTTAGAGGCAATCAGGCCAGCAGGGGAGGGAAGTTAGGGGTGATCAGGCTGACAGGGCAGGGCAGTAAGGGGCAATCAGGCTGGCAGGGAAGCAGTTAAGGGGCAATCAGGCTGTCAGGCAGAGGTGGTTAGGGGCAATCAGGCAAGCAGGCAGAAAAGTAGTTAGGAGCCTAAGTCCTGGATTGCAAGAGGGATGTCCAACTACCGGTTTAGGCATGATCCCCGGGATTGGGCCTAAACTGGCAGTTCGACATCCCCTGAGGGGTCCCAGATTGGAGAGGGTGCAGGTGGGCTGAGGGAACCTCCACTGCACAAATTTTGTGCACTGGGCTTCTAGTATTACCATGTTGAGAAATTGTCGATTTTATTAAGTGTTATCAACAATGGATGTTGGATTTTATTAAAAGTCATTTTAAAACTATGGAGAAGATTCTATAATATTTCTTATATATGTTAGTTCTGATGAATATATTTCTTAATATTGAACTATACTTATATATTTCTGAAATAACCCCCCTTTAAGGCAATGATGAATTCTCTTTACTAATATTTTACTTAAGATTTTGTCTTATATTCATAGACAAAATTTCAATGCAAGTTTCAAAAATTTAGCAAAGTTTTAGGATAGTTTGACCCTGACCATGTCTGGTTTCCTGCCACCTTCTCAGAGTTAAATTTCCCATACTTTGAGCTTTCTTCTCTTTCTTGTCAAAACATGAACCTGGCCTAGCCCTTTTCTCTTGATCAACCTGAATTCTAGCTTTTATGTGTGTTTTGGAATCTTCATGTCTTTCTCTTAACAGTCTTCCTGTTTTTTTTTCCCCATTTGATGATCATCATGTGGTTGGTTTGTGTTCCAGGTTTTGATTCTATTTAGAATGAATTCCTAATAACTCCTGTTTGTTTCCTTCCCACTTTCTGGATTTAACTTACTCCCCACTCTACCCACCCTCCCACACACACACCAGTTGACAAAACATTTAAGAACCCCAAATTCAATACTTATGGTGATGTACATTAAATAACTAGTTCTCTACTGCCCCCTTTGAGGTCCTTAACTACCACACACACTGTGGTTCCCCTTGTCCAGAGAGGTTTGCTAACAGCCTTAGAGAAGACAAAGATGACATCAATCCTGCCTTCCAAGAACTTAAAGGCTAGTTGGTCAGAGGGGAAGTGAGGCTCCTCTGTGTGCATTTCTGTGGGTGATCTTATCAGGCACAAGCAATTGTAAAAAGATAACTGTAAGTCCCAGGAGGGATAATACAAAAGATTGCTATAACAGGAGTCACTATGACAGTTATGGAAACCCTCATGGAGGACATCTTAGCTGGGCTTTGAATGGTAAAAAGATATGCCTGAGCCAAGGGGGAGGGTCTCTTGTGGGAAGAAATGGCTCAAGTGAAACCCTTGGAAGCAGAAATATGTGAAGTGCAGGAAGAGGGTATTTTTGCTAATATGAAGGGTTTGCATGGAACAGTAAGATGAGAAAGAGGATAGGAAGCTAGTTTGAATCCAAATTGTAGAAGAATTTACATTGATTCTATTATTAATAGGTTATCCCTGAAAGTAAAATGTTTTAATAGGTGAAGAGAGGGGAGGTAAGAGGTCGGTACAAGAAAGGATCAAGTATAGAAGTTAAAAAAGGGTTCAGAGTAAAAGTTTTGTGTGGTAGGAAGATGGATAAAAGAGAAAAAAAATGTCAAACCTACAGTTTTTCCTAGAGTCTCCTTAAGTACTATGGAGTATATAAGATTAGATGTTATATGAAATAAGTGATGCAATCCATATCTTTAGAAATAGGTTCTGCGATATATAATATATACACTACAAAAATCCTCCAGAAGAACTGGTGTGTGTGTGTGTGTGTGTGTGTGTGTGTGTGTGTGTGTGTGTTTTAAGCCACTAGACCAGGGCTAAGAGCTTTGGTATATAAACGATGCACATATTTACTATTGCTTGAGTCAGCCATCAGTGTGTCATAGACATCGCTCTGATCTCCAGAGATATATTCATCTTTCCAGTGTTTGGTAATTGCGTGTAGCAGCAAGAGCTGAGTGCAGTCCTTACATGGATCTTGTTATTCTAATAGATGTTCAGATGAGATCACCAGTTGGTTGTTTTTTGTTTTTTTTAAAAAGTGATGTAATATTTTCAATTAAGTGAAAAAAGTAGCATACCCAACTTGTATGATTTATGTTTTGCTACAATAACAAAATAGCCCACATTTAATGGCTTACCGCAGCAATAAATATTTGTTATCTCACAGAGTTTCTGTGGGGCAGGACATCACGAGCAGATTAGCTGGTGGTTTAGATAGGAGTCTCTCATGAGTCAAGATATCATCCGTGGTTGGAACCTGAAGGCTTGACAAAGCTGGAGGAGCAGCTTTCAAGATGGCTCATCTATATGGGAGAGCCTTTGGTGCTGCTTTTGACAGTAGTCTTTTCCATAAGCTATTTGACTGCCCTCATGACATGGGGACTGGTTTATCCCAGAGCAAATAATCCACAGAGAATCCCCAGTGTTTTTTATGACCTAGCCCCCTGCAAGCTCCACATAATAATTTCCTCTATCCCTTAGTATTACAAAGGTCAGCCCTATTTTTTTTATTGTGTTACATGTATACATATCTCCCCATTGCCCCCCCTCCCAGGCATACCCCAACCCCCCAGTGTCTGTATTCATTGGTTATGCTTATATAGTGTGTGTGTGTGTGTGTGCAGGAGGGGTTGCGGGGGGAAGGCATAGTGGAGGAAGCCTCTATAAGGCCATGAATGCCAAGAGGCAAGGCTCATTAGGAAGCATTTTGGACTCTAGTTATTATAGTAAATGTATCATATAATGATGCTCTATGGAAAATATTTGGTTTCTCAGCTACATTGCTACGGTGGAAAAATTGTCACATAAATATGTGAAAGGTTAGTGTATATCATTAATGATCTAGTTGGTTATTAGAATAAAAATTATTTTCTAAATAAACACAAATTCAAATGATGAAATTCCAGTAATAGTTTGGTATCTCTTTTGAAGTTTGCCATTTATTTTAAAATTTTTCTAAGTGCATTGGTTTGTTGCGTATTGACTTACAATAAGAATCCTTTTACAAATACACATTAATAAGTTTTAGATTTCATTTTAGCAATATTGTAGACTAGATCATGAGAGAAGACTTCCCAATATAGCTCATTAAAATAATGAATAATAGATGCTTTACTGTATGACTGAGTTATGACTAAATTAGAGAATTTTTAGAAGTCAGAAGTCAAAAGAAAGGAAAAAATCCACAAAGGTGAGCATGTCTTTGTGAGAATCTAGTAATCCTGGTGGTCCAGTGCTAGCACTACCTGTATCTGAGATGGGAGAGAGATCTGGGGAGTGGTGAAAAGAAGTCAGGGATTTGGGCCAGAGACCTCCACTTAAGGGCAGAAAACACAAAAGCTAATAACACCAGTGACTAAGCAAAAATCCCATTCTGTTGAGAGACACAGTTCAAAAAGAAAATAGTCACCCTGCAGAGGGAGACAGTTTTCCTGTCTTTTTGTCAGCTCTAAAGATAAAGCAGATATGTCTTCTCGGGAAATCTCTAACCACCTCTTCTAACAGGTTTAGGCCTGAAATCACTCTACTATGGGGCTCCCCAAACTGCAGATTATAAATTGAATTTAATTGATAGTGTTCCCAGGTTCCTAGCAAAAGCAAACACAAACCCTTTCTAGAAAAATGTGTTAAACAAAGTTTCAAATAATCCCTAATAATGAAGTTTCAAGGAACAAGGGCTAAAAATAAGAACTCACTAAATACTTGAGAAAACAAATTTTCCTGAACAGGCATCAGCTGAAACAGCAAACTATAGATTCAGGCCCTCCAAGAAGGTAGTTTTTGGAATTATCAGGTAAAGACCCTCAAAAAAGTATGTTTAATATCTTCACATAAGTAAATGAAGAAATCAAAAGTGTCACTAAGAAAAATACTATCCTAATTGACAAGAAAGATTTGAAAAAGTAAAAACAAATATAATTTCTGAAAAATACAATAATTAAAATTAGAAATTCAGTGCAACAAATTAAATAACAGATAGAATCAGCTAAAGAGAGTACCAGTGAACTGGAAGATAGAAGGCAGAAGCAGAGAGGGACAAGATAAAAAATAGCAAAAATAAGTAAAAGAAAATGTAGAGATAGAGAAGATTCCATTTACATCTTGATAGATTTCAAAAAGGAGAAAAAAAAAGATAGGAGGGAGGCAATATTAAAAAAGATAATGGTTGACATTTTTCCTTCTTTTTTTTTTTAAATCCTCATCTGAAGACATGCAGAGAGAGAAAGAGAGAAGAAAAAGAAAGAGGTGGGGGGAGAGAGAGAGAGAGAGAGAGAGAGAGGGAGAGAGAGATGAGAGAGAAACATTGATCACTTGCCTTCTGCCAGTGCACAATTCAGGTATGTCCTCTGACTGGGAACTGGCAACCCTTCATACACAGGACAATACTCAATCAACTGAAACACTCCAGCCAGGCTGAAGTTTTTCCAGAATTAATGAAAGAAATCAATCGTCAGGAGAAAACAAGATAATGGCATAGGTAAACACTTGAACTTGCTGCCTCACAAAACCACTTCAAAACTACAACTAAAAGATAAAACAGACATCATCTAGAACCACAGGAAGGCTGGCTGAGTGGAAATTCTATAACTAGAAGGAAAGAGAAAAGCACACTGAGACTCAGAGGAACTGCGGGAGAAAAGTGCAGAGGTGCCAAGGTCCAGAGGCACATGTGGAGAGGCCTGGCAACTAAGTATGCAGCTGGCTTTTTCAGTCCTCAGGGATACACAAGCTCCCGACTGCTCTGAGACTCTGGGGACACAGACTCATACAGGGAGAAACTGGACTGTCTGGAATCGGGTGGAACTTGAGGGCGGCTTTCTCAGAGGTGCCTGCGACAAATACCTAGGGACACTGAGACCTGGGGCCTCTTAGGGCAGGGCCGATGGGAAGCCATTGCTGTTTGCTGAGATCCCACCGCACCCAAGTGTGCATAGAGGCTTTTACATATGAATGGTCTGGTCCTTTGAAATCTAAACTTACCTAACAAACTGCAGCTGGGTCAGACAGACCCAGAACATCCAAAAGAAGAGCCAAGATCACTGCAGCTTGCATTGCTTCACACCTCATCTGGGCCTCATCTTGGCACCTCCAAACCCCAAACAAAGAAGAGGAATCTGCAGATCTCCCCATAGCTCCTGCTAGGTGGCCTCAGCAAAGGCTAAATTAGTACCTCCTTGGAGATCTAAGAGCTAATGTACCCAGGGATCAGAGTGGAATCATCTAGATTATAAATTCTCACATCCAAAAGGTACACATTCACTCAGGAGGCAGACTCAGTGAGCACCAAAGCCCCACTGAAATAAGTCTTGTCTTATAAGGGTGTCTCCAGCACAGAAGTTCTCCCAGTGTAGATAGAGTTGAATCTCATACCCAATTGGCCTGGAGGTCAATTCCTCCCAGTGATACCAAGTACAACAAGATGGTGCACACAGCCCACAAAGGGGTGCACCAAGATTGTCCACCTCAGGTAACTGGGGAGGCTGAGCCACTGGGCCCTACAGGACACCTAGCACACAAAGCCACCCTGTCAACACAGGTAAGCAGCTAAAATGCTGAGACAAAGAAACAGGTCACAAATGAAAGAAATGGAGGATATAGAGTTCAAAACCACAGTTATAAGGTTTTTCAAGAACTTTCTAGAAACTGCTGATAAATTTAGTGAGACCCTCGAGGAAATGAGAAAGGAGCAACTATAAATTAAGCATACACTGATTGAAATAAAGAATAATATACAGAGATCCAACAGCAGACTAGAGGATCACAAGAATCAAGTCAAAGATTTGAAATATAAAGAAGCAAAAAACACTCAACTGGAAAAGCAAAAAAGAAAAAAGAATCCAAAAATATGAAGATAGTGTAAGGAGCCTCTGAGACATCTTCAAGCATACCAACATCAGACTTATGGGGGTGCCAGAAAAAGAGAGAGAGAAAGATATTGAAAATCTATTTGAAGAAATAATGACAGAAAACTTCCCCTACCAGGTGAAAGAAATGGACTTAGAAGTCCAGGAAGTGCAGAGAACCCCTGACAAAAGGAATCCAAAAAAGATCACACCAAGATACATCATAATTAAAATGCCAAGAGCAAAAGACAAAGAGAGAATATTAAAAGTAGCAAGAGAAAAACAGTTAGTTACCTACAAGGGAGTACCCACATGATTGTCAGCTGATTTCTCAACAGAAATTATGCAGGTCAGAAGGGAGTGACAAGAAATATTCAAAGTGATGAATAACAAGAACCTACAACCAAGATTACTCTACCCAGCAAAGCTATCATTCAGAATTGAAGGTCAGATAAAGAGCTTCACAGATAAGAAAAAGCTAAAGGAGTTCATCACTGCCAAACCAGTATTATATGAAATGCATAAAAGGTGTTCTTTAAGAAGAGGAAGAAGAAGAAAAAGGTAAAGATAAAAACTATGAACAACAAATACATATCTATCAACAAGTGAATCTAAAAATCAAGTGAATAAAAAAGTGATGAACAGAATAAACTGGTGAATATAATAGAATCAGGGGTATAGAAAGGGAGTAGACTGACAATCCTTGGGGGGAAAGGGGTATGGAAGTGCGTAAAGAGACTGGACAAAAATCATACAACTATGGATGAGGACAGTGAGGGTGCAAGGACATGGGGTGGGGTGGGAACCAGGTGAAGAGTAGCAAAGGGGGAAAAAAGAGGAACAGCTGTAATAATCTGAACAATAAAGATTTATTTAGATAACCAAAATGGTGGCATAAAGTATACACCTATACATGCTGTCTCTCGCAACCACACTAAAACTACAACTAAAAGACAAAATGACTATCCCCCAGAACCATGGGAAAGCTGGCTACCAAGTCAGGTCTGTTTTTAACTTTTTGCCAGCATTGTAAGTTGTAATATCTGCCCATGTGGAGTTGCATGTCATGGTTATAAATAAATCGGGCTTGCCATACTTTGTTACAATTGCCATAGCATCCTGATATCACTGCTGCATATTTCTGGGACTACCCTCAAAAGATGATGGAAATATCATTTTACCTATCCGCACATTGTCATTTTCAGATCTAGATTTGAGATAATCTATCAAACCACTATATATTTTCAACTCTCAACTTAGATTGGTTTGCTTTAATGAAATGTATCCCATTGGCCTCCATTTTTTAATATGAATCCACAATAAATTGTTGAATTAATTTTCCTGCATTTGATGATTTTTGATGACTCATTCAGTACCAAATGTTGAAATCCAGATGGGCATCCTAGCATAGCTGGAGCACCATCTGTGCAAACACCACAAACCTTCCCCAAGAGATCTTATGCTCTTTCAGAAATGAACCAACTGTGTCAAATACATCACGTGCAGTAGCTGTCATTTTAAGAGGCTTGCAAAAAAGAAACTCATCTTTAAAGTTGCCATCATTAATATATCTTACGTAAACCAGTAATTGTGAACAGTTTGCAATGTCTGTAGATTCATCAAGCTGGATACTAAATATTGGAAGTAGAGCAGATTTAATTTCCTGGATTACCTGATCAAGAATATCAGTAGACATGTCATCTATTTTTTGGTGAACAGTGTCATTAGATAAGGAAATTGCACTCAATTTCATAACAAATTTGTCTCCAATAATAACTCTAACAATGTCTTTGGCCGCCGGCAACAGTAAATCCTCAGCATGGTGTGGGGTTTCATAGCTCTGGTGATTCTGAGTACCACCAAATATGAAGCTTCAATGGCTGCTACGTTTTGTGATACTTGCCACCAGTGGCTTTTTTGAGTCCATCAGCTTTGCTTCTAAAATAGTTGGTATCCTTGCCCACAAAGCTTAGATGCTTGCTATCAAAATGGCATTTTAGTTAGTTTGGCTTCATAGATTTGGCTGATAGAACTTTACAACAAATTACACATTGCGGTTTCTCAATTCCTGCTGTAATTATTGAGGTAAAACCATACTGTAAAAAATCCTTACTATATTTTCTTTTCTTAATGTTCTTCTGTACACGATCCATTGTCATGGGATGGTTTGCTAATGAAAATAATATATAACAATAGCTTTAATAATACAAAATATGATACATGGCATAGTTCAGTCAATACAGTTCATTAAATTTCCTATGACTTACCATTCTGTGTTGTTATTTTTACATACCTGTTACTATCACAAGGGGGCAGTATTCACATCAACCACAGCTGAATATAAAAAGACTGATCAGCATCCAAATTAAGTTCCCATGCTACAGATTATTTTTTGCAGTAGTTTATGATTTTACATTACATGATTTTACATTTACCCAGTAATGATAATTCATGAAGTATCATTTTACCTCCAATACTGCTGCTTTCAACACAGTAGTTACTTTTTTAAAAAATATATTTTATTGATTTTTAACAGAGAGAAGGGAGAGGGATAGAAAGTTAGAAACATCAATGAGAGAGAGACATCGATCAGCCGTCTCCTGCACGCCCCCTACTGGGGATGCGCCCACAACCAATGTACATGCCTTTAACCGGAATTGAACCCAGGACCTTTCAGTCTGCAGGCCGATGCTCTATCCACTGAGCCAAACCAGTTTCGGCATAGTAGCTACTTTTAACAAGTAGCTGCTTTCAACACAGTAGCTGCTCTCTACACAATAGCTGCTCTCTACACAATAGCTGCTCTCTACACATGTGTGACTGGTCTGCATAAGTACATTACGGTGCCAACCCTGTCACATACACCTGTATTTGTACGGGGTGTATGTGATAGGGTTGGCGATGATGTCATCATGTGGGTACTTATATGTGGGTGTATCTGCATGTGGACAGACCCACCTGGAGATGGATAGAGGAATGGTGTCTTGGTTCCTAAGACCATCGGAAATATGTGTTTTCCGATGGTCTTAGGCGACCCCTGTGAAAGGATCGTTAGACTCCCAAAGGGGTCGCAACCCACAGGTTGAGAACCGGTGGTGTAGATCATTCGTATATTGTATTGTGTATTCATCACCCAAATTCAAATCTCCTTCAGTCACCATTTACTCTCTTCTACCTCCTCCCATCCCCCCTTTCCCTCTAGTAACTATACTATTGTCTATCTTTAAAGTTTTTTTTTGTTGTTTGCTTAATCTCTTCACCTTTTTCACCCAATCCCCAAACACTCTTTCCTATAAGAGCTGTTAGTCTGTTCTCTGAGCATCTATGAGTTTGTTTCTATTTTGTCTATGAGTTTGTTTCTTTTGTTCATTAGAGTCCACATATGAGTGAAATCACATAGTATTTGTCTTTCTCTGACTGGCTTAGTTCACTTAGCATAATACCATCCAGGTCTATCCATACTGTCACAAAGGTCAGATTTCCTTCATTCTTTTACAGCAGAGTAGTACTCCATTGGAAAAACGTACCCCAGTTTTTTTTTATCCACTTGTCTATTAATGGACAGTGTTCTTCTTTTGAAAAGGAGGACTTGCAAGAGTAACAGGAATTTCCAAGTTTCTCTGGTCAGTTAATGCAGGTAAGATCATATTTGTATTAATTGCCTAATAATCATGCCTGTACATTCCCACCTGTCAGATTAGAAGCAAATAGGTCCCTTTTGCGTTTTCCTTTTTTTCTAACATCTCTTGGAGAGTCCTCGGGCCAAGAGTGGTAGAATCTTGCTTTTGTTCCAAAAAGTCACACCATATTTTGCTCCTGCTCTTGCACCACCTCACTGTACACTCTCTGATGTGTTCCTGGGGCTCTAGACCTCAGAACTGTCTTGAGTGCTGCCACAACAATGGCACAAGAGGGAGATAGGGAGCTGATGGGTGACAACAATCAATGCTTCTCTCCCCTTTAGCATTGTTTCCAGATCAATACTTAAACAAAGATAAAACAAGTAAAAATACGGGGGCTCAAATTGTTAAAGAGAGTGCTCCAAATGTAAATAGGTGCAAACCTGCTGCTTGGACAAGAGGAGCATGACAGAGGCAGCATTTCTGGACAGCACCCCTAAACTTTGGTCAGAATATCTGAGGAAGCAAGCAACTTCTTAACTGCTCAACTTAAAACCCATAATGCATGGATTATTTAATCAGATAAAAGATTTTTCCCTGCCCTTACTTTTTCTTAGCTGACTAATCTTTGGCACATTATTTAACATCTCTTTACCCCAGTTTCCTTATATGTAAAATGGGGGTAGTAGCCCTAGCCTGTTTGGCTCAGTGGGTAGAGCATCATCCTGCGGACTGAAGGGTCCCAGATTTGATTTTGTCAAGGGCACATGCTTGGGTTGTGGGCTTGATCCCCAGTTGGGGGCATGCAGGAGGCAGTCAATAAATGATTCTCTCTCATCATTGATGTTTCAATCTCTTTCTCTCTCTCCCTTCTTCCCTGAAATCAATAAAAATATATTAAAAAATAAAATGGGGGTAGTAAAATTATCTATCCTTATAGGCTTATTGTAAGAATTTATAAAGATGAAAAGAGTTTAACCCAGCCTACAAATAGTGAGTTTACTATTGATTATTATTGAAACTGTTAGTATATATTGTTCTATATATATATATATATATATATATATATATATATATATATATATATATATGTTGTGCCAGTACGAATGCCACAAACAGCCAAAACTACTTAATAAATACAAGGCTTCGCAGGAAAGGAGGAGCAATAAATGTGAAACAGAAGAGCCCAGAAAATATACTCTATATTCTCTGTCTTGGTACCTGGAGATATTCAAAATGGCTCTGTACACATACACATACGTAGCTGTATTTGTGTTTATAATTTCTGTCTCCAGGGAATCAGCAGAAAAGGTTTCTGTGGAAATGTACACTTCATAATTCCTATTTGGGGGAAGTAGTTTCCATGAAACTTGGATATTTCTTTGTTAGACATCGGGTGTGTATGGAGTGGAATGCCTTTCAGTTCTGTGCAATTCCCATGTGGCCAAGGCTTTGAGGGAAGGAAAAGCCCATGCTTCTTTTTATATTAGTCAAGCAACTTTTCCTTCTGACCCCAGATTGGCAGTAGATAACCTGTCACTGCCAACAGTAAGAATGTGAGCAGAGTATCCTGAAAAGGAACTCAGTTCTGGTAGTGTCAGGACTTTTTTTTCTCTCTCCTGTAGCAATCGCAGTACCTTGGGATGAAGACAAAGAGGGGAATTCTTCTAAAGCTTTTGGGATTTGAGTTGCATGTTTATGTCTGCATTGTTTCTGTGAACTGTGGAAGCAATAAAAATGCATGATGTGCCAATATGTGATTGTAAATAAATTTCCATTATTTGGCTCCTGGACAATGTAGTTTCCACTGAGTGTTTACTTTAGGGGTGTGGGTCTAGTGAAATGCAACAGAAAATATTCAGAAGATTTTGATTAAAAAGGTGTGGATCAAGGTATATTTTCAAAAATTGTGCAGCCAGGGTCCAAAGACTAGGAATAAACAAAGACCTCCAGAATGAACTAATTTTTCATCTTTATTCTAGTGTTTCTACATTCCTTCAATTACATAGTGATTATATAATAAGTCATTGTGTCCTTGTAGGAGTATCTGTTTATTTCTGAGTTGTGTGGTTTGTTTTAAGAAGAGTGGGGAGATAAGTTTATCGCATGGGAAGGATGTTAGAATGTTGTGCCAACAAATGAGAAAGTACATCATCATTTTATGGTAGACTCTCTGAAATTTAGGATAATGAAGCACACTGGGAGAGGGAACAGATTGTTGCTGCTGCTGTGTTTGTTTTGTTCTGTCTTTGCTTGAGAAAATGGGCCTTCATATATACTAATATGATAAGCAGTGCTACCTCTTGAATTGTTAATGTAAAAACATATTTATGGATGCCTAGTCTTATCTACAAAAAAAAGTGGCAGATAATGTGATATGCCTCACAAGTCTAGTAAAATAACTACAACCAGAAGTTTTATGGCTTGGCAAACTAAATTATATTAAATAGGTTTAAAACTTAAGAAGTAGAGTACATTAGACTTATAGGGAATTTTGAGTGTTGAATTTTAAAATACAAAACTTTGTAATTTTGTACAAAGCTATACTGAGAAGTAATGAATTTCAGATGGTAGTGTTTGATATTGGTTCCATGAGATGTCACTGAGTAATCGATCAGTCCACAGGTGGGAACAACAAGATCACATGTTTCCGCAAAGAGCAGAGAACTGTATATCACATATTGACTGACCATCACAGCTACTGCTGAGCTTGTTTTAAAGGGTTCATGATGTAGACAAACAAACGGCAGTTGAGCATGACTCAGCCAACAGGTGTCCGTTGAGTGTCCACAAGGAGCATGGTGCTAGTTTGAGGAACAAACAGCAAAACCTCCCATTCCTCGAAATAACAGATGGGGTTTTCTTGTTTAGTAGACACACATATAACATGCATATTTGTGGCATATTTGGAGTTAAAGCAATCAGATTACAAACAGCATATACAATAGGATCTATTTTGTGAAGATAAAAATTGTAGAGGTGATACAACAAAATACAAACTAAGGGTATCTCTGGATAGTGACTTCTTGGTTAATAATAAACTTTTTTCATGTAATTTTAAATTAAAAAAACAATTTAAAGAAAGGACAACCAAGTCATTCTACAAACCTAAAAATAAGGATCTGTGACCTGGAACTACTGTAGGAAATGCTAGTTTAATTGATGGACTAAGAGACTGAAAACAGTGAGAATAAATTTGAAGTCCCCACATCTGTGTTTAAATATTTGACGATGTTATTATTTCTCATTCTGCCTGCAAAGAGGAAAAATGGTTCTGTTTCCTGTCTCATTTTATTTAAAACTGAAAATAGTACTCACACAATAGACATTTTGATGAAAACATTGTCAGTAGATGAACCAAAACAGTAGATTGTTAAGGAAATTGTTTTTTTGTCAATGACACACAGCTAAGAATTTAAATAAAACAAATCTTGATAAATATTGCTAGGGTAGGTTGCCAAATATGAAGACACGGCTTTAGGGATTTTTAATAAGGAAAACACTGTAATGATTTCATTCATTAATTCAGCAAATATTTATCCTAATATATAAAAAGCCAGGGGCCATCATGAGCAAAACAACCAGATGGCCAACCAAACAGCAGGCTGCATTGGGGTGATAAAGCCGACAGGGGGGTAATTGAGGGGTGACCAAACAACTGAATAGCAGGCTGCAGAGGTGACCACACCAGCACGGGGGTTGGTGAGGGATGACCAAACAACTGAACAGCAAGCTGGGTGGGGCAATCAGGCCAGCAGGGGGTTTAGTGAGGGATGACCAAATGTCTGAAAAGCAGGCTGCATGGGTGACCAGGCTGGCAGGGGGGTTAGTGAGGGACAACTAAACAACTGAACAGCAAGCTGCATGGAGTGACCAGGTTGGCAGGGGGGGCAGTTGGGGGCGACCAGGCTGGCACAGGGCATTTGGGGTGACCAGGCCAGCAGAGGGCAGTTGGGGGTGACCAGGCCAGGATTGGGGGAAGTTGGAGGTGACCAGGCCAGCAGGGGGGCAGTAAGGGGCAACCAGGTTGGCAGAGGAGGGAAGTTGGGGATGACCAGGCTGGCAGGGAGCAATTGGGGGTGACCAGGCTGGCAGGAGGCAGTGGGGGGTGATCAAGTCAGCAGGGGAGGGCAGTTGGGGGCAACTAGGCCAGCACAGGGCAGTTGGAGGTGACCAGGCCAGCGGGGGTTGGGAGGCAGGAGGGGCTACCAGACTGGCAATGGGGGAAGTAAGGGGTGACCAGGCTGGCAGGTGGGGACAGTTGGGGATGATTAAGCCAGCAGGCAGGTAATCAGTTAGGAGCCAGTGGTCCTGGATTGTGAGAGGGATGTCCAACTGCCGGTTTCGGGATCAGGACTAAACCAGCAGTCATACATCCCGAAGGGATCCTGGATTGGAGTGGGTGCAGGCTGGACTGAGGGGATCCCCTTCCCCTGCGCATGAATTTCATGCATGGGCCTCTAGTTTGGCAATATTATTGAAGTGCTGGGGATAAAGCAGTGACTAAGGTAGACATGGTTTTAGCCTCATGGAGCACTCATTCTAGTTACAGAGATGAACAGTAAGCAAAAAGAATTCAAATAATTATATAATTACTAGAGGCCTGATGCACAAAATTCATGCATGGGGGGGGGTCCCCTCAGCCCAGCCTGCACCCTCTACAATCTGAGACCCCTTGGGGGATGTCCAACTGCTGGGTTCACCCTCAGTTGCCCCCCTGCTGGCCTGGTTGTGCCTCACTGCTCCCCTCTGCTGGCCTGGTCACCCCTCACTGCCCCCTCTGCTGGCCTGATTGCTCCACGCAGCCTGCTGTTCAGTTATTTGGTCACCCCTCACTGCCCTCCCCCCCTTGCTGGCCTAGTTGCCCCATGCAGCCTGCTGTTCAGTCATTAGGTCATCCCTCACTGCACCCCTTGCTGACCTGGTCACCCCACACAGTCTGCTGTTCAGTCGTTTGCTCATCCCTCACCAACCCCCTGCAGGCCTGGTTGCCCACACAGCCTGCTGTTCAGTCGTTTGGTCATCCCTTACCAACCCCCCTGCTCACCTGGTTGCCCCATGCAGCCTGCTGTTCAGTCAGTTGGTTGTCCCTCACTAACCCTCTGATGGCCTTGTTGCCCCACGCAGCTTGCTAGTCAGTTGTTACTGTGAGGTTGTCCTGACCAATTTGCATATTACCCTTTTATTAGTATAGATAGGTTTAAGTTCTATGGAAGAGGAAGGGGAGGATGCTAAACATTCATCAAACATATCCTGCACAGAACCATCAATGAAGACATTCCTGAGAGACTTTTAATCTGGCCCTTAACAATGAGTACAAATTGATTAAGGCAATGATGGTGGTGGAAGAATGGAAAAGGGACTTTGGGGAAGATGGACTACATACTAAGTTCAAGATATCTTAGGCAGTGAAGAAAGTTAAAAACTGAAAGAGGAAAAATAAAGCTGGAGTGGGGTGAAGGGGGGATAATAGCTTATTAGGCTGTGCTAAACTTTGATATAACCCTAAAAACAATGGAAAGCTCTTTAGCCAGCAAATGAAGGCACCACAATTTTTATTCAAATAGTAATTACATTAAAATCATCTTATCTCTTGATCAGCATTGGAACATAGATTTCCAAACGTGTTAGAAGATGTGTTTTCTAATAAGCATGGGGTGGGGTGGTGGAGCGGGAGGAGGTCAACAGAGGATTAAAATCTACGGGTGCTGTCTTAATTAACTGGTATAACTGTTTTACTAAGTTGACACGTACAGAATATATTCTCATCTCTTTTACTATTCCAGTTCACTTTGGAGTCCCCTTTGTTTCTGGTTTGCCAGAATTTTAGGATATCTTCCTAGAAGCATTTCCTACTCCACAATTTATCCAAGAATACTAGGGACTTAATCTAGTCCAAAGTGTTTAAGTCCAGCTTCTAAAACTCCAAATAAGGAGGTGCTGGAGCTGGTCTGTCCATTTCTGTCACATGGTAACACTGTTGAGGACGGCCCCGCACAGATGAGCAGACTATTTTTGCTCACTCAATGCTGAGACACACTCCTAAGGATCCAGGCCTTAGCCCAGGCTCTGGGGTGCCCAAGCTGTGTGCCAGTGCTGTGGTTATTATTATGATGTCTTTATTACTTACCATGAAACATTTCAAACGTACTGTATACCAAAATGTAGTGTACCCATCACCCACTTCAGTAATTTTCAGCTCATGGACAATCTTTTTCATTTATACTCTTCTCTACTTAACCTACTTATCCTCTACCCCACGCCCCCATGTTTTAAAGAAAACCCCAGATATATCATAGCATATCATTTCATTTGTAGTAATATTTATAGCACTAAAAGCTAAAGACTATTAAAAAGAAAACTTAAACCCAATTATCACATTTGAAATATAAGTGCTTTATGTCATCAAATATCCATTGTTCAAACTTCCCCAATTGTCTCAAAATTGTTTCTTAAATTATTTATTTTTTATTTTGTGTTGCTTCAAATTAGAATTCAAATAAAGTCCATACATTGCTACAGGTCTCTCAAGTCTATAAATTCCCTCTTTACCTCTCTTTTTCATCCCTTGCAATATATAATTTTAAATAAATGGTGTGGTCTGTCCTATACTGTTTTATATTGTCTGGATTTTGCTGATTGCATCTAATAGTGTCATTCAACATGGTCTTTGTTCCTCCTATATTGTTGGGAAATTGGTAGATGCTTGATTAGATTCGGGTTAGATTATGTTTTCTTTTTTGGTACAATACCATATGGGTGGTATTATGTCCTTCCATCAAAAATATTTAATATCTTGATTGTATATTTTTGAGATGTTGGCAATTATGAATGATTATTGCTTGAATTCATTAATACTTTAAATATGGTTTGAAAAATAGTAATGGTCTTTATCTTCTTTAGTCATTGGCTAGAATTTATCTACAAGGAAAAAAAATCCCCCCTCCTCAAATAACCTGAGATGTATTTGTAGAAAACTCAGGGTAAGTGCTTAATTCTTTTTCTTTACCAGATTTTAAGATAACACCCTGCAGTGACAATTTAAAAATAAAAAAGTGTTATTTATAATTATGAACTCATTGATTTAGACATTTATTGTGTTTCAGTTTGTTGAAATTATCATCTGTATTGATGATCCAGCGATCTTATCTTTGTTTCCTGATTCCTGACATGGCCCTACAGATTTTTAATAACTTTCTGGGTCTCTGCTTTGACAAAATGTTCCAGGCTTATCTTATAAATTTCCTGCCTCGAATCTAGAATAAACCATCTCCTCAAGGAGCCCTGATTATGTTTATTAAAAACTGGTAATCTTTAGACAACAGTCTAGGCACTGGGATTCTCATTGCCACTGGGTTGTTCATTGTTTCTTGGCTGCTTCAGTAGACAGAAATAGAATATATATTTTTTAATTTTAAAATAAATTGTTCCATGAATTCATATTATTTTCAACTCAAGTTCAGAACTATAGGGTTTTTTTTAATTTAAACATTGTTGAACTTCCCTCTCCAATGCTGACATTCCCAGTTCTCAGTGACAGCAACATAATTTCTCATTTACTTTATTCGATAATATATGCAAATGGTCCCAGAATAACACATCAACATCTGAAGATGGAGAGTCCTGGTAATGGAAATAACTGTAAAAGCCTTAAGACAGACTCAAAAGCAGTGTGACTTGAGTCGTTAACAATGAGCAGAGTGCTGATGGGAGACACAGTTCTAAAGTGGGTAGGGACAGCTTGTACTTTTTCGTATTTTATAGCTCTGCTTGGATGCCTACTATGCATCTCAAACAACATAGGGCTGTGCTGTGAGCCTCACTCTTCTGTGGATGTTCTAATTTCCCAGAGGTTCCAGGACCCCCAAAGTACAATTTAGCACTAAGGAAAGCTGTGTGAGAATTTTGGGGCATAACCAGCCAAACTTGGTGATAAATCAGTCTTAGAGGTACAGACTTACCCTCTAAAGACTGGGAATTTATCTTAGAAGTTGTCTATTCTAAAATGTGCTACAATTACCAGGTGTTGTGTGTGAAGTAAACTGTCAGGGACCTCATTTGGAAATGGCCACTGACAAGATATCTAGAGAAAGCTGTTTTCTGTTCTGTTTTTCCAAAACTACTGACTTACTGTGTGTGACCAGAGTATTCAGCTAGAATCATGAATAAAGGGTATTAAAGGTGACCCAGATACTTCTCTTATGAACACTGATCTGAAAACCATATTCTTCTTGCCCAAAATATTCAACTTAGCTCTCCAAACAATTGCTACTGCCATGTGAGATGGACTCAGGGAATTCTATTTTGTGTTTTATTTCATATACTCCAAAATATGATAAGAACATTCCTGTGCCTTAAATTGTCTTATTAAATTTTCTTACATTGAATAAACCCAATGAATAAAATACTTTGTTTATGAAGAAGCATTTGCCTTCCAAACTTGAAGTTTTAAACATAACTTAACTAGTTCATTTTATTACCTTTTTTCTACCCTGTGCTTTTGAGAAAAAAGTAGAATATTAAAATTATGCCAAAATAATTTAACAATATATACAGTTTGTTGCAAAAATATACTTTTGAAATAGCTTTTCAAAATTAAGAAAACTTTGTATATAAATGTTGCATTAATGTCACAATCAAATAATAATGTTATTGCTCAGTCTTCAATATCTAATTGAAATGACAGACATGTGGAGGAAAAGCACTTCATTTTAATTTAGTACACAGTAAATATGATTTCTTTTAAAAAGAAAAAACTGGCGCTATATCTGAATTAATTCAAAATAGCATTTAAAAGGTTTATTGAAGTTTATGAGCACAATAAAAACTGACTCAGAAAACTGGGATATGCCAGAATTCCATGAGGAAGATTTATATTTATTGCATATATTAATTACAGTTTGAGGAATATAATTACCACTACTGAAGAAAGATTCAGATTTGTAAATCAAGTTAATTTATATATCTTTGGGTAAATAAATGCTTAATGTGATAGAAAATCTAATCTAGTCCGTTGTTTTTTTATTTCCAACTCTGACCCTAACTCATAATGTCAAATAAAGCAGTCATTTATATTCTTTCTCTCTTTTTTTTTCTTTTCCAATTTTCCCATCGGCAAAATGAGGAACTGCATTGTCTCAAGGGGATACTGTGTTGCTTTCTCTTTAGTCCTTAAAACTAAGACTGGAACTAGGGCTGTTTCCTGCTTGATATGACTTGTGATCCAAGAGGTTTTCAGGGACAACACACCCTAAAATTTCTCTCCTGTTACCACGAATATCATTCCCAGAGACTCAAAGGAAATACATTATGTGAAGATTCCACATATTGAATCATCGCAACCTGCTCTTATTGATCAAGAAACAGTTTGATCGAGAAATAGTCCTGCTTGACAGTGATACAGTGGAAAGCCATAATCTCAAACAGGGAACAGCAAAAATACACCTTTTTGGAGGCACATTTCCTGCATTTAACAATTTTAATCAAAGATGTTCATGCTTGAAATTTGAATCTGAACCCTCCATTTGACCAAATTGTGCAAAAACAACAACAAAGACACCATTTATGGAGTCTCTCCTATGTGCCAATCACCATGCCAAGTTCTGAGGAATTAAAGAAAAAAAATGCGGTAACAAAGACAAACAAGATCTAGTGTTTGCCCAAGAAGAACTCATAGTATGATATAATAGTGCAACTTTGGAACATTCAAGAAAGAATATTCTGCTTTTTTACCTGAGATCACTTGTATATTCTATTTATCTGTGCATTGGATAAAAAACAATTGGATTAAGTTCACATCTATTAGGAAAAATGAAGGTATATTTTAAAAAGCATTTTCCAACCTAGCTAAGTCATGGCAGTTCTGCGGGGGAATCCTGGGAATATCCTTAGAAGTGTTATATTATTGAAGTACAATTTTGCTACAAAATATGGTCAATTGGTTTTGTATTTGATAAACAACGCAACATGACAATAAGGAAAGTATAGACCTGCCTCGCCTGCTTTAGCCAAAAACAAAGCTGATTCCAGTTCACATGCAGCCTCAGAGCTGGGAAAGAGGCACTAGGTCTGTGGAAAAGTCTATGAAGGGACCCAGCACCCCTGCCCGGTGGATGTAGAAGCCAAGAGCTCAGCGGTCCAATGCCCAGGGCTGTTTTCTTTGCTCCTGTTGCTCCTGTTAAAACGTGTTGCTCTTACATAGGCAGACAGAGTCACCCGTCTTGCAGACAAAAATATTCTTTGAAGAGATTATTGGCTATCATGTGCAATGCGTGGATAAGTAGAGTATATAAGTCTACTCTGGATCAAGTAGAATCAATATTTCAGTTTTGATTTATATGTGTTTTGCTTTTTGTAATCTTGGTAGACTCTATGCAAAAATAAATACATAAATTGCATTTTGGGAGAAACTTAAAACATAATATGACTAGAACTCAGAAGCTGCTATTTCTTAAAAAGTTCAATTAATTCTTTAATCAGAAATTGAGGGATGGGGGGGAGGTTAACTCAAAAACATGGCCCCCTAGTAATATCAACATTGTTGAGAGGATGATTTCTTGAGCAATTCACAGGCAGATAAACTCACTTTCTAAGGCTGATATGTCTCAAAAATGTATCTTATATACAGATCCTTGTCAGCCCGGAGATTTTCTTAGGATGAGGTGGAAGAAAAGATGAAAATAATAAATGAGGCAGTCTCCTGGGATTTTTAGTTTTTCTTGGTTCCTGCTTGATCGGAAACCGCGGAGGGGCCCCTTCCTAATGTTATTTCAGTATAAGTATTTCCATGTCCAGTTCCAGCTGGAAGCAGACACTGTGGCCATGTGAAAATTCAGCAAGTACACACAAAATTAGCCCTCAGCTTTTGAACCTTTAAAAGGCTTGGGTCAGGGCTGAGTTTATTCAGAATGACTTACAAGTCCCTAAAGATCAACAGTATCACTCTCCGACAGGGTGTCCTTAGCCCTAAACTTCTATTTTTCACATTCAGACATAGCCTCCTGTCCTTTCTCTCTCTCTCTCTCTCTCTCTCTCTCTCTCTCTCTCTCTCTCTCTCCCCCTTTCTCTCTCCCTTTCTCTTGCTTTTGACCTATTGATTCCCCAGAGCAAAGGACCATTAAGAATATAGAAATATGTTAAATGCAAAATAAGAAATACAAAAGCCTAGAGAAACCACTTCATGGTAATATCTGGTATTGGAGCCCAGGTCCCTTGGATAATTTAAAGGGGAGTGTAGGTAAGAAGTATAAGAACCCTTTTTAAGAACCCATTTGGACTGAGAAAAACCAAAGCAAGCAGTTACCGAAAATTTCATAAAACCATCTTTTAGTATTACTCATCATGACAAAATGTATTTGTAGCCCTCAACTTTCCAACAGGCTGTTTTCCAAAAGTTAGTTTGTATGTTGTTTCTCTGGATCCGAAAAGCCATTTTCCTCTTATAAACAACGTTTTGAATTAGTAGCTCTTTGGCTTTTTGTGTCATGAACTCCTTTGAGAATTTATTAATAGTTGTGGACACACTTCCTAGAAAAATTCTCATATGCATAAATGCCCTAGTTTTTCAGACAGATTTAGTGACTTCACAGGTCTGCTGAAGCCGTTTCCTATTAAGAACTTTTGTTCTTAAGTCCCATGCTAGTTCAGATGCTAAATTCCATAGCCACAGAATGAATTAAGTAGATATTTACACTCTGGTCTGGAGGTGGAGCCACCATTTATAACAACAATTAAACAACAACCTTGTAATTATGCCTCTGGACAGCAGCACCATGGAACTCCACATTACTATCCCTGAAAGGCCTCCAGTTCCATTTGAACCAGAGTTTATTCTGTACACAGAAAGAAGGCAATAACAGTTTGGGACAATGACATGTATCTTCTCTTATGGTGTCATTTGGAATACAATTATTTCACTTTTCTAAAAAACCACCTATTCATTCTTCCCTTCTCACTAACCCTTTGCAACTACTAATCTGCTTACTGTCTATAAAATTATGGTTTTGTCTTTTCTAGAATGTCTTATAGTTGAAACCATACAATATGCAGTCTTTTCAAATTGGCTTCTTTCACTTAATAACATGTAATTACATTTCCTTGTGAAAAGCACAGCACCAAGAGAGAGCACTAATGTACACTATGGACTTTGGGTGATTATGCGACTAGTAGCTTCACTGATTGTAACAAATGTATATACCTCTCTGGTAGAAGATGTTAGTGGTGGAAGAGACTCTGTATGTGTGCGGGGAGGAGGCATTTGGGAAATTTCTGTACTTTCTGTTCAATTTTTCTGTAAACCTAAAACCGCCTAATAAATAAAATCTATTAAAAACTTTTTAAAAAGGCAATGTTGTAAGAAAAAACAACCAAGAAACCTTATTGTGTTCTTTTTATTCATATTACTTCCTCACATTAGCTGATCATCTGTGCTGGAAAAAAAAATGACATAGAAGGAAAGAAAAAGATCAGGTAACCCATATTTTCTTTTCCTTTTAGTCTTTATTCATCAATAAGCCTTAGGTAAAGCATATTAGTAGAATTAATAAATATCAAGAAGTGAAATAGAATCAACATCATTAAAATGTCCATACTATCTAAAGAAATCAATAGATTCAATGCAATCCCCATTAAAATACCAATGGCATATTTCAAAGACTTAGAACAAACTCTCCAAAAACTCATCTGGAATTTAAAAAAAACAAAACAAAACCAAATAGCTGAAGCAATCCTGAGAAAGAAGAATGAAGTTGGAGGGATCACAATACCAGATATCAAGCTATATTACGAAGCTACTGTTCTCAAAACTGCCTGGTACTGGCACAAGAACAGACATATAGAACAATAGAACAGAACAGAGAACCCAGAATTCAACCCAAGCCATTATGCTCAATTAATATTTGACAAAGGAGGCAAGAACATACAATGAAGTCGAGACAGTCTCTTCAATAAGTGGTGTTGGGAAAATTGGACAGATACATGCAAAAAAAAATGATACTAGACCACTAACTTACACCATACACAAAAATAAACCCAGAATGGATAAAGGACTTAAACGTAAGACGGGAAACCAGAAAAATCCTAGAAGAAGCCTTATGCGGAAAAATAGTAGGCATATGTTGCAGCAATATCTTTGCCAATACAGCTCCTAGGGCAATGGAAGCTAAAGAGAAAATAAACAAATTGGACTACATCAAAATAAAAAGCTTCTCCACAGCAAAAGAAACCATCAACAAAACAACAAGAAAGCCCACTGCATGGGAGAACATATTTGCCAATGTTATCACCAATAAGGGTTTAATCTCCAACATTTACAGGGAACTCATACAACTCAACAAAAGAAAGATAAACCCATAAAAAAATGGGCAAAGGATCTACATAGACACTTTATGAAAGAAGACATTCAGAAAGCCAAGAGACATGAAAACATGCTCAAAGTCACTAATCATCTGAGAGATGCAAATCAAAACAACAATGAGATACCATCTCACGCCTGTCAGAATGGCAATCATTAACAAATCAATGAGTGCTGGAGAGGATATGGAGAAAAAGGGACCCTTGTGCATGTTGATTGGAATGCAGACTGGTGCAGCCACTGTGGAAGACAGTATGGAGTTTCCTCAAAAAGTTAAAACTGGAACTCCCATTTGACCCAGTAATCCCACTTCTAGGACTATATCTCAAGAAAACAGAAACACCAATCAGAAAGGATATATGCACCCCTATGTTCATAGCAGCACGATTTACAATAGCTAACATTTGGAAACAGCCTAAATGCCCATCAGCAGATGAGTGGATTAAAAAACTGGTACATCTACACAATGGAATACTATGCCGCTATAAAAAAAGACGGAACTTTTACCATTTGCAACATCATGGATGGAACTGGAGAGCATTATGCTAAGCAAAATAAGCCAGTTGGAGAAAGATAAATATCCACCATGATCTCACTCATGTGGGATATAATGATCAATATAATTTGATGAACAAGAATAGATCCAGAGACAAATGGTAGGGGATGGGGAATTAGAGAGCAACCAAAGGACTTGTATGCATGCATATTAAGATAACCAATGGACACAGACACTGGGATGGTGGGAGCTTGTCCAGGGTGGGAATGACGGGGTGGAGGTCAATTGGGGGAAAAGGAGACATATGTAAAACTATATATATATAAAGAAGTGGAAAAAAAGAGCAGCTGAGAGTGGAAGAGGACCAGGCACAAATAAAAGACAACGGAGGGAAAAGAACGATGTCGTGTTTGGTTGGCTCTTTACTCTCCCCTACACAGCCCTGGGTGGAAATACACCATGTGCCTCTTTGCCCCCATGAAGTTAATTGAAAAAAATAAATAAATGGGGAAACTTGCAGTTGAAAAGAGCTGGAAAAAAGTATGTGCTACTGGAAGCTGGCTGGGATAGGAAGGAGGGAATGGCAGGTGCTTGGCCAAGCCTTACACATTTTATGGGGATTGGCCAAGCCTTACACATTTCCTCCTTTCTTCACTTTCTGGATTGCAAGCATCACATGGTTCTAGCTAAAGAAGAAAGGGTTTTTAAAAAAAGAGCAGTCCAGGACAAGGAAACAGATGTTAACTCAAGACTTTATACCCTGAGCCATACATAGACCCCAATATCCTCACCCAGACTCCTCCAATAAAAATAATTCACGAGCAAGGGCTCTCTCTATATATATATAAATCCAACCCTCTGTAGCAAAGTCTGGTAGTTTCTTATAAACACAACAACCCTGTAAGTAAGCACTTCTAGCCCTCGGTGTTTATGGAAGAGAAATGAAAACACAGGCCCACAAAATCACTTGTATATTGAAATGTTACAATTCGTCTAAAACTAAGAACATTCCTTATGTTCGCTAATGTGAGAATGAATAAACTAAATGTAATACATTTATACAACAATGTTCAACTCACAAATAAAAAGAAATGAACTGCTACATACAATAAAAATATGGATGGATCTTCAGAAAATTATGCTGAATAAAATAAACCTCAGCTCAAACACAATGTGACTTCCCTATTACAGGAAGTTCCAGAGTAGGCTAAACTAAACTGTGATGAAAAAGTCAGAACAGCAGCAATGGGCATCCCCCCATGCGGTTGTCTTTGGAGTGGCAATGTGCAACTGACTAGGTTGACAAACATATTCTGTGTCTTCTTAGTGGTTTGAGTTACATAAGTGTATGCATATGTAGAAAATCATAGAACAATAAAGGTTTGTGTGTTTTGCTCTATGTAAATTTTACTTTAAAATCTTATAAGCAAAATATTAAACTCCAGCGATATGAATGCTGAACTGTTTATGGATCAGGCATACTGATGTCTACATCTTACTTTAGAAATGCTTAAGAATTAAGATAAATAGATATATTTTAAATAAGGGAAATATACAAAAAGTTAACGTTTATAGAAACTAAATGGTGGGTATATGGGATTTCTATTGCTCCTAACCATCTAACAGAAGGGGGAAAAAATATAATCTTTTAAAAAAGAGACAATATATACTAACTCGTATTTCTTGTACAGTTTTTCATATAATGTCTGCTACTCAAGAAAATTAACTGAGGACTTCTGCTTTTTTGGTTATGATGTAATAATAGGAACTATACCATGAAATAACAAAGAGATAGGCAAAACGTTATTAAGTAATGATTTTCAAGACCCAGAACATCAGGCAATGAGAAATAGTGACCCATGAGAGAAGAGAAGCAAATGAGGCCAGCACTGCCATGGTCTCAGCCTCCTGCCTTGGCAAAGTTCTCGGGTGCAGTGCAGGCTAGAACATAAGCAGAGCCTGACCAATGAACTCTAAATGGAAGTATACTGTTTGTCTTAGTCCTTTTCAGGCTCCTGAAGTAGAATACCACAGACTGTTAATAAACAATAGAAATTTATTTCTCAAAGTTCTGGAAGCTGCGAAGTCCAAGATCAAGACGCTATCAATAGAGTGTCTGGTGAAAGCTCACTTCCTTGTGCAGAGGTGGTTGTCTTTTTACTGTGTCCTCACGTAAAGAAAGCTCTTTGGGGTCTCTTTTATGAGGGCACTAATCCCATTCAGGAGGGCTCTGATCTCATGACCGAGTGATAGTCCAAAGATCTCACTCTCCTAATACCATCACATTGGAGATTAGGTTTTAACATATTAATTTGGGGGGACATGAACATTTTGTTTATAGCATTATTGTAAGGTTCTTATCCCTAAAGTTAGACTGCAATAAGATGTATACTATAAACACTAAACCACCCACTAATATCACATAGCAAGTTCTTGCTAATATACAAACAAAAAGGGTAATGAATACGTTAATCAAAAAAAGGCAGATAAAAAGGAAGAAGAAAAAGATGGAACAAAGTATATTAAATATAAATACTCTAAATACTTCAATTAAAAGGTAAAGATTTTCTAAGGCTGAATTTTTTAAAAAAGCAATTAGTTTATAAGAAACACACTTTAAACAAAAAAAAAGGCACAGGTAGGTTGAAAGCAAAATGATGGAGAAAAATATACCGTGCTAACAAAAATCAAAATAAACTGGAGTGCATATTAAAGCAGGCAGAGTAGACTTCAGAGCAAAGAATACTGTCAAAGATGAAGACGGTCACTTCATGATCATAAAGGGGATGATTTATTAAAAGGGCATAACACTATTAACATTTATCTATCTAATAAACAAAGTTTCAAAATACATGAAGCAAAAATTGATAGAACCTGAAGAATAATTAGGCATATTCACAAATAAAATTAGGTATTCAAAATCCCTCTCTAAATAACCGATAGAACAAATGGACAAAGATCCGTGAGAATATAGAAGATTAGATAAACACTATCAACCAATTTGGACCAATTAATATTTAGAGAGGACTTTTTCCAACAACAGTAGAATATTCTTTTCAAGTATGTTTGATCACAGTGAAATTAAATTAGAAATCGTAACAGAAGAAGCTCGAGAAAATGCCCAAACATTTGTAAAATACTTAAACACTTCTAAAAAAAACTAATAGGTTATTAGAAAGTAAGGAAAATTAGAAAGTATTTCAATAAGCATAAACATGAAAATACAACAAATAAAACTTTGTGGAATGAGAGGGAGTTGTTTTGTTGTTTTAACTGTCCCATGTCCTGATACGCGTTAAAACTCATAGAACTGCCCATCACTAAGCAAATTAACAAACACAGCAGAGGTAATAAAAACTCAAATCCTGTCCCTTTCCAGTTATTTTACTGCATACCGTTTGTAGCAGCACTTGCCTGGCTTTACAATCTCTTGCTACGAATGCCTGCCTTGTTCCAGTAAGATTATGTAAACTCCAGATTTCTGTTCACATTCTCATGGGGACTAGAGAACTAAGAAATTACACACCAAAGTCTAGAAAGGGGGCTTACTAAGTAAGCCTTGTAGTCCTGATAGAGTTCAATACTCTTTACCCAGAATATGGGATTTATGAATGGTACAACAGTGCGAACAAAGACTCTGCTGTCCTAGTTCCGAAGGGTGAAACTTCAGGAAATCCTAGTTCTGGAGAAGTAGCCGTGGTTAAGATTGTGGGAGCACTGGGAATCTGCCTCTGATCCCAGTGAAGGAGTCACACGCAGCAGGGAAGGGAGTCCTGCTTTATTTAATTTTATTTTGTGATAACTGGAGAGACTGATCATGATCATGTTACCCATAGTATCTCGTGGGAAAGGATATGCTAACAATTGACTTGCTGGCTTCTTTCCTAATGTCATTCATTAACCAATAACAAAGGACCTTTTCAAATTCCTTTTCCCTGGAGTATTAACAAAATTTTTATTCACATATTGCTTTAGCCTGTTTTTTTTTTATCATTGAATTTTAGTTCATATTCCCTAGGGAGGTCAGACTAGCTACCATGGTTTTTATTCATATAGTCTCACTATAAAGTTTGAAAACATTTTCTTGGCCAAAATAATAATATTGTAGTTTTTAAAAAATGTAAATATTTAGTAGTCTAAAAGGGGATAATTGTGTTTGTTGTATGAGAATTGCTTAGAGGAATTCATAGTGGGGCCATTATAATTGTTTCTTATATTAAAAATTCATCTAGAGAGGAATCCAAGATGGCGGCATAGGTAAACACCTACACTGCTGCCTCGCACAACAATTTCAAAACTACAACTAAAAGACAGAATGGACATCATCCAGAACCACAGGAAAGCTGGCGGAGTGTAAGTTCTACATCTACAAGGAAAGAGAGGGGCTCACGGAGACCCAGAGGAGCTACAAAAAGCCGAGGTACTGAGACGCGCGCGCTGAGAGAGCGGGTTCCGGAGTACCTGGCTGGCTTTCTCTGGCGGGAGGGAAACGGAGACTCCTAACGGCATTGAACCCCTTATTTTACGACACTAAACCCCAGATCCAAAGAAACTCATACGGGGGGAGTTTGGACTGTGAAAAGGGAGAGGTGCACGGAAATTTACGGGAGTCGCAGAAGATCAGGTCTGGCCTCGCACGCGGACGGTGCTGTGCGCAGGACAGATTGCTGATTGTGCCGCTGGCTTTCGCAAGTGGGCGGGAGACAGACCCTCTGAACTGTGCCACTTCTGACTCCACTAAGCCCCTGTTTCGGGTGAAACCCTGGGGACCTAGACTCGTGTGGTCCTAGTGCTCAGGGGAGCTGGAAAGGCAGCGGTTAGAGGCACTGCGGGTGCGCGTGCGCCAAGGACCGCTCCAGGGATTACCCAGTCACGTGAGACTCAGGGGCCGTGGAGGTCAGGGCCGACTGGAAGGCAAGGCGGTCCCTTAAGCCCTGAGACTCCACCCCTCCCAAGCTCAGCAGAGGCTTCTTCGGTTTTGCATCTGGTATCATAAGGCTGAATCCAACACAGAAGTTTCCCCGGCATAGTGAAAATGCCAAAACAAGGGAAGGGATCACAAACAAAAGAAATGGAGAAAAAAAAAAAAACGACTGGATATAGAGTTCAAAACCACGCTTGTAAGGTTTTTCAAGAATATGCTAGAAAAATTCGATAAATTTAGTGAGACCCAAGAGGAGATGAAAAAGGACCAACTAGCGATACAAAAGATCCAACTAGAGATGGAAAAGGTCCTACTAAAGATGATAAAGGACCAAACAGAAATTAAACATACACTGACTGAAATAAAAAATATTACACAGAGTCCTAACAGCAGACTAGAGAAAGGCAAGAATCAAGTAAAAAATTTGAAATATAAAGAAGCAGACAACATTCAACTGGAAAAGCAAGAAGAGAAAAGAATCCAAAAATGTGAACATAATGTAAGGAGACTCTGGGACAGCTTTCAGCGTACCAACATCAGAATTGTGGGGGTGCCAGAAGAAGAGAGAGAGCAAGATACTGAAAACCTGTTTAAAGAAATAATGACTGAAAACTTCCCATATCTGGTAAAAGAAATAGACTTACAAGTCCAGGAAGCACACAGAACCCCAAAGAAAAGGAATCCAAAGAGGACTACACCAAGACACATCATAATTAAAATGCCAAGAGCAAAAGACAAAGAGAGAATATTAAAAGCAGCAAGAGAAAAACAGTTTATTACCTACAAGGGAGCACCCATACGACTGTCAGCTGATTTCTCAACAGAAACGATGCAGGCCAGACGGGAGTGGCAAGAAATATTCAACGTGATGAATAGCAAGAACCTACAACCAAGAATAATCTATCCAGCAAAGCTAACATTCAGAATTGAAGGGCAGATAAAGAGCTTCAGAGATAAGAAAAAGCTAAAGGAGTTCATCAACTCCAAACCAGTATTATATGAAATGCTGAAAGGTACTCTTTTAGAAGAGGAAGAAGAAAAAGGTAAAAGCCAAAAAATTATGAACAACAAATACATATCTATCAAGTGAATCTAAAAATTAAGTGAATTAAAAATTTGATCAACAGAATAAACTGGTGAATATAATAGAATCAGGAGCACAGAAAGGGAGTGGACTGATAATTCTCAGGGGGGAAGGGGAGAGGGGTGTACAGGGAGAGACTGGACAAAAATCATACACCTATGGATGAGATCAATGGGAGGGAGCTAAGGGCAGAGGGAGGGGTGGGAGCTGGGTGGAGGGGTGCTATGGAGGGGGAAAAAAAGAGAAACAAATGTAATAATCTGAATAATAAAGATTTAATTTAAAAAAAAATTCATCTATTTTCTTCCAATTTGCCAAATGACCAATAAAACTCTCCTCTATGATACATAATGTCATGAAATATAGACAATGCCAACTTTTCAATTACAAAGAAAGCTCAATTTACCAAATATCTTTGGAATGATAACTGATCTATTATTGTTACTGAGAAATGATTAATTAAATGAGTTGCACTGTTACCTCATTTACCAAGAAAATTCTGTTGAAATGGTTGCTAATGAACATTCCTACAACTCAAGAGGAGAATACATTCTTTGGATGCAGGAGAACCTATATGACATTAGGCAGTTTGCGTACACTTTTTAAATTCTATTTCTACATCAACTAAAATAGGAATAATACCTCCTTATCAGGGTTTTTCTGTTCGTATGTTGTTTGACTTTTGTTTTGTTTTACATTGGAGGTAATATATACTAACACAGGGTCTGAAAAAGTTATAATAATTATTGTAAAAATTTAATTTCCTTATGGCTTTATAAAATTTGAGGCCTATATGGGGTTTTCAAGTCATAAGATAAAAAGCAGAGGTAATAGGTTGCCCATCTTAAAGTTAAGAGGCGATAAACATTTATTGAAGCAGATATATGAAGATATTCTGTAAATAAGCCATCCTAAGAAAATAAAAATTGCAGAGAGATATCATGTAGAACACAGCTATCCTTCATTTTAGGTAGATAGACCAGATAGTACAAACTATTGCATAATAAATACTCATTCTCCTTCCATTTTGGTAGAGTATACTTCCAGTCCCAGTGATGTGAGGATTGGCTATGAACTTTTGCCAATGTAAGGTAGGCAAAAGTAATAGGGTGTAAATTCTAAGCTAATTGCTTAAGAGGCATTGTGTGTTTTCATTCATCCCTCTTGTGTTTCTGCCTTTTGTCTCAGAAAGCTGCTAGGCTATAGAGAATGTGAGACATTGGAACATACATAAAACCAAGCCATAGACTAAAACCAAGCCAAGCCAATCCCAGCCTCAGTCATCTGAATCCCCAGTAAACACTAACCCACCATATATGTGAGAGCAAGAAAAAATTGTGTTGATTTTGCCTCTGAGTTGTGGAGTAGTTTAAGAGCATTACTGTAGCAATAGCATATTGAATATATGATTTAGCAATAGGTTACTGTATCTATATCTATCCTAATAAAAGATAAATATGCAAATTGACCATATATCCACAATGCCCACCAGTCAATCAGGAGTGAGTATGCAAATTAACCCAACAAAGTTGGTGGGACAATTTGCACACACATGTGCGGAGTGAAGACTGAAGACTGAAAACTGAAGACTGAAGACTGAAGAGGCTTGGCTTCTCCACTGCAGCCAGAGGGAAGGTCTGGGTTCTGGGTGCCAGAGGAAAACCAGTGCCAGCAGTGAAGAGAAGGAAGGCCTTTTGCATGAATCTTTATGCAGTGGGCCTCTAGCATATACAGTAGTTCCTTGAGATACAAGTGCCCTAACATACAAGATTTTTGAGATGCAAGCCGTCGAGCGAGTGATTTTTGCTTTGAAATATGAGCAACATTTGAGATAGGAGTAATTGCGCGGATCGGCCGGCTACACACGACCCACCAGTTAACCGTGACTCAAGCATCTCATAGTTTCCCATGCCTCAAGGTTATGGAATGAATTAAACTCGTATCTCAAGGTACCACTGTATATACACACACACATACACACACACACACACATACATATACATATACATATATATACACACATACACACACACACACACACACACACACACATATATATATATCCTAACTAATAAAAGAGTAATATGCAAATTGACCATCACTCCAACAGACAAGATGGCTGCCCCCATGTGGACACAAGATGGCTGCCACAAGATGGCCAGCAGGGGAAGGCAGTTGGGAGGGACCAAGCCTGCAAAGGAGGGTAGTTGGGGGCAATCAAGGCTGCAGAGGCAGGCAGTTAGGGATGACCAGGCTGGCAGAGGAGGAAAGTTGGGGGCAACTGGGCCTGTAGGGGAAGGGCAGTTGGGGGGGGGGACCCAGACCTGCAGGGGAGAGCAATTGGGGAGGGACCAGGCCTGTAGGGGATGGCAGGGGAGCAGTTAGGCATTAATCAGGCTGGCAGAGAAGTGGTTAGGGGTGATCAGGGTGGCAGGCAGAATTGGTTAGGGGAAATCAGGAAGGCCGGCAGGCAAACAGTTGGGAGCCAGCAGTCCTGGATTATGAAAGGAATGTCCAACTGTCCGTTTAGACCCTATCCCAGTAGGATCAGGCCTAAACGAACAGTCAGACATCCATCAAGGGGTCCAAAATTGGAGAGGGTGCAGGCTAGGCTGAGGGACACATCCCCGCATGCACAAATTTTGTGCACCAGACCTCTAGTATGTATGTGAGTGTGTGTGTGTGTGTGTGTGTATTAAAAGCCCGCTCCATGAAAATTCATGCACTGGAGAGGGGCGACCCTCAACCCAGCCTGCCCCCTCTCATAGTCCAAGAGCTCTCAGGGGCAGAAGGCAACCTGGCAACAGGAAAAGGTGAGGCCCCCATTACACCTCTGCTACTGCCACTGCTGGCAGCGCAAGCCTTGGTCGGCCCTGGTTACCTGAGCCTCAGGCAGCCCTAGGTGGCTGGGCAGACACCATCCAAGTCATGTCTGTGCCTTGAGCCCACAATGGGTGGCTGGGCAGCCATCATCCAAAGCTTGCCTACACCTCAGGCTGGCTCTGAGTCGCTGGGGGGCTGGCTGAGGGGACTGGGGGACGCCGGAGGCAGGGGAACAGAGTGGCCAGGCTTGCATGGGGGCAGACCTGGCCTTGTAGCATGCCTGCCATCCAGCGAAGCTGAGGGGGACTGGGCATTGCCATCTTGTGGCTGTGGGTGCCTCCATCTTTGAGGGCAGGGCAGTCAATTAGCATATTCCCTCCATATTGGCTGTGGGTGTGACCATCTTTCTGATGCTTGAGGTTCAATTAGCATATTCCCTCTTATTAGATAGGCTATATACTGTATAAATACATAAATACATATATATATATATATATATATATATATATATATATATATACACATTTTACTTCATTTGATAAAATAAGAAAATACTGTACTTATGTTCATGATCTGAAGAACTGAAGTTTTGAAATCTTTAGTTTAGTGGACACCATACTGATAATTGACATTGCTGAAAAGGTAATTGTTTATACTCAGATAGCAGAAAATTTATTCAGAACAAAGTTTTGGGTGTATGAGTATAATTTCAGAAAGAAATGAAATTCCAGCATTAGAAAAGGCAGTGATGAGGAATTAGAAAATGAGGTGGGGAATACAGTGATACCTCGAGATACGAGTGCCCTAACATACGAGATTTTTGAGATGCGAGCCATTGAGCGAGCGATTTTTGCTTTAAAATATGAGCAAAAGTTGAGATAGGAGTAATCGCGTGGATCAGCCAGCTGCACAGGACCCACCAGTTTACCGCGACTCGAGTGTCTCATAGTTTCCCACGCCTCAAAGTTACAGAACAAATTAAACTCGTATCTCGAGGTACCACTGTATATAAAGATATATCTGTAGAAGAAGAGTCTTCATTCTTTGCATTGAAGGTTAATAATAAAGTCCAGTACTGAATAGGTCAAAATTCAATCTTAAACCCTCTATCTCCAAAATTTTCTACTCATTCTATAACCAAAGAATTTTATAGCTATAAAAGACCTGGGAAGTCATTTTAGTTTACTCATTCATTTTAGAAACAAGGAAACTGAAGAAAGACAGAATAAGAACCAAACCACACCATACAAAATGAAAATAAAATTAATCTTGACTCTTTCATTAATAATACATCCATAAATAGATTTCCTGATTTAAAACATAATCTTTTTTTCTATTATATCACACCATATCTTTATCAATTTATATGGGAGTATTTTTTGTTAATAATTATTTTGAATTCCATTTATATGAAATTATTCTTTTGTGGTTGAAATATTCAATTATATAATTGAGACAAAGTAACTGAAAGATTTTGCATGGGTTTACAGTGAAATTATATACCATAAGAATCAGTGGTCCTTAACTTTTCTACATGTGAGGAGGACCTGGAGAGCTTTTCAAAATACTGGTGCTTGGTCCCATCCCTTGGGGTTCAGACTTAAATAGTCTGTGGTGTGGCCTAGGAATTAGAATTACTAAAAACTGCTGTAAAGAAGTATAAACTATTGTTTTTAATTTTAGCCTTTATTCTTTTTATATGAATTTTTAGAGATAAAGGAAGGGAAAGGAGAGAGAATGAAACATCCATGTGAGAATAAAACATCAGTCAGCTGCCTCCTGTGGGTCCCCTACTTGGGATCAAGCCTGAAAACAGGCATATGCCCTGACCAGGAATCAAACTGGCAACCTTTTGGTGCACAGGATGATGCCCAACCAACTAAGCCATATCAGCCAGGGCAGTCTTTAATCTTATAAAATTTCATATTATTTTTATTGAACAGAAACATTAAATTCTATCAATTTCCCTCTATACCACTTTGCTACACCCCCCAATAATGACAAATAACATATCCATTAAAAAAAAACAAAACACTTTCATTTGACTTATCCTATCTAATAAAGAGGGAATGTGCAAATTGATCATCATGCCATAACAAGATGGCTGCGCCTACAGCAGAGGCCAAGTTCCTGTAACGAGCCTTAACAAGCAATCAGCAGGGACCTGAGGCTGCATGGCGCTGGACGAGGGCAGGGGATCTGAAGCTGCATGGCACTGGGCCGGGGCCAAGCCCCCCTACTCAGTAGGGCTCGATGGGGGACCTCAGGCCCAGCACCAGGTGGGAGGACTTGAGGCAACACCCCCCACAATGCAGGGCTTGATAGGAGATCTCAGGCCATGCCCCCGCCCAGTGGGGCTTGACGGGGGACCTCAAGGCATGCCCCCTGCCACTGCCCAAGCCGGGGGACCTCAGGCCATGCATCCCACCTGGCACTGGGCTGGGGGCTGAGGCTGCACCCCCAACCTGGTGGGGCTTGATGGAGGTGGGGCTGACTGGGTCTGGATCTAGCACAATGGGGGTGGGGCCAGCTGGGTCTGGGTCTCACTCAATTTTGAGGTGCACATGGGTGGGTGGGGACTTCACTCTGCTTCCCATGGCACGCCCCAGACTCTGACAGGAGGGAGATTTTCAGATACATTTTACTAATTTTCTTTCATCTCTGACATTTCTATTATAGAGAAAGGACAAAAGGCAATATTAAATTATTTCCTCTAATTAATCCCCTTTTGATGTGCACAAATTTTGTGTGCTGGTTCACTAGTCCTACATAATAGAGAGTTAATAAGCTCATTAGACTGGACAACAGGGCAGAATGACCTTCCAGGATATCAGTGGGCAGGGGGCGGGGCCTCGGGGTTACAAGGCAGCTGGGGCTTCAAGAGCCTACTCTTACACGATTTTCATGCATCAGGCCTCTAGTAACTACAGTTCTGGGCAAACCAAAATTGCCTTTGCATTTTAAATATCTCCTTTTGCTAAATTGTACATATTAAATAAAACACAATGTATATGACATAAAGATAAAAATGTAATCAAAGTAATTCACTGATAAAATGTATATAAAAATAATACAAACCACTATTCTGAGAACTAAGTTTCATTAAGCTTTATTTTGAGCTTAAAGTTGGTCTTGTATCATCAGTTCTTAAAATAATGTACGAGGTTTAAATTTCTTTTGAAGACTGACCATTTTAAAGAGTCCCAAGTTTCTTGGTGTATTTCTGTAGTTCCAAGTGTTGGTTGATTTGAAGTTTGAATTTACCTTAAAGGAACTCACATCTGTTTTCACAGTGTGAAGGTGGCAAACAAAACTTCTTAACTGCTTCCCAGAAGCACGGACAACAAAAGGCCTCACGTGGGAGGGGAAGGCAGAGAACAGAACCTGGTAGCACAGGGGGTCTGAGTTGAGGGAAGTGAACAGCTTTGCTTTCAAACCCTTAGTGAGGGACAGTGAAGATACAGGCTTCCAGCCGCTGAAGTGTTTGGAAAGTCTCATGAGGTGATGAGTCAGGTCATTTTCTGGTGATGGGGTCATTCTAATAATTTCAGCTATCATCTCGTTTTCTCTTAATGATTTGGATCTCTCTTTATTAACTTCTTTTTACTAATAAATCATTTCCTTCTCCAGGACCAGGTTGGTTCTCTTCAACTTTCCATATATGTCCACCAAGGTCTGTATTTTTGATGACTCTTTTTCTAGGCTGGTATCATCTAAGGGTGACTCAATATCTTAATATTCCTTTTGAACAGAACTAAGGGTATCAAAAAATCAGTGCAGTCAGGCTTTGTGCAACTCCAATTTCCTTTTCAGGTAAAATCAGCCTCTAATCTAATGCCTGAGTCTGAACAAATATAAAAGACTCACCAAAAAGCCAATGACAGATACACATACCACTGACTCCCACTGAAGGTTATTGTAGACAAACCCTGGTCTCATCTCATCTGGCAGTAGTTCTGCTACCACTTCTTGTGACTTCCCTAGGATCAGCCAAAAGCCAAGCTCCATGAGAGTTCACAACCTGTCCTGTGGAACTGAAGTCCACCACAGAGTTCCACTGGGTAGTCATAGCTCCAACAACCTGACAACAAACCACTGAGAGCCCCACAGTGTTCCACCTGGAACCCAGCTCCCACTGGGCAAACAGTCTACCAGTAGAGCTGGCCAAAGCAGAGGATAGGTACAATTTATTTTAAAATGTGCTTTTGACCTTTATTTTTTTTAAACTTTTTTAATTATAAAACTTCTGTTAAGGTCAATATACATATTATACATTTCACATATTTAAGTGTACAAGTTGATGGCTTTTCACAGGTTAGACTTGTGAAACCAACATGCCAATCTAGATTAGAATATGTTCCTCACTCTAAACATTTCTTTTGTGCCTCAGTCGCCCATTCATTAATGTTGCTTGTTCTTGAACTTCCTAAAAATGGTATCATTCAGAGGCAATCTTGTGTCTGATTTCTTTTACTCAATACAATCTTACTGAATTGCATCCATGTCAGTGAGTGGAATAGTGAGTAGTGCATTCTTTTTAATTTCCTGCCATGCCATTGTATAAATATTCCATGATTTATTTATCCATTTGACTATCTTAGGTAAATACCTAGGAATGGAAATGGTTATGTAATAAATTGCCACATAGTTTTTTAGGGTGGCTATACCATTTCATTCTATTATCTACAATGTATGAGGGTTACATTGCTCTGCATTCTCATCAATATTTGTTTTTTCTGTCTCTTTTTAAATATTTGCCATTTTTTATTCATGTGAATTGGCCCTAGTCTGTTCTTCCTTCCTTCCTTCCTTCCTTCCTTCCTTCCTTCCTTCCTTCCTCCCTTCCTTCCTTCTTTCCTTCCTTCTTTCCATTCTTCCTTTTTATTGTTTAAAGTATTACAAATAGTAGTACATCTGTATCCTTTTTCCTTCATTGACCACCCCTGGAGTTGTATGCATGCCTATAAGGATAATCAATGGACACAAACGGTGGGAGGGAAGGAGGGAGGAGAGGGGAAAGCCCCAGTGTTTTTAATTTGCTTTTTCATGTGCCTATTGGCCATTGTATAAATTCTTGCATATAGAATGTTTTTGCCTTGTTTGAAAAAAAATTAAGTATTTGTCTTATTCTCATTGATCTATAGAAGTTCTACATACATCCTAGTTATAAGGGTATATATCAGATATACTATCTTTCCTTCTAGATGTTTTATAATTTAAATTTTACATTAATTTTAATGTAGTGTGAAGTAGGAGTTGAGGCTTATTGACTCATTTTACTCTTGCTTTGCATTTCCATAATTTTTCATAATATACTAGGCATTGTGAATAATACACTGTAGAAAATCTGGGTTGGTTGTCTTATTTTATACAGTACTAGAGGACCAGTGCACAAAATTTGTGCATGGGTAGGGTCCCTAGGCCTGGTCAGCGATCAGGGCCAATTGGGGCCTTCTGGCTGTCAGCTGGGGCCTTCCTTCATTCCACACTCACCCCTGGTGGTCAGCACACATCATAATGAGCAATTGAACTCCCGGTCTCCTGGTTGAACTCTGGAGGGGACACTTCGCATATTAGCCTTTTATATATATGTATATATTGTGTTATCATGGCAGGCAGTTAATTTAATCCTTTTGTTCAGGCTTGGATTTATTTACAGTGGTACCTCAAGATACAAGTTTAATTCATTCCGTACCTTGAGGCATGGGAAACTATGAGACGCTCGAGTCGAGGTAAACTGGTGGGTCATGTGCAGCCGGCTGATCTGCACGATTACTCCTATCTCAAATGTTGCTCGTATTTCAAAGCAAAAATCGCTTGCTCAACAGCTCGTATCTCAAAAATCTCATATGTTAGGGCACTCGTATCTCGAGGTACCACTGTATCTTGTTAGTGTGAGGGCATTTGTTTTGTCTTTAGTCCTAGGGTGTGAACTTTCTAGGTTCTTAGTAGAATGTTAAAAGTGGCCCATCTGTTCTCAGTAGTGTAGCTAAGCTGGCACTTGTACATTCCAGCACTGGGCTGTCTCTTGTATCTCCTTTCAGCTGGCAGTCTTACAGTGGTCACCCTCTGTTAGGATTCTGGGAGTTTTGCCCTGTGCATGTGCAGCCCTGCCTGCCCTTGGACAAGTACCTGCAGGAAATATTTCCCGGTAGAATTCTGCCCCCATTTCCCAGCCTCCTGAACAGTTTCTCTCTCCTGGATATAGGTTGCAACGGCCTATTTCTGCCTCCTCAGTGCAGGGAGACCCTGGTGCTCTGCTTGGGGATTCAGTCCCACCTTCCCAGTTTGGAGATTGCCCCTACCTAAGAGCCAGGTCTCACTGCATGTGCTTCGCTCTCAAAAGGGCCTTGGTCACAGCATGTGTTTTGTCTAGTTTGTGTTTTATGGGTTCAATTTTTCCTTTCCTCAGCCCCACCAAAAAAAGAAAAAAAAATCATATGTTGAAGTCCTAACCTCCAGCACCTCAGAATGTGACCTTATTTGTAAATAGGGTTGTGACAGATGTAATTATTTAAGAAGTACCTCAGGTATTGGCTTGATCCCCAGCTCTGGTCAGGGCGCCAATGGGAGGCAACCGATTGATGTATCCCTCTCACATCCATGTTTCTCTCTTTCTGTCTCTCCCCCTCCCTTCCACTCTCTCTAAAACTCAATAGATCTTGGATATCTGGCTTCCAGACTGTGAAACAATAATTTCTGTTGTTGACACCCCTCGGCTCGTGGTACTTTATGATGGCAGCCCTAGCAAACTAACGAATCCATTTGTTGTAGAGCAGCGGTTCTCAACCTGTGGGTCACGACCCCTTTGGGGGTCAAATGACCCTTTCACAGGGGTTGCCTAAGACCATTGGAAAATGCATAACAGTAGCAAAATTCATGGTTGGGGGTCACCACCACATGAGGAACTGTATGCAAGGGTCGCGGCCTTAGGAAGGTTGAGAACCACTACTGTAGAGGAATAGGTCCAATACCAATAACCCGACCCTTGTGTTGCTGCCCTTTCCTCTGGGGCCCATGGGGTGGGCCCTGCATCAGCATCTCTCCAGCTTTAGCTCTGCTTCAGGCTCTGGAACTCTTGCGACAGCTGCTGGTCATCAGGGGAGGGCACTGGGAAGACTTTAAAATATACCAGACCCCACTTCCAGAGATTCTGCCTCCATCAGTCTGGTATGGGCCCTGAAAATCAATTCCTTTTTCATGTTTCCCAGGTTGGAGAAGCCCTGCTCTACCACTCACAGTACAATTCAGCTGCCCAGTTTCCTTACAACCTGGCTTTGTTTCAGACTTAGACACGTACTTATTTTCAAGGGTGAAATGTATTTATTAGAATATCTATTAAAATAATGTTTTGGCAAAACTGAAAGATAAAGTGATACAAGTTTGTTCATTTTATTCATTCAAAGAAAAAAACAAGAACAATTGGTTAGGCAACAAATGTTGATCCTCTCCCCATGTTTTAGGTGTTGACACCTTGATACAGGTGATGCAGTACTAAGCAAGACAGCGATAGCCCCTGGCCTCAGGAAGCTCAGTCATGGTAAGTTGAAGCACAGCAATAAATAGGTAGACAAACAAATAACAAAGACAATTATAAATAAAATAAAATAATGTAATGGGATAAGGTGATTAAAGGACCAGGAGGCAGCTTTACAAGGAAGATCAGGGATTGCCTTTCAACAGACACTTGAACCAGAATGAGGAGAGAGCATCGGCTTTATGAAGATATAGCATCCCTGGCAAAAGTCACAGCAAGTGCAGAGACCCTGGGGAAAGAACAGATATGGCACACTGAAGAATCAGAAAGAAGGCAAGTGTGACTGCAGCATACTGAAAGGAGAGTGAGGTAGACCTTCCTCAGGCAGAGCTTTATAAGCCAGTGTGATGTGCAAAATGGCCCTGCAGAGATGCCCACACCCAAACAGCTGAAACCTATGAATATGGTAAAAAGGACTTTGCAGATGCAATTAAATTACAGACCTAATGAGAGAAAGAGTATTCTAGAGCATCCAGGTGGGTCCATTCTAATGATTTAAGCCCCAGTTGGTGGAAGGTGAAGAGATGAAGCTGTCAGGAAATCAGAGAGATTGAAGGCCTTCAAAGGAGGGGGCCACATGATGAGGAGTGCAGGCAGCCTCAAGGAGCTGACAAAGAGACAGGGACCTTGGCCCTGCAACCTCAAGGGACTGAATTCTGCCACCAACCTGAATGAGCCTGGGAGTGAGTTCTCCCCCAGAGCTGCCAAGTAAGGGCCCAAGCTGTCCAACACCTTGATTTCACCTTGTGCAAGCCAAACATAAGAACAAGTCAGAGCTGAGAGATAATGAATGGGTGTTATCTTAAGCAGCTATGTTTTTGGTAATTTCTCTTAGCAGCAGTAGAGAACCAATATAGTCCAGTTGGTTTGTTTTGTTTGTGGTTTGTTTTGGTTAGTTGTTAGTGCAAACTGAATCAACACTAAAGTATTCATCCATTTTAATCACTATGGAATAGACTCCACTACGGATTGGATTCTAAGCATGTCAATGATTAACCCAAAATGGTCTGTCTTCAGCAACAACAGCGGAGACACAAAAGTGGTCCAATTATTTTGCTCCCTTAGGTCAGTTTTTGCCTATTTTGCAATTGGCTATTTTTACAATCTCTGCTTTAATTTTTCACCTATAAATTTATATTTATGCTTGACTTGGCTATTTTTACAATCTCTGCTTTAATTTTTTTACCTATAAATTTATATTTATGCTTGACTTGGCACCTGGTCAATTTATCTAAGAATTGATGATGACTCAAAGGAAAGTGTCAAGTAAATACTAAGTGGATATTACAATAAAAAGAAAGTAGATGTTGCCTGGTAGGGATGTCTGTGGGACATGTCTCTTACACTTTGGAAATTAAATGGGCAAAAAACACCATTCTTCAGGCAAGAAAACGTAAGGATGTAAAATAAAGTAAAGACAGCCTTTGGATATAAAATTGGATTTCAACCTTACTTTCTTCTCTCATCCTTTATTGATTAACAAGAGATAATTAGAAAATGTAATCTTTTTAAAATATTTCTTATTTGTTAAGGCTATAATAGTTATTAAGAAGGGGTATATCACTTAGAAAGTGTTTTCATAGATAAAACAATATTGGAAAGCCAGTTTCTCAGCAGTGGACCTAAGGTTTATTGAAGAGCTCTCAACTTCTTAGGGGAAATTAATTTAGCCTCCCAAGGCAAATTCTTTGGCAAATTATCTTATTACTAGAGGCCCAGTACATGAAATTTGTGCACTTGGGAGGGGGAGCTCCTCAGCCTGGCCTTCACCCTCTTGCAATTTGGAAGCCCTCAGGGGATGAGCCCTCAGGAAATGTCCGACTGATGGCTTAGACCCATTTCCCATGGGGAGCAGGCCTAAACTGGCAGTCTGACATTCTTAGCGCCACCATTGCTGTGCTTGCCAGCCGTGAGTCCGAGTTCTGGCTGAGCAGTGCTTCCCCTGTGGGAATGCACTGACCATCAGGGGGCAGCTCCTAAGTTGAGCCCCCAGTGGTCAGTGCACATCATAGCGACTGGTCATTCTGCTGTTTGGTCAATTTGCATATTAGCCTTTTATTATATACTACTAGAAGCCCGGTGCATGAAATTCATGCATGGGGTGTGGTGTGTTCCTCAGCCCAGCCTGCAACCTCTCCAATCTGGGACTCTTCGAAGGATGTCCGACTGCCCATTTAGGCCCGATCCCAGTAGGACTGCTGGCTCCCAACTGGTTGTCTGCCTGCCTGCCTTCCTGATTGCCTCTAACCACTTCTGCCTGCCAGCCTGATCACCCCCTAACCACTCCCCTGCCAGCTTGATTGCCCCTAACTGCCTTCCCCTGCAGGCCTGGTCCCTCACAACTGCCCTTCCCTAATGGCCATCTTGTGGTGGCCATCTTGTGTCTACATGGGGGCAGCCATCTTGTGTGTTGGAGTGATGGTCAATCTGCATATTACTCTTTTATTAGATAGGCTTCTTCTTTCAAGTCTCTTTAGTTATAGCTTTCTCCTTGGAAGCAAAATTCAGAACTCGGACTGGCCTCTGAATACCTTTACGTTGATTCATACAGATAATTATGAATGCCAGCAAGATGTGAGCAGTTCACATTTCAGTGGAGAATGTGTTTTGTCTCATATTTGGATGCAGAAAAGAGGAGGAGATACTTACAAGCAAGTGACAGCTACGCCTCCTTTCTAATTGGTGCTTCTCATATCATGATCCAAGAAGAGCAATAGCAATTCAGTAGGACTAGTCAGAATTCCCACAATATAGAAACAAGTGTGATGCTAGAACCAATATTGAAAGAACCAACAGTGATAATCATCAAAGTAAATACTTTTTAGTCCTAAAAAGCCACTGATAAGGGAGGTACATTTAGGGTGTGGGGACATTCAGAGCATGATAAAAAAAAAAAGATGATTTTTTTTTTTAGGTTAGTATTCCCAGAATTCTGGAGTTCCCAAGATCAAGCTATTCTGTGGGAGAGTATCTGATTAAAGTGTTTAAAGGTACATAAGTTGCATTCATTTGTTCAATAAATATGTATAAGGACTTACTATGTGCCAAGTACTAGGGATACAAAGGATGAGATGAACAAAATAAAATTTCTGTCCTTGGAGAACTTACAAATAAATCAATAAAAATTTAAGAGCCCTGACCAGTATGGCTCAGTTGGTTGGAGCATTATCCTGTACACCAAAAGATTGCAGGCTCACTCCCTGATTGGGGCACACTAGGGAAGGAAACCGATCAGTTTCTCTTTCACATTGATGTTTCTTTCTCTCTTTCTCTTACCCTGTCTCTAAAAATCTATAAGCATGTCCTCAGGTGAAGATTTCAAAAAAAAATTTAAGATCATTTCAATGGTGATTAGTGCTATGAAGAAAATTAATCAAGGTAGTCAGTGACTGGAAGGTAAGTGTGCCCCTGTCAGCTGACTGGCAAGGTGGTTTCTCTCAGAAAGTGACATGTGAAGAAGTCCTGCATGATGAAGAGAAGGCATTCAAACACAAATTTTGGGCAGAGTTTTGCAAGTAGAAATAGCCACAAGTGCAAAGGCCCTAAGATTGGAATGAGCTTGATGTTTTCCAAGGGCAAAAGTTGTTTATCTGTGTTCTCTGGTAGCTCTCTTAGCATGTTTGAAACAATTCTTTGGGTTCTTTGTCAGGCGATTTTGGATCTCCATTTCTGGGAGCCAGTGACTGGAAGTTTCCTGTGTTCCTTTGATGGAGTCAGCTTTCCCTGATCCTCTGTGATCCCTGAAGTCTTGGAGAGATGTCTGCACATTTGAAAAAGCAGTCGCCTCTTTTAGGCTTTAAGGACTATGATTTTAGAAAAATAAAAAGGCCTTCACTAGGTTGGGGCACACTGGAACATGTTATGACCCTGGGTCTAGCAGTACAGAGTGCCAAACACAGGAGCATGTGGCAGCTCCCTGTCTGGTGGCCAGAATATGGGTGGGGCCTAGAGATTTGTCTGCTCAGGCCATTGGAGTCCATGCCTTTGACCGCTGTGTGGTCTTTGGCAAGAACTGAGGAAAGTCCGCAGAGGCTGCAAGGGTTCCTGGGGTTCTCAGTGGTGCCTGCAAGTCCAATGTTTGGGACAAGGGAAAACAGCAGTGGTGGCCGGAGCTAGTGATATGCATGCACTCAGCTGCAGGGGCTGCAGTGACAGGGAGCAATTACAGACATAGTGATGGGGCCCAGGTTGTCAATTTGCACTACTGTGGCTACTGCATTGGAGGTCAGTGTTGGGAGTCAGTCAGGAGCATATAGCTGTGCAGTTGGAGGGCTAGCTGCAGTTGAGCCCGGTGGTACAGGCCAACTGAGAGGAGACAGGGTTGAATTCAATCCCACAAGCAGCTAGTAATGTGCCCTCCTGTGGCTGCACAATCTCCCCATATGTGTGCACAAAGCAGGGTTAGGTCAGAGGTGTGCAGGTGCACAGCTGAGTGAACTGGTTGCCAATGAGCCCAGTCATACAGGCCAATGACAGGCGATAGGGCCAAATCTGGGCCCACAAGCAGCTATGGGAGCCTTGATTGTCAGCATGCATTTCCATGGCTACAGTATCTTCCCACGGGTACACGCACGTTAATGGAGGCCAGTGACAGCTGTCAGGCCAGAGGCTGAAGTGCACAGCTGAAAGGGCTAGCCCCAAGGGAGTGCATGCACAGCATCCACTGGGGAAGTCTAGAGTGGCATCTTAGACTCACATAGCTGCAGAGGCCTGGACTGGCTGCCTGAGAAGGTCCTCGCTCTTTGGGAGCAGAGGGAAGAGGGGCAACAGGGAGAGACCCAGGCAACTGCAGTCAGTGAACGAGAATATCTGTACTCATAAAATCTGCAGGTGGTCTGTGGCAGTTGTGCTGGCCCCTGATTTCTTCCATGAAGCAAGCTGCCAGGGCCATCTGCAGAGCAGGTCCCTGGGAAATACAGTTGCTTCCACTGCCTGGCTTACATTGGTAGCCCCTGCTCTTTTTCTTCCTTATTCCTAGTTGTCCCTCTACTTCTCAGCTTTACTGGGGGAGGGGAGGGGTGAAGTAGTGCCACAAAAGGCTAGAGAAGTTCATTGTTCACCCCACTGTCCTTTTCCCTTTCCAGATGGAAGTTCCCTCTTGGAGCTGAGTAATGCCAGCCTGGCTAATGGGATGATGCAGGCAAAACAAAGCTGTTCCTCCTTTTTGCGTGATTATTGTCAATTTTTGTTCCATTGTGTTTCTGAAGTGTCTTATTTATGGGTAGCTGTTTAATTGTTAACCTTTGGGGAGAAGGAGTCTGGGGTCTCTATACTGCAGTCTTGGTGACATCTGACTCCTAGGTTTTTGTCCTGAAAAACTGGGCACATGGTGAAACCCTTCCCTGAAATGGAACTTGTAAAGATCAACATAGGAACAAATTTGATAGGAAGAGTTACAAGTTTGTTTTGACTTGTTACCTTTGAGATGTTTAGTGGATTGCAAAAGATATCCAAGAGCAATTATCAAACAGGCTTGTGGACATTAGATTCTGAACCTCAGGAGCTTTAAAGATTCACTAGAGGCCCAATGCGTAAATTCATGCACAGATGGGGTCCAGCCGGCCCAGCCCCAATGGGGGCAGCTTGGGACTGGGCCTGTCAGGGGGAGGAGGAAAAAGCAGGAGGTTGGCTGGCTGGCCGGCCGATTGGGGCCCAATCAGGGCCAGGCCGGCTGGGGGAAGTAGCCGAAGGTGATTGGCCAGCAGGGCCCATCCCCGATTGGGGTGGGTGGCTGATTGGAGATGGGAGTGGCTAGGGGGAGGGGCCATAGGCAGTTGGCCAGCCAGCTCTGCCCCTGATTGGAGTGGAGAGCCAATCTAGGGTGGGGTTGGGCAGGAGGAGGGGCTGTAGGAGGTTGGCTGGCCAGCCCCACCTCATATTGGAGTGGGAAGGGAAGCAATCAGGGGCAGGGCCGGCTCGGGGGGAGGGTCCACAGGAAGTTGGCTGGCCAGCCCCGCCCCCCAACCAGGCAGGTTTGCTGCCCCAGTGGGTGTCATAGCCACCAGTCATTCAGGTTATGGCCAACCAGTCATGCTGGTTGTTATGGTGTTACAGTTGCTGGCTTTTTATATATAGAGATTTTCTGCCCTAACAGGTCATGTTTCTGTAGAAACTGTAGAGCGGGGAAATTAAGTAATCTGATCAAGATCATAGCTTAGAAATGGGAGATGTCTACTAGTTTCCAAGAAAAACTTGGACCCTGAAACAAAGAAACTATATCATCCCATCTGACTCTCTCCCACTGAGCTGCATGTAAAGGCTTTGAGGGTTTGTGTAGAGATGAAGCTGTATATTAGTGGTTAACTTTTCTTCTACAAAGGGATAAGTAGCAAGAGAAAGAGAGAGAGACAGAGAGAGAGAGAGAGAGATAGAGAGAGAGAGAGAGAGAGAGAGAGAGAGAGAAGGGCTAATTAGTGTTGGCTAATTCACCCTGAATGTAGTAGGTTTTAGCATACACTAATTTAACCTTCATGGCTTAACCATTTATAAGTGACTCTGATTCCCATGATAGGCTGTGATTTTGCTAAGGTTCCAAATTTGCACCAAGGTCCTGTGAGGCTTATATGTGGGAATGCGTCTCTTCACCAGCTAGTGAGCCCCGTTGTCTGCCCAGTATCTGGATCTCAAGTTGGCCCCATTGTTTCTACTTGTCTTCTTGTACATGAGGACTTTTGTAAATACATAACAATAAAAACCTCCATAAAGAAAGAAGTTGAAAGGATTCAAGCATAACTTCAGTGTTGTATTTATTAGGTTATTGGAGATTCAAAGTAATTGTTTAAATATTTTAGTGCTGCCTTATTATATCTTCTGGGGGAAATCATGTTTAGGAATCACAACTTTCTAAAACATATTCCTTACAACTGTCAGGGGCTCATGCTATTATTTATTTAAATGCTAGGAGATCTCTTAATTCTAGACCCAAAAGGCATTCATTTATCATGAGGAAATGTTGAGACAGGCATGAAAATGGAAAGAGGTGAAGGCAAACTATGAGCATATTTGATAGTACATACAGCTCTCAGTTGGCTACACTCGGTGGTCACATGGCTGCCCAATATTGGCAATGTGAATAGGACAGCTGTTCCGGTTTCAACAGATGCTCCACCAATTTAACAGGACTTATGAATCAATGTAGTTGATAATCTGCACCAAGAGAATATGTTGCTAAAGAAATTTTTAGGATAAAACATATACAAATGTTGCTTTTTGGTTAAAAAATGTAAAAGTTCAACCCAACAGCAAACTTCTGAATTTGACACAACACACATATAGCAATGGGAAATCAAAAGCAGATTCTCAGCAGGTGCATTCTGAATAGCATGTTGAGGTCATAAATGCGAGATGAGTTGGCAGTAGCTTAGTGTGGGCTCACCGAGGCTATTACACAAACTGCTACTAACATCTGTCCCAGAACGAGGGAGGTAGGTGCATTCACCCCTGCCAGTCTACATTTAAAGGATCCTCCTTGTTCAATTTAGACCTGGAACCTACACAAATCATCCAAAGATGAACTTTGATTCTTTAGGCTAGGTTAGGATAATGGGGAGGGGAAAAAAACAGAAAGATACTAAAGAGAGAGATTATAGCATTTACCTAGACTCTGGTTGTATGTGAGTGTATATTTAAATTTTCTTCCTAATTGAAAGGTAATACTTGCTATATAAAGAAAAAATATCCAAACAATCCATAAATACATAAGGTAAAAAAATTGAATTGTCCTTTCTCCCAAGTCCTATTTCCAAAAGAAACCGCAATTAACACATGGTGTACATTTTCACAAGCTCTTCTCTGCACTTTTGCATATATGTTATGTATACATGTTTACATATGGATAGAAGGAGAAAAGGCTTTACATTTCTTTTCAAAAATAGGGTTATACTTCACATATTGTAGTGTAGCTCTCTGTTTTCACCTAATACATCATGAATACCATTCCATGTCCACTCGTGGAAATCTACTTTATTTTTTAATGCTTTGAAAACATAGGACAAATATTCCATAGATTGTACCATAATTTATTTAAAGGCCTCTGGACTGATGGGCCTTTAGATTGTTTCCAGTTCTTAGCTATCAGTATTGCAAGCAATGTCTCATGGTAACATCATATAGCAGTGTATGCTAGTGAAAGTATTTCTGTAGGACCAATTCTTATAGGAACTGCTGGGTCAGTATGTTCCCTTCTGTTGTGAATGCAAAGAGAGAAGCAGTGGCTGCAGCCTGATTTCTCCTGCTCTCTAGGGTCTAGAACCTCAGTTGAGAATCCAGGACACACCGGCAGAGAAAGGGGCCACCATCTCACATGGTGTGGCATCTCCAAAAGCTTTCCTGACTAGAACTAATCTCTTCCCTGGCCTGTTCAAAAGCCTGGAATTCCCAGAAGAAAACTAAAGTCTTTAGTAGGCTTCTGCATCCCTCTTCAATGGAGCAATATCCTTACACACTTTGAGAGTGGTAACATCCTCGCAGCTGAAATATTGGCAGGGAAGTATGTATCTAGTTTAACCAACACATCTGTTTCTTGTAAGGCTTGGTGAAAATCTTTATGCAATGTTATTTTTCTCTCCTTGTGATTTTCAGGGATTGGATTAATTTGTCTTTCTAATCCTCAGATGTTATGATGCCTAAGAATCATAAAGCACTGTTATATCTTGCCCAACATTTACTAGCTGGATATTTTACATATAATGGGCTTCTTTTAGAATAGCATCTCATCTCCCTCCCAAGTATCCAGTGAGTCAGGCAGGGCAAAGAGTACTCATTTGTTTTTATAAATGAGAACGTTGAGACTTGGGAATGTTAAGGGACTAACCTGGGACACATGAGGCACACTGTCAGAATGTATCAGTGATGAGCTCATAATATGATAGATTTTGAAGCTGTTGGAAATGGGACTGAACTTGAACTGATCTTAGGAGATATTGTGAAAGGTTAAGATAGGGCATTTTCTGCCATTTTGCTTAAACACTGTTTTTTTCTCTTTACTCAGTTCTTAAAACATGATGGTGTTCTTTTTATTTACTTTTCCTTATAAAATCAAAGTGTTTCTTAAAATTAAGTTCATTAAAAGGTCTGATTGGCCTCATGATACTTAAACTGAGGTTTTATTCTACTAAAACCACCATGACTATCATATGCACATTTATCAGCAGTGGATACATCAGCCAAATTAACAAGGCAAGCTGATGCCACCAGCAGTAACATTACCAAGTGCTAAGCTGTCCTTTATTGGTCATCCATCTAAGATGTACTCGTGTTAACTCATTTAGTACTCACAATAACCCTGTGAGGTGAGTTTCGTTATTATTTCTCTTTCGTACACACACAAAAATAATGAGGTTCTGACCCATTGAGTAGTTTGTCCAGTATAGCCAGGAAGTGGCACAGCTGCATTATAAACTCCCTTGGTCTGACTCCACCATCCATGCTCTTAAGTCACGGGGCTGCACTGCAATATCAGAATGGCATTTTTTCACTGTCCTGGGTCATGCTCAAATACTTCAGAAATCAAGTGGCTTCAGGAACCAAATACTTTAAACTATAACTTATAGATAGTAAGCTCAATATAAATGTAACTCTGAGAAGCCAACAAGACATTTGTAACAATTCAATTTCCTCAAAACCCCTACTCTCAGCTTTTATCGCCTTTCCTGTAGGCCAAGAAAAATAATGGAAGGAATTCATTTAATTTTATTATATTAATATTCCTTAGTGAGCTGTACCATAACCCACTGAATCTTACCCACTGGTTCAAATTTCATCTAAATGTGGCCTCTAGGACAACATTCTCTTTTTATCTATTAAAGCAGTGTTCAGTTACATAGTTGTAGGAAACTTTGGTCCTTTTTATCTTGAGGCTTAATTGTTTTTATTAGCAATAGTCCTATTTCAAAGCATTCTTCCCATTAGTATTTAATATTTTTATAAACTGAGATCTAATCTCAACAATGCTACTAAAGTTTAATCACAATTTCTCAAATCTATTGGAGTCATTATATACAATCTCCAACCACAGGACTTGGGTTCAAATCCTAGCTCTCCCACTGACCAGCTGTGTGCTCTTGAGCAAATTACTTAATTGTTTTGTGCCTTTACTTCTTCATCTATACAGTACTATTTGTTATTAATATTAGTCAAGTTTCTACATAGGCTATATGTAGGTACAAACGTAGACAGAGATTTATTATGAGAGATTGGCTCATGCAGTTATGAAGACTGAGAAGTCACCTGACCTGCCATCTGCAATCTGGAGACCCAAGAATGCAAGTGGGTAGTTCTAATAAAACACAGGCCTGAAAACCAATAGAGGAGCCAATGATGTAAGTCTCAGTCCAATTCTGAAAGCCCGAGAACCAGAAATGACAATATCTAAGGGCAGTAGAAGTTGAATGTCCCAGATCAAGCAAGTAAAGCAAATTCATCTTCCTGTTTCTTTGTTCTACCCAGGCCCTTAGTAATTGCCTGATGCCCACCTGGAATGGTGAGGGCAATCTCCTTTATTCAGTCTACTGACTCAAATGTCAATCTCTTCCAGAAACAACCTTAAAGACACATCCAGAAGTAATGTTTCACCAGTACCTGGGCACCCCTCAGCCCAGTCAAGTTGACACATGAAATTAATTGTCACACTTAACCTCAAAGGGTTGAGAATTGATTGAGTATTTACTATGCCAGGCACTAGTCAAAGCTCTTTATATGTATTATTCTTTCAATTCTTGTGACTACTAAAGTACTAATATTATCCCCAATTTAAAAATGGGAAACAAAAATCACAGCATGGTTAAGGAATTTGTCTAAAGAAAAAAATCAAAAGCTAGTAAACAGTAGAGCCTAGCTATGAACCTAACCTATCTGGTTATAAATCTACAGTCTTTGTTGCTGCTACACACGGCACTTTTAAAATTAGTTTAAAATAGGAACAAAATTCCAAACCCACTTTTCAAAAGCAAACATGCTCTCCCACTGTTTCCCACTTTGACCTCCTGTCTATGAGTAGCCAGAACAACCCTCGTTTGCCATTCAGATGACCCTGGTGTTCTACCCACATACCCTGAGATTCAAATGAGTTAAACATGGGATTGATTTACATCTATAACTCCAACTCATCCAAATCCATTATATTTCTTTCACCAGATGTGGGAAGTTTTCAGTCTTTATTATTTCTTTAAATAGGTTTTCAGTATCTTGCTCTCTCTCTTCTGGCACTCCCACAATTCTGATGTTGGTACGCTTGAAGCTGTCCCAGAGGCTCCTTACATTATCTTCACATTTTTGGATTCTTTTCTCTTCTTGCTTTTCCAGTTGAGTGTTTTTTGCTTCTTTATATTTCAAATTTTTTACTTGATTCTTGCCTTTCTCTAGTCTGCTGTTAGGACTCTGTATAATATTTTTTATTTCAGTCAGTGTATGTTTAATTTCTAGTTGGACCTTTTCCATCTCTAGTTGGATCTTTTGCATTTCTAGTTGGTCCTTTTTCATCTCCTCTTGGCTCTCGCTAACTTTATCCAACTTCTCTAGCATATTCTTGAAAAACCTTATAAGCGTGGTTTTGAACTCTATATCCAGTCGTTTTTTTCCCTCCATTTCTTTTGTTTGTGATCCCTTCCCTTGTCTCAGCATTTTCACTATGCCAGGGAAACTTCTGTGTTGAATTCAGCCTTATGATACCAGACTTGCAAAACCGAAGAAGCCTCTGTTGAGTCTCAGGGCTTAAGGGATCGCCTTGCCTTCCAGGCGGTCCTGTCCTCCACGGCCCCTGAGTCTCACGTGAATGGGTAATGGCTGGAGCGGTCCTTGTGTGGTATGCGCCCACAGTGCCTCTAACCACTGCCTTTCCAGCTCCCCTGCGCACCAGGACCACACAAGTTTAGGTCTCCAGGGTTTCACCCGAAACAGGGGCTCAGTGGACTCAGAAGTGGCACAGTTGGGAGGGTCTGTCTCCCGCCCACTCGCGAAAGCCAGCGGCACAATCAGCAATCTGTCCTCTGCGCAGTGCCGTGTGCGCCACCACCAGTCCTCTGATCTTTTGCGACTCCCCTTAATTTCCGTGCACCTCTCCCTTTTCACAGTCCAAACTCCCCCGGTATGAGTTTCGGCTGGATCTGGGGTTTAGTGTCGTAAGATAAGGGGTTCGATGCCATTGGGAGTCTCCGTTTCCCTCCCGCCAGAGAAAGCCAGCCAGGTACTCCGGCACCCACTCTCTCAGCGCGCGCATCTCCATACCTCAGCTTTTTGCAGCTCCTCTGGGTTTCTGTGAGTCCCTCTCCTTCCCTCTAGCTGTAGAACTTCCACTCAGCCAGCTTTCCTGTGGTTCTGGATGATGTCCGTTCTGCCTTTTAATTGTAGTTTTGAAATTGTTGTGCGAGGCAGCAGTGTAGGTGTTTACCTATGCCGCCATCTTGGATTCTCCCCACAATGGTATTATTATTAAATGTAATATCTGCTACCCTAAGAATTTCTAAAAGTGAATGATACATATTTTGCCATATAAGTCCTATAAATATTGTACTTTATGTATTTGACTTACTTGTATTGTACATATGTAGTGATTTGTTACTATAATATTGCATTTTATTATTATGTAGGAGAAACAGTGATTAAGGCAGGATTGGTGCCACCAAGATGGATGGTGGAGCGCCAGGTCCTGTGCATGCTTGAGCTCCCTGGGCAGGCTGTAGCACACATTAGAGTGGTCCAGAAAGTGTGTCCAAGTACTAGAGGTTATCTTTTATTTTCCCCAGGAAGACAAAAATGTGGCAGAAAAAGCAAAACCCTTTCTAGCTCTGACATTCTCCTATATACTAAAAAATGAGATTCTCTCCTGGATATCCAAATAAGGTTTTCCTCATCTTTAATTTCTTAAGTACAAGTTAGAAGTCCAAGAGTGGTCTTCATTTCCGTATCTGTTCTTAGTCACAAGGACTTGTGTTTTTGTTGTGCAGAAACACAAGAATTGTCTCCCATCTTGAAAGCAAGGCACTGATTGGTCTTTGTTCCAGATTGTCTTTTTATGAGTATTTGTGTAGCAAAGATAAAGTGTCTTCATTCACAGCAAATGGCAGGTTTACTTAGTCTTAGAAGATACAATATTGTCTTCCAGAGCAAAGGGCAGACGTGCTTACTGTCCAGTATAATAAAGATAATGTATCCTGTTAGAGCAAAGGCTGTGCATGCTAGTTGATCTTTAGAGATCTGGGTTTCCTATACTCAGGATTCTACTGTAATGTCATCCTTTCGGTGTGTAAGCATCTTCATATCACCCATGGGAATTGGGACTCAGGGAACTCAAGCTGCTATTCTGGCATCTGCTATTGCTATGAATAATAAACTATCCTTTATATTTGATCCATGAGTCTCATTTCTTGTACTAGCATCCTTGAAATTATGACAAGCTAACTTGTTAGTGTGCAAATAGGATAAAGCCTCAAGACGCTTCACAGTTCTCAAAGAGCACCTAGAAATCAGAAAGAATACTAAACAAATAGGATACAGGAGAGCAGAGCCGTCCAACAGAAATATAATTTCAGCCACATATGTAAACTTAAATTTCTAGTAGTCATATTAAAAATTATAACAAAATAGATAAAATTAACTTGAATAGCATTTTATTTAACCTTGTATACCCAAAGTATCATTTTAACATGGTAATCAATAAAAAATTATTGAGATATTTTGCATTTTGTTTCATACTCAGGCTTTGAAAACAAATATCTATTTTTACCCGCAGCATATCTCTATTCAGGTTAGCCAGATTTCAAAAGCTCAGTAATCACACGTGCCTCCTGACACAGAATTACACAGCATAGGTCTTAGCTTAGAGGATGGGATACAACTAGAACAACATGATCCAAGGCTGTTCCATGGATATAAATAGGTTCTATAAAAAAAAAACGTAGGGTTGCTTATTCACATAAATCAAAGGGTGCTGAATTATACAAAGTTGGGGTCTTCCCTTTTTTTTTTTTTTTTTTTTTGCAAAACTTCTAAACTTTAATACTTAAAATATTATTTCCCTCATTTACTTGGCTGGGAAAAAAAAATGTTTTTCTTTCAGAGCAGTTTCTGGGATTGGTGTTCTATGTAATACGCTTGGGAACTGCTGACACATTGGGTTTGCTAGGTCAGCCTTGATTTCAAATATCCTATCCTGTTGTCCCTATAAGCATATGTGCTCTGACTTTAGGTCCGGAAGTTTTAATCAACAAAATGCACTGCTCTGCTAACTCAGAGTGCTCTCCCTTCTGTTGCACTCCCATGCCAGCACTCATGGCTTCTCACTCTCCAGACCACCCCACACACTACTATCCAATTACTTTTTTAAGTCACAGTTTGAATTTCTCACAAGCCTCCCCATTTTTTTCCTAAATGTATGTGTATTATTCCCTAGGGTTGCCATAAAAAAGTACCACACACTGAGTGGCTCAAACAACAGAACTACATCCTATCTCACAGTTCTGGTAGTTGGAGGTCTGAGATCAAGGACTCTGCAGGTTTGGTCCTTCTGGGGGCTGTAAGGAAGAATCTGTCCCTTGCCTCTCATCTAGTTCCTAGTGGCTTGCTGGCGATCTTCAGTGTTCCCTAGCTTATACCCCCATCTCTGCCTTCATCTTTGCCTGGCATTTCCTTATGGATGGGTCTATGTTCAAATTCCCCCCTTTTATAAAGATACCAGTCCAGCTCTGGCCAGTGTGGCGCAGTTAGTTGGAGAGGCGCCCCATGCACCAAAGGGTCGTGGGTTCGATTCCCTGTCAAGACACATGCCTGGATTGTGAGTTTGATCCCCAGTCTAGGCATTTACAGGAGGCAACCAATCGATGTTTCTCTCTCACATTGATGTTTCTCTTCCTCTCCCTTTTCTCTCTAAGAAGGTTAAAGAGAGGTGGGGTAGATAAGAGATCAACCAAAGGACTTGTATGCATGCATATAAGCATAACCAATGAACACAAGACTCTGGGGGGATAGGGTATGCCTGGGAGGAGGGGGCAATGGGAAGATATGTATACATGTAACACATTAATAAAAAAAGATTAATAAAAACATATCCTTGGGTGAGGATTTTTAAAAAATTTTTCCAATTGAATTGGGGGCCCACCCATAATGTAACCTCATTTTAACTAACTACATCCACAATAATCCTATTTTCACATTCTGAGGTCCTAGGAAGTTGGGACTTTAACACATGAACTTGAAGGGGACACAATTTAAGCCAAAATAACATTTAACAAATGCACTTAGCACACAGTTATGAGTGTTCACCATATGCCAAGATGCCATGCTCTTTTTCCCAACCTGCAGATTCAAGCCTGATTTCCCCCTGCTTCCCTACAAATACCTTAGACTACAAACTCACTATTTCTTTTAAAAGTTGTATTCCCTCATTGTGCTAATTTCCAATTGCTGTTGTAAAAATTATCACTTTTATGTTCATAAAAACATAAATTTATTATCTAACAGTTCCAGATGTGAGAATGAGAAATGGGTCTTACAGGCTAAATCCAGGTGTTGGCAGAGGTGCCCTCCTTCTAAAAGCTTTGGGAGAGAATCTGTTTTCTTGCCTTTTTCAGCTTTTGGAGAGCAGTAATCGCTGGCTCATGGCCCCTTCCTCCATCTTCAAAGCTAGTTAGTTATACAGAAGCTTCAAGAATCTCTCTCTCTCCTCTCTCTTTCCTCTCTCCCTCTCACCCATGCTTCTCTCATCACATCTCTTTCTGCATTCCTGGCCCTTCTGTGTCCCTTTTACAAGGACCTTTGTGACTGTATTGGCCTACCCAGGATAATCTCCTTATTCCAAGATCCTTAACTTAATCACAGTGGCAAACACCATTCTTTCATATAAGGTAACATATTCACAGGTTTCAGGCACCAAGATATGCCCATCCTTAGGAGACCATTATTCTGTGTTCCACACCCATGTTGCTGTCTCCCCCTGAAATATTACTTCAACATCACCTTAGTGATTTTTCAAGATCAAGATCAAATAAATCTTCTTTAAAAGATTGGTTCAATCTTCTCATTAAATATGCTCTCCTTCTTCACTAAACTCCTAGAACATTTGTCAGTACCTCCTAATCCCCTACTTTCTGGTATGGTAGCATTTTTTTTTTTGCTCTTATTTTATTTCTTCTATTAGCAGCAAGCTCTAGAAGGCAGGGAACATATTTCACTCATTTATGGATCCCTAAGATTTCTCTCAGTTGTTTATAATTATTAATGTAGTTGCCCCAATTTTTTAAATTTACTGATTATTAATAAGGCTATTGGGTCTGAATGGGACCAGATTGGGTTCTCTTGGCAGCCACGAGGCAATCCTGGGCAATGTGTTCAATTTCAACTTATTCAAACTACTTCGCCATTTTCTATCTGTTAAAGAGAAGCAATAGGTACAGGTAAAGAGCATGAGCTTTAACATCAGACTGACTACATGCTATACAATTCCACTTGTAGAAACTGTTAGATAAGAGAAAACTGTGGTAACAGAATCTTATCAAGACTTGCTGAGGTTAGGAGTGGGATTTGCCTTCAAAGGCACTTGAGGGAACTTTCAGGGTGATAGAATATTCTAGATCATGATTGTGATAATAGCTATGATAATGTATAAATGTATGAAACATTAAATTTTGCAAATTGTCCTCTGCAAATTACACTTCAAAAAAAGCATATTTAAAAACATTGAGCAAGTTAGGGACAGAAGAGACGAAGGAAAGTGAAAGTTTATATCCAAATGGAGAAGGGAACAGAGCAGGAAAAACCCTCATTTAAAAAATGGTGGGGCCCCAGACTGGTTTGGCTCAGTGGATAGAGCCTCGGCCTGCAAACTGAAGGGTCCCAGGTTTGATTCCAGTCAAGCACACGTACCTTGGTTGCGGGCATGTCTCCAGTAGAGGGTGTGCAAGAGGCAGCTGATTGATGTTCCTTTCTCGGTGATGTTTCTAACTCTCTATCCCTCTGTCTTCCTCTCTGTAAAAAATCAATAAAATATATTTAATAAATAAATAAAATTAAAAATAGTGGGGGAAGCAAAAAAGGAGGGAACTGTGAAAAGATCAGTATAATAAATTCACATGAAACAAGCAGCCTTCTAGGTGCAAAAACTCGTACTGGGTGCCAAAATAGTAAAAGAAAAATAATAACAGAAAATTTCAAATGAACAAGGTGCTACATTTTTTGTTCATTAGTAGTAGGTTAAGGTCAGTAAAACCAATACACCAAAGCCAATGACATAAGGACAGCTAAAATAACAAATAGCACAGTCAGATAGAATTTTTGAAAATGATAAAGTGCAAAGGAGTTAGCAGAATGGGTTTCCTGCAGAGGTATGCTTTGAGCCAGGTTTGAAAATAAGTGCTTGCATTGGCAGGAGCTAAACTCCAGCTGGGAAAGAATATCACGAGCCAAGAGTCAGAATCAGAAAATAATAAGCATGAGAAAATCTTATTGATTTGTCCCACTAAGTGTGTATTTCTTAGCATAGTCTTGAAATGACACATGACGTCTCCCAGCTACTACTCATCTCAATCGAATGTTCTAACTTCATGGAAATGTTTCATCCTGTGCCTCACCAATTAGCATCCTGCTTTGTTTTCCAACTGTTTAATGAATCCAACTACACTATTCCTGGGCACAGGATTTGTGCATATATCCTGTTTCCAAAATGCCTAGTATACTTCATGGCATAACATTGATTAATAAAATCGAAAACAAGAAGACAAAACATTGATTAATAAAATTTAAAACTTACTTCCAAAAGAAGTAGCAACATTTTACTCCTCCAGCAAAAACATTTCACCTTCAAGTACAGAAATTTGTTTAATCCTTTAGGTAATCATCAGAATGGCATTGCTGTTGTGCTTTTCCTCCTAAGAAAATGATTCTGTTCTTTCCCTTTTCCCTCTCCTTTCTCCCCATGGACTAGAAACCCACTGTAGCCTGTTTGTGGATGGCATTTTACCAGTACATTCTGGAATATAGGGACATCAAGGAGGAAAAAAGCATATTTGTACATATATGGGGTGGGAAGATGATTTGGGGTAGATCTATAAATGAAAGGTTTTGGCCTATTTGTCCTTAGCCTTCTGCTAATCTTCCTTGGAGGGATGCAATAAATCTGTGAAGTCGATCCATCGGAATGGTAAACCCTATTGTGCTCCCCAGAGGTAGTTGTAAAATAAACCCTTCTGTCCCTGTGTAATGATCACTGGTTGCTGTCATGCAGGGCTTTCCAAGCTGAACTTCCTTTAACCTTGAAATCCATGCAGCAAAAGTGTCTCCAAGTGGGTCTAACTGCAGCCAACCTCATTATCTTTGATGTTTCTGTTTGATCTGAGTTTTCTTTTTTAACACTATTTATTCTCATTTATTTGATCCAAGTTTCCTAGGAGTTATGGGTTTAAAAGAGACACATTTGAATAGCATTTAATGATGCTGCTTTCTGAAGTCATATTATAAAACTACTGGCTTGTTCCTTTGGATGAGACCAATTTAGTTGCAATGTAATTGGCTTATTCTACTCCTGCATCTTCTTATTTCTGTCTTACACGTTGCTGTTTTCACATGGCTTACCAGGGTTCATTTGTCAGTCTTCACAGGAGTGCATGGGGAGCACAGAGATCTTTTTCTCAGTAAGGGGTTTCCTACATATCACACTTAGTTCAGAGTCTAATTCTATTCTTTGTTTTGTTCAGAGATTAACAATTCATTTGACAGTCTACTCCCACAAATGCAGTTAGTAAATGGTATTCTAAGAATTCCATAAAATGCAAATCACAGATCCAATCTGCCTTTGAGTTAAAAGCAAGATGTTTTTCTATATGATAGCCCTCTCTTTGGTGACTCTGATACAAGATCATTAGTCATCATTTGGGGATATTTTATTCTATTTAACATTATTTCTCCACCCAGAATATCTAAAAAAAATACCCAGTATCTAATATCTATACATAGGAAAATATCCCTGTGATAAACATCATTTTCAATCTCTCAGACATGGGGCATTACACAGACCCCACCTCATTTTTCTTAGAATGATGTGTGTGTTTCTTGGGACCTTAGATGGCATTACTAAAATTATGGTTAGATGAGAAAACTCCAGAAACAGGATTTGGAAGATGATGTTTACTCTACATTTCTGGAAGCAGAGAAAACAGACTGTCCCTAAATGTTCTTACAATGAATGAGGAATGATTTCATTGTTTCTGTAACCATACAACTAAGGTTAGCATGGCAGAATCAGCACTACATACTGACAAAAGCATATTTTGTGCAGCATGTAGTTGAGAAGATTTTTTTTCCAGCTTTTTCATGAAGACAGGAAGAAGTTCTACCCTGACTTTGATGATTAAGTGCCATGTCTTAAAATTCCCTATGCTAAGGTTTTTAAAATCCTCACTGAGGATATGTTTTTATTGATTTTTAGAGAAAGAGAGGCAGGGAGTGGGGGGGACAGGAAAAGAGAGAAACATCTATCTTCTGCCTCTAGTTAGCACCCCGAATGAGGATTCAACCCACCGGGGGACAGGAAAAGAGAGAAACATCTATCTTCTGCCTCTAGTTAACACCCCGAAAGAGGATTGAACCCACCATCTGGGTATGTGTCTTAACCAGGAATCAAACCCACAACCTTTTGGTTTATGGATGAGGATCCAAACAACTGAGAGCCACCAGCCAGGGCTCTCTATGCTAGGTTTTAAAAGTTAGATGTTAAATGGAGCTTAAAGAGACCCTTTCCCTTCTAATTCACCCTTTATTTTACAAATGGAAACACGCCCAGGGAGGTTCAATTGCAAACAGTTATATAAAGACAAAGCCAAGGTTAGAACTAGATTCTGGCTACTAATTCATTGCTCTTTTCCCTGACTCCACTTTTCATCCAATTTCTTCTCCTGCCTGTAGATCATCTGACAACAGTAGAAAATTAAACCAATTTATCTGGGAGAGAGATCTCAAGAGTCCCACTCCATCAGTATAAACTCAAAGCCTTTCTTCAAAGAAATCTTTAGCAGCTTGGTGTAATAGAGGTACTAAACCCCAAAGTCATAGTTTCAATTCCTGGCTGCCTTACTGTTTGGCTTCAGGCTATAAATCTCAGTTGCTTTTCTTGTAAAATGCAATGACATTTTTGGCCTCTTCCTTTCTGCTGGGATTAAATAAGTGTTACATTAATTGAGCAACTCGTGTGCCAAACATTATGATAAGCACTTTACATGCAATATTATTTCATTTTCATAGAAACCCTATTTATGTAGAAGACAAAGCTTCCTCACATAAGGGTGTGTGGAGATGAATTCTATAAAGTAGGTGATACAAGTATGTGGCACTCAGTACATGTGTGTTTCTCTTTTTCTTCCCTCTATCTGAATAACTTACATATAACTTTGTTTGGCTTCAATCAATCAATAAATATTGAATATTTACTGTGTACCCATTGCTGGAATGGATGCTACAGTGCTCTGTGAAGGAGGAATAGTGTGAAGAAAGGATCAGAAGCAAGAATGCCCAGGGTGAGCAGTCTTGGTATTTTTCCATCAACAATGATAACAATTATAATATCTTGACCACTAATTATATGCCAGGAAGTTTGCTAAGTGCTTTACATGACTTATTGTATTCAAAATATATTCTTATTTCCCCAATTGTTATAAGGAAACTAAGGTTCAGAGTGTTGAAGAAACTTCTTTAAGGTCAGAACTGAGACACATACTCTTAACCATTATATCATATTCCAAGGAAATGAATCCACTGGGTAGTTTATCAGCCATTAAACAGAATGTATAGCCTTCAGGAAAAAAAATAATCTCAATCATGTCATCTTCACCTATCTTAGTTTAGGTTAGCCACTTCTTTTTCATTTGTCAACATGCAAATTCTACAACCCTATTGGACTTATTGTGGGCATTAAACAGCTTTCACAAAAAAGAAAGAAGAGGAAGTGGGGGTGGGGGGGGTGAAAGATGAGAAGGAGGAGGAGGAAGAGGAGGAGGGGAAAGGGAAGGGGAAAACAGCCACAGAACATGCACAAACCTGGACTATCTCCAAATAGAGATAATTTCAAGGACAAATGTCAACTTGGATGGCTTTTAAAATGACTGTAATTAAAGCTACTTAAAATTTTATTCCCTCTATTTTCTCATTTGCAAAGTATATATTAGAATAATAGTACCTTCTTTGCAATATTTGTATGAGAATCAAACAAAGTAGAGTTGTTCCAGGGGACAGGAGGAAGTAGAAGAGGGAAAAGGGGGGATAAATGGTGGAGGAAAGAGACTATATTTTGAGCGATGATTGCACAATGCAGTATGCATATGATGTTTTGTTGAGTTGTACACTTGAAACCTTATGGTTTGTTAACCAATGTCCCCCTAATAAACTCATTTTAAAACTTTAACAACAAAATAATTTCAACTTGGAGAATGCTGAAAGATATTAATTGGACTGAAAGATAGATAGATACTTAATCACCCAAGTCACAACCATACAAAAATTACAGCACTGTGTTACTTCTCTTGGAGTCAGAGTCAGTTGTCCAATCTTAATTGCCCAATCTTCAGTAAGCATTTACTGCCAGAGAATGAAGCCTTTCAAAAAGGATCATATATTCTCCTTGACACAAATCAAATATCCTCTGGAGCATATGGGTGGCAGAAATTTTTTAAATTTATTTTTGCCAAAGTGCTCATAGAGGCTTCTAAAATCACCTCATTCAAAGCACTCTTGTTCTCTGTTCCTTCAGCTATTTACCTTTCCATTTCATTTAGCTTTCATAAAAAATTCAATATCAATTTCTTATAAAGTGCTTTCAGTAGGTAAAGTTGGCCTTGACAGACTCGAAGCTCCTTCGAGAGACAGGCTATGGGTTCTAGTCATTTCAGCACAAATAGGACCCCTTTCTTCAGGGGGGCTCTGTATACTAGAACAGTTAGTCAGTTACGAACCATCTCCATAACACTGCCCATATCTTTGGTCAGCTACCAAATTAGTTCTTTACTTGGTAGATATAGCTTAAAATGGAATATCTTTGGGTCACTTGGGATTTATACCATATGAAAAAAGTAGAATTTTAATTGGGCTATAAAAGTTCTCACTTGGCTGCTTGCCTTGTTTTGAGTGTGAAAACAGACAAGAACTGTTTTAAAGTTTGAAACTTATGCAATGGTGGTGTATGTTCCACAAGTACATTGCATAATTATCATAAACCTCTGTTTTCAAGCAGTAAGTATAAATGAAAACAAGAAACTATTTTATAGTTGCCTTTTGTAAATAGTTATCCATTCAACAATAGCAACATAACAAAAAATTGGGATGATATACTTTAAAAGAATATGCCTCCCTAAGGCAAGTGAGTGGAAGAAGAGAAATTTTAGAAAAAGGTTGCTATCAAAAGAGATTAAGATTGTCTTTTCTCTCAAATTTTTATAAACTGCAAATTTGCATACTTAGAGTAAAATATATGATTATATCTATTTCCTTCAAGAATTAAACAACAGATTTGCTTTCTTCTCAAATGGAATTAAAAGTCAGCTTTACAGATAATAACCTAGATAATTAGGAGCTCTTGATATGTACTTTATGACACTTTTGAATTTGTATGATAGTGCTTTCTTTGTATTGTTTCCTATGACTCCAAATGTGTATGAATTATCCTCACAATTGAATTAGGAATTCTTGGCACTATATCTTCTTTCAAGGAAGAGAATTGCACACAAAATAAGCTATTACTTTGCACACAAAAATAAGCAACTCTGCAATGGCGTGTTAAGGAAAGGGGGCATTCACACACTTATAAGCACAATAAACATTTGGCAGCGCCTGTGTATGATTGGACTTTTCTGCCTAGACACACTAAGGCCTTGTGAAATGTTCTGCTGATTGTTGTATTAAAATTAATACACTTCCCAAAAATACAGTGTAACTTAAGTTTAATCAAATACTTGATGGTCCAAGTTAGACATTTTGAAATTACATCATTTATGTAATATTTATAAAAATATGTTTATGCTATGTTGCTTCATTTCTTATAGTCAAGAGGACCAATTGGGAAGCTAAGGGAACTCTATCAAAGACAGTCCTTGTCCACCAAGAGCAATGGAGAGGCACCACCCAGGCTAAGGAGGCTCCCAGCAGTGGGCCTAAAAGAGTCCAGGGAGACACAAGACGGTCATGTTAAATTTAAGCTGGTCTCTAAGATTCCAAAGTCAGTTTCTGACAGAATACTACCAGGTAAGTAAAAACTTTCCAGAACCCGTTTTGCTCCTTCGTGTTCATGCCAATTCTAAAGTTACTAGAAAACTGGGGAGAAAGGGGAAGGCAAGGGGTGAAGAAACTGCCCTCTTCCGGAGACCCATGCAGGTGGTCATGTCTACAGCCTGTAGCTGATTTCAACCAGAAGAGGTGTGTGTGTGTGTGTGTGTGTGTGTGTGTGTGTGTGTGTGTGTGTGTGGTGTTTGTGTGTTGTGTATGTTGACTACAGGTCTTACTTTTGACTTAAGATTGAAGTATTGGTTAATACATTGAACTAGACCATTTTAAATACAAAATGGAAACTGTGTTTGCAACTTAAAATGGCTAGAGGATTTTTATTACTGTTGAGTGAATGGTTAGACTATGATATGCTGCTGGGCTAGCCCTGATCTCATGCATCTTCTCATAAAAGAGAAAGTTCATCCTTATCCTATAAAATAAAACCCTAATATGCAAATCGACTGAACTGCAGAACGACCAGTCACTATGACATGCACTGACCACCAGGGGCAGATGCCTAATGCAAGAACTGCCCCCTGGTGATCAATGCACTCCCACAAGGAGAGTGCTGCTCAGCCAGAAGCCGGGCTCATGGCTGGCAAGTGCTGCAGTGATGGCAAAAGCTTCTCCCACCTCTGAGGCAGAGCAGTTAGGCAGGAGGCAGGCAGGCAGGCAGGCAGGCAGATGAATGGCTGGAGCTAGCAGTCCCAGATTCTGAGAGAGATGTCTGACTGCCAATTTAGGCCCAATTCCTGTAAACCAGCAGAAGAACATCCTTTGAGGGGTCCCAGATGGAGAGGGTGCAGGTTGGGCTGAGAGACATCCCCCCTCCTCCACCCCCAGTGCACAAATTTCGGGCACCTGGCCTCTAATATATCCCATGTCCCCATTTTGGAAACCACTCCTTATTAGAAAAACATTGTATATTAGGAAGAAAATACTATAATCTAGAATCAGTTCCTACAAATCACCTAACCTCTCTATACCTCATTTTTCTGCACCTCATTTTTTCTATCTATACAATGGACAAAATGATATACATCCTACCTTACCAAAATGAGACTATCAAGAACAGAGATGCCTTGAAATGAAATTACATTAAAATTCAAAGAAATATTTTATCAACATTAATGTAATATTGCAAGCTATATTAACTGAGTCTAAGATTTTCTTCAAGAATTAGATTCTGGTTTTCTTTCATATTCCATCACATAAAGTAAAGTCTTTTTCAATTTAATGTAAAAATGAGTCAATTGAAGAGAAGAAAAATTTTACTTGGTTTATCATCTCATTTCAAAGACATCTTGAATAGGCAGCAAATGTAACTTACTCATGTTAGTTCACTAAAATTTCCATTCATGAGCACTTCTCCTTTCCTTCAACTGCTTAAAAATTGCTTAGGTACTTCAGCTCCAATTGGTAATTCAAAAAAAAAATTACCTCAGAGAAGGATATATTTTTCTGCATTTAAGTAAAGCCTCAAATCCAGTTATAATTCTATGTAAGAGCAAATAGATGGTCTCGGTAGTTGCTTCAAGTCCTATAAGTCTATTTGATCACAATTATTCAGACAATCATTTCATGTCTTCTTAGTCTTATAATATTCGGTCCATTCTAGTCTTTTGAGTTGTGAAGACACAGGTTTTGTACATTACTTATTTTTTTCTGTCTACAGTAAGTCTTATGAAAGTTCCCTTCAAAGCTCTCAAAGGGAGAAGGGAAATATAAAATTCATTCTGAAACAAAGAGAAAAATTGACCTATCTTATCTACTCTCGATTACTATATTAAAGTTTATTTTAAGCAAAGGAGAAATTTGATGTTTTTATTACACTACTAGAGGCCCAGTGCATGAAATTAGTGCACAGAGGGGGGATTCCTTCAACTCAGCCTGTGCCTTCTCCAATTGGGGACCCTTTGCAGAATGTCCGACTGCCATTTTAGGCCTGATGCTAGGAATTGGACCTAAACCGGAAATCAGACATCCCTCTCACAAACTAGGACCATTGGCTACTAACTGCTCACCTGCCTGCTGGCCTGATTTCCCCTAACTGCTTCTGCCTGCCAGCCTGATCACCCCTAACTGCCCTCTCCTGCCAGCCTGTTGTCACCCCCAACTGCCCTCCTCTGCTGGACAATTTGGCTCTGATTGGTTGGTTCCTATGCCAGCATCAAAAGCTTCACCTCCTAGGCAGCCATTGGCTCCCCATAGCATCCAGATTTGGTTCTCATTGGTTGGTTCCTATGTCTGACCAATGCAAAACAAAGTTGGGTGCTCTGGAAAGCCAATGGTTGCCTAGGAGGTGGAGTTTTTGACACTTACTGGCATAGGAACTATAGGCACCCAGGATCCAGGCTTTCTTCCCTTTGGCCAGCCACTCCTCTAATCAAGACTTGGACCCTCTGATGCCTAACTGGGTGCCAAGGAGGTTCCCAGGACCCAGGTATGTCTGCTAATTAACTGCCATTTGTGGGTTAATTTGCATACTCACTCTGATTGGCTGTGGGCATGGCAGAGGTATGGTCAATTTACATGAGTGAGCAGGGTCCCTCTGGCAGGTGGGGGTCCCTCAGCCTGGCCTGCAGGGATTGAGCAAAACCAGCAATCTAACATCCCTCAACAGGTCCCAGAGTACAAGAGAGCACTCTGCAAAATTGCTGTCACTCAGCAGCTCCTGCATTGAGCATCTTTGCCCCTGGTGGTCAATGTGCATCATACCTACTGGCTGGTTGGCTGGTCGGTCACTTAACCTTTTATATGTATAAACTAGAGGCCCAATGCATGAAATTTGTGCCTGGGAGTTGGGGGAGGAAGGGTGTCCCTCAGCCCAGCCTGTACCCTCTCCAATCTGCTACCCTTCAAGAGATAACTGGCAGTCAGAAATCCCTCTCACAATCCATAACTGCTGGCACCTAACCACTTGCCTGCCTGCCTGCCTGATTGCCTTAACTGCTTCTGCCTGCCAGCCTGATCATCCCTAAGTGCTCCCCTGCTGGCTTGACTGTCCCTAACCACCTCTGCCTCAGCCCTGCACCCAGGACCCAGGATTTCTTTCTCCAGCCAACCATAGGCACCCAGGATCCAGGCTTCCCTCCCTTTGGTCAGCCATAGGTGCCCAGGCTGGCTGCAGCTGCAGGTGGCTTTGCCTGGGCTGCAGCCACAAGTGCCGGTATCCGGGACCTGGGCCACAGCCAGCCCCAGGTACTGGTGTCCAAGACTATGGGGTGGGCAGCTTCTCCATATATCAGGCTGTAGCCAGCCACAGGTGCTGGCACATGGACCACAGGCAGGTGGCTTTGCCATCTTCCCTAGGATGCAGTGTGGGCAACTTCTCTGTGGCCTGGAATCACAGGGCAGGTGGTTTCTTCCTCTCCAGGTGCTGGGGCCAGTTTCTCTGTTTCTCCCAGAACCTGGGGCTGAAGGAGGTGGGGCTGACAGATGTGGGGCTGGCGGACATGGGGAGAGCAGATTCTTCAGCTGGCTGCAGCCTGGGATCTTGGAGCAGGCAGCTTATTCTTCTCTTTAGCCACAGCCAGCACTGGTGCCTGACGTCTCCAACTCCCACAGGCTTGGAGTGGCTGGGGGGTGGGGCCACCACCATCTTTTCAGGTTAATTTGCATACTCACTCCTGATGGGCAGGTCGGCATAGAGGAGGTACTGTCAATTTGCATCTTTCTCTTTTATTAGTGTAGATAACAGTAAAGAGAATTTGTCTTTTTGTTTCTTTTTATCCTCACATGAGGATATTTTCTCCATTGCTTTTTAGAGAGAGTACCAGCTGCCAGCATCAGCTTCCCTCTGGCATCTGGGACCTGGACTTCCCTCATAGCCCTGGCTTTGTCTGGAAGGTAGTCCGGAAAGACTTCTAGTCTAATTAGCATTTTATGCTTTTATTATTATAGAAGTTGACACATAAAATTAACCATCACATTAAAGAAAAATAATAGTTTGTTTTTCAAAATAAATATTTTCTTTCATTTCTTACCTTAATGGGACCTGGCTTTTCCACAATAAAACTGCTTTCCTTGTTCCTTCTTTCACAGAGGCAACCTGTCCTCTCATATGCCATGGCCAGGGGGCTCAAAACAATGTTGTCCTTCTCTTAGAAGCCCAGTGTCACTTACAGACCATTTTCCTCACTGTGTACAGAAATCTATCTTCCTTCAAGCTTGTGCTAATAGGTTATGACACCTATTACCTCTTCATGTTACTGTCAATTTCCTACTGGTCAATCCCTCAAATTAATTTAATATTCTCATACCCAACTTGCAATATTTCCTTCTTGATTCTACTATTCCCATGGGTGACCTCAATGCCCATGGTACTGACTCATTTTTAAATAAATAATTTGGGATCTAGGGCAACCAGCATGGGCACAGAAACCATGCCATGATGAAGAATAGGATTGCTTGTGACTAGGACCCTAGCTTCACCACCACCCAATCTGGTCTCAGACACAAGCCAGAACCCTACAACCACATGGAACAAAGACCTGCAGACCAATGGATACGAAGATGCCAGACATCCTGGCTGCAGATTGCAGTAAGTCACGGAGCCCATCCCTCTTCCTGCCAGCCCACTGCAGTAACAGCATAGGACCTGCCAGGCCCACTCCTCATGACCAGACTTCCTGCCAACACAGGGCAGCTGTGTGACTTAACTTTGACCCTCAGCAGACACACACACAGGAGTCTGTTTCTCAGTGCAGGAGTGGGCCTCCCGCTGACACAGGATGGCTGTGAAACCCGGCCCCCCAAGCGGACTGGGAACCCTGATTCTCTGCACAAGAGGCAGCACTCAGCATCAGTGACTCGACTCTCGGCGCACGCATGTGGGAACTGTTTCTCATCATGCGTGAATGGGATCCCTGACTCTCAGGGCACACACACTGAGTGCATGTGACTCCAATTATCAGCCTATGTGCACACAAGGACCCTGATTCATGGCACAAAGACACACCGAGTGACAAAGTCTTCGATACTCAATTCTTGGCACATGCACTCAGGGTCTCAAACTCCTAGCGTGCACTGGGGGAATTTGATTTTTGGTGTATGCCCACAAGGACTATTTTTCAGTGTGATGCATATGAGGTCCCTGATTCTAGGTGTGCACACGAGGCCACACTGAGTGCTGGTGAATGATTCTTGGCGTGCATGGCTCCCACTGACCCACAGCAGCCACACATCAGTTTTGGAGCTCTTCAGTGACAGTTGGGAGGCATGATGCTGCCACTGTGCATAGCTCAAGCCCCTGCAACTCAGCATTTGGACCTTTTGGTGATAGTTAGAATGGAGAGACAACAAAACAATCCCCAGAGGAAATAAAAAGAGGAATTGCCAAGAAAGGAAATAAATGAAATGGAGGCATGGAATACAACAGCAAAAGAATTCAGCATAATGGTGATACAATTCATAAATTGGATGGATGAGAAAATCAACAATCTATGCAAAAATCAGGAAGAAATCAAAAGTGATAAAGCTACAATCAAAAATGCTATGAAGGGTTTCAACAGTAGACTAGGAGAAGTGGAGAACTGAATAAGTGAGTTAGAAGATAAGGTACAGAAACAAGCCCAATCTGAACACCAACTGGAGAAAAAAATTAAAAGCAGGAGGAGAGTCTAAGGAAGCTTTGGGACAAAACAAAATGAAGTAGCATATGTGTAAGAGGGGTGCTAGAGGACAAGAAGAGCAGCAAGAATTAGAGACTCTATTTGAAGAAATAATGACAGAAAACTTCCCTGATATGATGAAGAAAAAGTTGCACAAATACAGGGAGTTCCAAGCAAGATGAATCCCAAAAGACTCACACCAAGACACATCATAATTACAATGGCAAATGTTAACAACAAAGAGATCATCGTAAAGGCTGCAAGAGAAAAACAGAGAGTTACCTACAAAGGATTCCCCCATCATATTATCAAATGATTTCTCAACAGAAACATATCAAACTACAAGGGAATGGAATAAAGTATACAAATTGATGCAAAGGAAAATACTGAATTCAAGAATACTTTATTCAGCAAAACTATCAATCAAAATTGAAGGGGAAATCAGGGTCCTTACCAAAAAAAAAAAATGCTATTAAGGAGTTTATCACCATCAAGCCAGCAATGTAAGAAAAGTTAAAGGGAATGCTATAAAAAGTAGAAATAGAAAGGGAGGAATTAACACAGGCATAAAGTACAGAAATAGCTACAAGTACTTATCAATAATAACATTAAATGGAAATGGATTAAATGCTCAAATCAAAAGATAGAGTGACTGAATGGATAAGAAAACATGACCCACATATATGCTGTCTACAGGAGACCCACTTCAGAATAAGGGACTTACACAGATTGAAAATAAAAGATGGAAAAATATCTATCAGGCAAGTGGAGATGAAAAACAAAGGTGGGGTAGTAATACTTACATCTGACAAAATAAACCTCAAAGTCAAAACCATAATAAGAGACAAGGAAGTCCACTTCATAATTCTAAAGGGGATTGATACAACAAGAAGATATAATTCTGATAAACATATATGTACCCAATGCCAGAGCACCCAAATATATATAAAAAAAAAACTTCTGGAATATACCAGGGAACAGATTAACAGCAATACAGTCATAGAAAAAGACTTTAATACCCTATAAACATTACTAAATAAATCCTCTAAACAAAAAAAATTAGCAAAGAAACAACAATCCTAAATGACTCACTAGATAAGATTACCTTAATTGACATTTTTAGAACACTCCACCTCAAAGCTACAGAATATACATTCTTCTCAAGTGCACATGGGACATTTTCAAAGCTAGACCACATATTGGGACACGGACAAAGTCTCTCAAAATTCAAGAAGATTGAAATCATAGCAAGCATCTTCTGAAATCACAATGGCATAAAATTAGGAATCTACTACAATAAAAACAATCAAAAAAATTCAAAACACTTGGATGCTGAATAGCATACTATTAACAATGAGAGGGTTACCAGAGAGATCAAAGAAGTAAAACAAATCCTGGAAACAAATGACAATAAAAACACAACAATCCAAAATCTTTGGGACACAGTGAAAGCAGTTCTGAGAGGGCAGTTCATAGCATTACAGGCCTACCCCACCACCACGCCCAAAAAAAGAAAAACTAGCAGTACACAATCTAACCCTGCAACTTAAAAAATTAGAAAGAGAACAACAAGAAAAGCCCAAAGTGAACAGAAGAAAATAATAAAGATCAGAGGGGAAATAAATGACATAGAGACACACACAAACAAAAACAACCACAAAAAATACAAAAGATCAATGAAACCAAGAGGTGGTTCTTTGTAAAGATGAAAGGATAAACAATATTGATGAACCAAGGGTAACCAAGAAACAAAGATAGAGGACCCAAATAAACAAACTCAAAAACAAAAGAGGCAAAACAACAACAGATCCCACAGAAATAAAAAAAAAATCATACAAAAAAAATAGTATGAGCAACTCTATTCCAAAAAAAACTGATCAACCTAGAAGAAATGGACATATTCCTAGGAAAATACACCCTTCAAAACTCAACCAGTAGGAATAAAAAAATCTGAATAGGCTGATAACTATGGAAGAAATTGAAGCAGTAATCAAAAAACTTTCAACAAACATAAGCCCTAGACCAGATGACTTCACAGGAGAGTTTTATCAAACATTCAAAGAACAAATAAAACCTATCTTCCTCAAACTATTCCAAAAAATTCAAGAGGAAGAATTATATCCAAGCATTCTATGAATCTAGCAATATCCCAATATCAAAACCAGATAAAGACAATACAAAGAAGAGAATTAAAGGCCAACATCCCTCATGAACATAGACACCAAAATTCTCAATAAAATTCTAGCAAATGGAATCCAGGATTACATTAGAAAGATCATATACCATGACCAAGTGGGATTTATTCTGGGGATGCAAGGATGGTACAGAATCTGCAAATCAATAAACATGATACATCACATAAACAAAACTGAGAGATAAAAACCATATAATCATATCCATTGATGCTGAAAAAGCATTTGACAAAATCCAACACCCTTTCTTGATAAAAACTCTCAGCAAAGTGGGAACAGAGGGATCATACCTCAACATAATAAAAGCCCTATATGACAAAAACACAGACAATATCACACTCAATGGGAAAAATCTAAAACCATTTCCTCTAAGAACAGGAACAAGACAGGGATGCCCACTCTCACAACTCCTGTTTGACATAGTACTGAAAGTACTAGCCGTAGAGATCAGACAAGAAGAAGAAATAAAAGGCTTCCAAATTGGAAAAGAAGAATTAAAACTGTCCTTATTCGCAGATTACATTATATTACACATAGAAAACTCCCAAGACTTCATCAAAAAACTATTAGGCTTAATAAATGAATTCACAATTTAGCAGGATACAAAATAAATACCCAGAAGTCTACAGCTTTTTTATATACCAATAATGAACTCACAAAAAGAGAAATTTAAAAAGAAGTTCCATTTACCATTGTAACAAAAACATTAAGATACCTAGGAATAAATTTAACCAAGGAGATGGAAAAAGAGATAGAAGAAGACACATGAACAAATGGAAGAATATACCATGTTCATGGATTGGTAGAATCAACATCATTAAAATGTCCATACTACCCAAAGCAAGCTACAAATTCAATGCAATCCCCATTAAAATACCAACAGCATACTTCAAAGACCTATAACAAATTCTCAAAAAAAAAATCATCTGGAATAAAAAAAAGGCCCTGAATAGCTGCAGAAATCTTAAGAAAGAAGAACAATGTTGGAGGGATCACAAATACCAGATTTCAAGCAACAGTACAAAGCCACTGTTCTCAAAACTGCTTGGTACTGGTACAAGAACAGACCTATAGACCAATGGGACAGAAAGACATAAGCCATTATCCTCAGTTAATATTTAACAAAGGAGGCAAGAGCATATAGTGGAGTCAAGACAGTTTCTTCAATAAATGGTGTTGGGTAAATTGCACAGATACTTGCAAAAAACAAAAACAAAAAACATGAAACTAGACCACAAACTTACACCATACACAAAATAAACCCAAAATTGATAAAGGATTTAAACATAAAATGGGAAACCATAAAAATCTTAGAAGCCCGCCGAGGCTGGTTTAGCTCAGTGGATGGAGCATCGGCTTGTGGACTGAGGGGTCTCGGGTTTGATTCCAGTGGGGGGCATGTGCCTTGCTTGCAGGCACATCTCCACTGTGGGGCGTGCAGGAGGTGGCTGATCGATGTCTCTCTCTCATCGATGTTTCTGACTTTCTGTCTCTCTCCCTTCCTCTCTGTGAGGGATCAATGAAATATATTTAAAAAAAAAATCTTAGAAGCCCTAGACACCAAAATAGCAGACATTTGTTGTAACAATATCTTTGCTAATACATCTCCTAGGGCAATGGAAATGAAGGAAAAAATAAACAAATGAGATTATAGCAAAATAAAAAGCAAAATAAAAGAAACCATCAACAACACAAAAACAAAAGCAAGAAAGCCCACTGCATGGGAAAACATATTTGGCAATGTTATCGCCAATAAATTTAATCTCCAACGTTTAAGGAAAACTCATACAACTTAACAAAAGGAAGATAAACAATCCAATTTAAAAAAATGGGCAAAGTACCTAAATAGACACTTTTCAAAAGAGGACATACAGAAAGCCAAGAGACATGAAAACATGCTCAAAGTCACTAATCATCTGAGAGATGCAAATCAGAACAGTAAGGTATCATCTCACACCTGTCAAAATGGCTATCATCAAATCAACAAATGACAAGTGCTGGAGAAGATGTGGAGAAAAAGGAACCCTTGTGCACTGCTTGTGGGGATGCACAATGGCGCAGCCACTATGGAGAACAGTATGGAGTTTCCCCAAAAAACTAAAAATGGAACTCCCTTATGACCCAGTAATCCCACTTCTCGGAATATATCCCAAGAAAACAGAAACACCAATCAGAAAGGATATATGCACCCCTATGTTCATAGCAGCACAATTTACAATAGTTAAGATTTGGAAACAGCCTAAATGCTCATCAGCAGATGTGTGGATTAGAAAACTGTGGTACATTTACACAATGGAATGCTATGCTGCTGTAAAAAAGAAGGAATTATTACCATTTGCAAAAGCATGGATGGAACTGGAGAGCATTATGATAAGTGAAATAAGCCTGCCCGTGAAAGAAAAACAGCACATGATCTCAGTCATTTGTATAATATAAAGAACATTATAAACTGATGAACAAAAATAGGTGCAAAGCCAAAGAAATGAACAGACTGTCAAACTATAGCGGGAAGGCTGGGGAGAGTTGGGCAGGGGAGGTAAGAGATCAACTAAAGGACTTATATAAGCATAACCAATGGGTGCAAGACACTGGGGGTGGAGGGTGAGGGCATGTGCTGGGGGGGTAGACCAGGGAAAGGTCAATGGGGAGAAGGAAAAGAAGACATATATACTATTATTTGTAATACTTTAAACAATAAAATTAAATTAAAAAGGAAGAGAGAGAGAGAGAAAAAGAGAGAGAGAGAGGAAGAAAGAAAGAAGAAAAGAGCTTTTAAGACTTCATTCCACCCCATTTTCAGCCATCTAATCTATATCCTAGGCCTTTTAGGGAGTTCATTATCTTTCCTTCATCTACATTTCCTAAATCATAGAAACCATTTTCTATTATCAAGTCCTAAATAAAAGCATCCAGTGAGAAGGACACTTAACCAAAAAGCAAGAATAAAATAAGCAAGAAAATTTCCAATGTCCAATCTCCTACTCACCAATCAGTGTTCCTCAGTCCCTCCAAAACACTGATCCAAAATTATTTCCTTACACAAAAAACTTTAGTGGTTTAGTGGATAAATCCTAATTCTTCCTGTGGTATGCAAGGGGCTTCATGATCAAAATTCTTCCTAAGCCTTCAACATTCAGTGCCTGTATACATATTCTGTTGACTGTTTAGTGAAAGATTTTCAGATCTTATAATTAAACCTGCTTTCTCAGATGTCTTTCCTTTGTCTATTATTCTCTGTCTGGAAAGTCTCCTGTTTTTCTACTTTTGTTTACATAGCAACAAGGCAAGGGGCACTTCCTTGGACAAGTCTTTTCTGACCCAAACCAGAGATGACACCTCCCTCCTTTCATGCTACACTTACCTCAAAGTTCTTATTACTTTATATTGTAATTTACTTGTTTGTCTATGTGTCAGTATTTTTCCTATATTCTGAGTTTCTTGAGAATGATATCTGGGTACTATTCAATCCTCAGCACCCTATATAGTGAATGACTATAAGCCCTACCTATTTAAGTCTACTTAGAGCAAGTTGCCCAACAACATGGCCAGGAGGCTTAGATACTCCCAGACCACTGAAAGAAGTTCTCCTGGGCCTTCTGGCCCTGTTTCTACTCACTCTGGTGCTATGTCTATCTGACATCTAGTCTCTTTGGCTCCATCTCTCATCTCTCATCTCTCAGTCTGTGTTTACCCTCTGGACAAGACAACAGAACCCAGATTTTTAAGCTGCTTAGGGCAACAGTTCTAAACCTCTGTGTCCCAAATGTGTTGAGTCACAGAGCAAAAAGAAAGGAAAGGGTGGAGTTACAGGGGGCTTTCTGGGAATTCAAAATTAATACCACATGCCACAATGTGCATGAATCTCAAAACCATTACACTGAGACACGCAGCCAGACATACACACGTAAAAAAATGTCCATATACCAGTATAAACTAATTTATGCTGAGAGAAGTCAGGATAATGGTTCTTTAGGACTGGAGTGGATTGAAAGGGGCCTGGATTGGCATATGAGTGCTTGTAATATTCTGTTTCTTGACTTAACTGTTCATTTTGTGAATATTTATTTAACTATGATCTGTGCACTTTTCTGTATTATATAGTAATACACAATGAGGAATATAAAGTTAAAAAATTAATGATACAATGGGAAACCATTTTATACTCAGGAGAATAATAAAAACGTTAAAGCCTGACTAAGCAAAGTTTTATCAGGAATGGGGAAAATGGGAAGCTATTTTTAGAAATGGAAACTGGCACACAAAAAAATCTTTGGCAAACAATTTGGCATTATCTTATAAAGCTGAATGTGTGCATATTTCGCAATCTAGTTAATTCCATTCTTAAGCCAGAGAAATTCTTACATATCTGTAGCAGAAAACACAAAAAAAGAATGTTCATCCCTGGCCTGTATGGCTGTGGTGAGAGGGTTGACCCATGCACCAAAGGGTCTCATGTTCAAGTCCCTGACAAAGGTATGTACCTGAATTGCAAGTTTGATCTCCCAACTCAGTTGGAGCACTTGAGGGAGGCAATCAATTGATGTGTGTCTCCCACATCAATGTTTCTCTCTCCTCCTTCCCCCACTCAGGTGAGGATTAACAAATGTTCATAGAAACATTGTTCATGGATTTTTTTAAAAAACTTTGGGATGACCAACCATCAAGGAAATAGATAGGTAAATGGCAGTACTTCCACAGTACACAGCAGTAAAAAATAAAATAATACAACCACTCACATCAATAGAGATGGCTTTAGAAACAGTGTCCAATGAAAACTTCACAAGAGACTATATATGATTCAATGTTTATAAAACCCTCCAAATTAGCTAAATGAATATATATATATATATATATATATATATATACACACACACACACACACACACATATGTGATAAAGCCACTAAAAAGGCAAAATATTGTAAAAAAAAAAAACCATAAGCTAGAAGAGGTAGCCTCTGAAGTGGAGGGAGGTACAGCTGAGGAGGGACCTCTGGGAACTTCACCCAAATTGGCCACATTCTAATTCTCAGGTTGGGGTGAGTTAAATAATATGCTTTGTAATTTGCATATGTATTATCACTATTCGTATGTATGTACAGGTATTAATGAAGAAAAATTTTATCTCACTCCTGTTCAGTATAAGTACATGCTCTGCTTGATCTCCTTTCTAAACTTTCAACAAAATGAAAAATACTGAAAACAAAAACAATAATACGGCACAAGAACAGACATATAGACTAATGGGATAGAATAGAGAACCCAGAAATCAACCCAAACCACTATGCTCAATTAATATTTGACAAAGGAAGCAAGAGCATACAATGGAGTCAAGATAGTCTCTTCAATAAATGGTGTTGGGAAATTAGACAGATACTTGCAAAAAAATAAAACTAGACCACCAACTTACACTACACACAAAAATAAACTCAAAATGGATAAAGGACTTAAATGTACGATGGGAAACACTAAAAATCTTGGAGGAATCTACAGGCAGCAAAATCTCAGACATATGCCAAAACAATATCTTCACCAATACAGCTCCTGGAGCAATGGAAACTAAAGAGAAAATAAGCAAATGGGACCACATCAAAATAAAAAGCTTCTGCACAGCAAAAGAAACCATCAACAAAACAACAAGAAAGCCCACTGCATGGGATAACATATTTGCCAATGTTATATTTGACAAGGGTTTAATCTCCAACATTTACAGGGAATTCATACAACTTAACAAAAGGAAGATAAACAACCCAATCAAAAAAATGGGTTTATTTACAGACCTAAAAAGACACTTTTCAAAAGAAAACAGATGGAAGGCCAAGAGACATATGAAAACATGATCAAAGTCACTAATCATCTGAGAGATGAAAATCAAAATGAAAACGAGGTACCATCTCACACCTGTCAGAATGGCTATCGTCAACAAATCAACAAACGACAAATGCTGGCGAGGATGCAGAAAAAAGGAACCCTTGTGCACTACTGGTGCAGCCACTGTGAAAAACAGTATGAAATTTCCTCAAAAAACTAAAAATGGAATTCCCATTTGACCTAGGGATCCCACTTCTAGGAATATATCCCAAGAAACTAGAAACACCAATTAGAAAAGGTACATTTACCCTATGGTTTATAGCAACACAAGTTACAATAACTAAGATTTGGAAACAGCCCATCAGCAGATGAGTAGATTAAAAAACTATGGTACATCTACACAATGGAATACTATGCTGCTATAAAAAAGAAGGAACTCCTTCCATTTGCAACAGCATGGATGGATCTGGAGAGCATTATGCTAAGCAAAATAAGTCAGTTGGAGAAAGATAAATATCCTGATTTCACTCATTTGTGAATTATAATGAACATAAACTGATGAACATAAATAGATGCAGAAACAGAGAAGCATTGATCAAACCATCAAACCTCAGAGGGAAGGTAAGGGAGGGTGGGGGTGAGGGGGAGCGATCAACCCAAGGACTTGTATGCATGCATATAAGCCTAACCAATGGACA
>JAAGEH010000304.1:6683869-6695056 GCA_011751065.1 Lasiurus cinereus
GGGGGGGGTGAAGGCATGAGTAGAGGGAAGGGGTTAGGGGGGTACAGATGGGTAAAGACACATGTAATACCTTAATAAAGAAAATTAAAATAAATAAAAAACAATAATAAGAATAATAACATTTTTAGAAAAACACAAAGCAAAAAAGTAAGAGTCACTCACTAGCTAACAAAAGTTTTCTAATCGCTCCTAAGAAACTGGATGAAGAGGGTTGCTAAGGAACCCTGGGGAGGGGCAGAGCGGGGAGCTATACCCAAAATGTGTGTGGAGGAGAGCATGAATCTAAGGAGAGACAGCCCCACAGAACCCACAGAGACAGCTGGCCCAGGGAAATGTCAGCTCTGCTGGGCAAGAATGAGAAGTGAAGAAGAAAACAGGGAGATTCTTTGGACATCCAGGTCGTACCTCCTCCAACCCAGGTGGAAAATTCCCAGATGGAAAAGTCCTGGGCTCCTGGCCAATGCAGCCTTGGTAAAGGGAGGCAGGTTTGGATTTTAGTGCTTTTTTCAGAGGCAGCTTAAGACTCCATTTCTGGAGTGTTTCTGGGATTCTGTAGCAGAAAACGTTGGGTTTCTGTGCTTTCCCCAGGGAAAAGCTTCTTGCTAAATCTGTTATCACTTGTCCATCTAATGTCCAACTTTTAAATGATTGTTGCTATTTTTCCCTCTTAGCCTTTGTGTTTTGCCCTTTTATATAAATTCCTTTATCATAGAGGGGGAGAGGAGTAGCAAGGTTACTAGGGTGCTCCTACAAATTTGTATATTCAGTCGTATATTTAACCAAAACTCTCTATAACTTTACAACAAGGAAAATAAGATTCGTTTTTTAAACTTTTAAATTGAATTTATTGGGGTTACATTGATTAATAAAATGATATGGTTTTCAGTTGCACAATTCTGTAATATATCATCTGTGTATCGTATTGTCTGTTCACCACCCCAAGTTGAGTCTCCATCACCATTTATCCCCTTATACCCTCTTCTAACTCCCCTCACCACCCTTTCCATCTGGTAATCACCATACTGTTGTCTGCATCTATGAGTTTTTTTAGTGTGTGTGTGTGTGTGTGTGTGTGTGTGTGTGCATGCGTGTGTGTGTGCATGCGTGTGTGTTTGCTTAATGCCTTCACCTTCATCAGCCAGCCCCCTCCCCCAAATCCTTCTCCTCTGACAACTGTCAGTCTCTTCTCTGTGTGTTTCTATTTGTTAGTTTATTTTGTTCATTATATTCTGCATACAAGTGAAATCATATGGTGTTTATCTTTCTCTGAATGGCTTATTTCACTGAGCATAATGCTCTCTAGATCCATCAATGTTGTCCCAAAGAGTAAGATTTTCTTCTTTTTTATGACCAAGTAGTATTCCATTGTGTAAATGTATCATAGCTTTTTAACTCACTCATCTACTTATAGGCACTTGGGTTGCTTGCAAATCTTGGCTATTGTAAATAATGCTGCTATGAACATAAGGATGCACCAATCTACATTCCCTCCAACAGTGCATGAGGTTTCCCTTTATCCATATTTTTGCCAACACTTGTTTGTTGATTTATTGATGAGACTCACTCTGACATTTGTGAGGTGATATCTCATTATGCTTTTAATTTGCATCTCTCTGATGGTTAGTAACATTTAGCATCTTTTCATATGTATTGGCCATCTGTATGTCCTCTTTGGAGAAGTGTCCATTCAGGTCCTTTGTCCGTTTTTTATTGGATTATTTTTTTTAATGTTGAGTTGTATAAGTTCTTTGTAAATTTTGAATATTAACTGCTTATCAGATGTATCATTGGCAAATATGTTCTCCTATACAGTGGATATTGTACCAACCTTTCAATCCAGGAATAAATCCCACTTAATCATGGTGTGTAATCTTTTTAATTTATTGTTGGATCTAGTTTACTAATATTTTGTTGAGCATTTTAGCATCCATGTTTACCAGGGATATTGGTCTATAATTTTTTTTTTCTTTGTGGTGTCTTTATCTGGTTTTGGAATTAAAACAATGCTAGCCTCATAAAATTAGCATGGAAGCTTGAATTTTTGGAATAGTTTGAGAAAGATGGCTGTTAGTGCTTCATTGAATATTTGGTAAAATTTGCCTGTGAGCCAAAAATGGTTTGACTTAGTGGATAGAGCATCGGCCTGCAGACTGAAAGGTTCCAGGTTCAATTCTGATCAGGGGCATGTACCTTGGTTGCGGGCACATCTCCAGTAGGGAGCGTGCAGAAGGCAGCTGATCGATGTCTCTCATCAATGTTTCTAACTCTCTATCCCTCTCCCTTCCTCTCTGTAAAAAATCAATAATATATATATTTTTTAAAATTTGCCTGTGAAACCATGTGGTCCAGGATTTTTGTTTGTTGGGAATTTTTTATTACTACTTCAATTTCATTAGTTGTAGTCTGTTCAAATTTTCTGATTCTTACTTATTCATGTTTAGGAGATTTTTTGTCTCTAGGAATTTAGCCATTTTATCCAGATTGACCACTTTCCTGGCATATAGTTGTTCATAATGTTTTCTTATAATCTTTGTATTTTATTGGTGTTAGTTGTTACTTTTTTTCCTTCATTTCTGATTTTATTTATTTATCTCCTCTCTCTTTTTTTTCTTGATGAATTTGGTTAAAGGTTTGCTAATTTTGTTTATTCTTTCAAAGAACCAGCTCCTGGTTTCATTGATTTTTGTTGTTGTTGTTGGGGGGGCGGAGGTGGAGTCTTTTTTAGACTCTATTCTTCTGCATCAAGCACAGCTAGAGAGTGAACAAGACCTGAGTAGGGGAAACTGGGAATTAAGAAAGAGACAGACACAGAGACATTATACAAGTAAAGCTGGGACCAGGTAGGACACTATTCTCAGATGGAGAGACAGTGACCCAGAGCTAGTGCAGTGCATTTATTATATACAGCATGATACCAGGAGTTTTACTAGAGTTTAAGACAAAGGGAAATTATGTTAAATCATGCTTAAAGATCAGGCTGCATTCTTCATTCTTGTGGCTTCTCATAATTGTCAGGCCTGGCTTACCCCAGATAATTGCATCCACCCCTGGTGCCTGAGTAAACCTAGATAATGGGACCCACCCCCTGGTGCCTGAGCTAAAGGTCAGGACTAACAACATTTCTCATCTTTGGCAAGGTGTGTTTCCAGGGCAGGAGCTTTGCCATTGCCGCAGTATTCAGCTGACAACCTTTGCTCATGTGCTCTCCCAAGCATTTGCTACATTTCTCACTTTTTGATTTTTTAAATGTAGTTTGTTGACATCTAATTGGAGCCTTCGAACTTGGGATCACAGGAGCTTTGCTGGTAACTGAAAGAAAGCAAAGTAATATTAGTGGTACACAAAGGAATCCTATTAGGTGGTGTGTTTTAACATATTCCATAGATTAAATCCTTTTAAATCATCTAGCAATTCTTTTGGTAGCTTTGCAGAATATATAATCTCATCATAACTATTCTGAATGGCTTGAACATGTTTGTATAACCGCACTAGGTCTATACTGATATTATTATGATGGCATTTCACTGTAGGTGCATATTGATTTTATTCCAGTTCCATAGAGAACTGTTATAGCGCACTGAAGTTACACAAATTTATATGTAAAAGCAGCATGGCATTGCAGCTGCTGTCTAATCTTGACACTTTCTAATTGATTTCCTAGTCCTATTACTACAGCTTCCAAAGTATTTAGCTTTGTTTCTAGTTTTCTGTCTATATCTTCTTGATCATGAAGTGTGCTCAAGCAGTTCTGAGCCAATTCATTAACAGAATTTTCATTCTGGATGTTCTGGGTCAATGCAAGAGATGCGGTCACAGCAGATGCAATAACAATAACTAGGGTAACAAGAAGAAAAATAATAAGTCCCAAAGCACACTTTTCCTGGGACAGTTGATTATGCAGTTCCTGCAATGCCTGGAGGCCTGTATCATGATACCATTTTTCTGTTATGTTGGTAGGAAGCACAATAAAAGAAGGTTGTTCTAAAATTAATATATTCAAATTATGCCTGAAAACATAGCTGGTAAGTTTACAGTGATGGCATTGAACAGCATAATGGGTGCCTAATCTGGTAATATTCACATTTCCAGTCACCAATACATATAGGGGGCTGAACACAGGCTCATTGAGCAAGGGCTCAATGAACACACTCCTTTAATATTAGCAGAGGAAGAGCTGATAAAATTAAAAAAGTCAAGGGCAAGGGCTAAATGCTAAAGATCTTTCTGCAAACCTCCTGTTTTTGTGGCATTAACTATAAACCCTCCTGGAGACATAGACTCATGATGAGGATGTTTAGCATCAAGCCTCTGAGACCAATCCAATACATACAAGTCAGAGCCAGAAATATTATATCTAACTGGTACAGGGTCGGCACAATCTTGCCATGGAGGAAATGCCCCTAGCTCAATAATGGTGCTATTAGGACAGTAGGGAAGCAGGGGATACGTATTAGACAGCCATTTAGTAACTATCTGAATATATTTTCTCAAATCCCATGGGCCTGCAACATTAGCAACGCTTGTGTCCCTATAGGATGTCTTATTTTCTTCAAGTTGCAAACATCCTAAAGCCCCCTTTCAAGATAGATAGGGAGCTCTGCACTAAGGCCATTACGTACAAATATAATTATCTTGGGAGGAAGAAGTTATCTGTTGGTTAGAGCTATCCCCGACCATATTGGTGTTGTTAGTAAACACTGACACTGGTTTCCCAGTGCAGGTGGCTGGAACATATTTCCAGTAAGTTTCTGCTGTAGCCATACCTACCTGGCAGCTGACAAGTGCCAGCATAGCAACAAAAAGGGTGGAGGTGGGTTACCTGAACCCCTTGTTCTTCTACCATTTGCCAAGCATTGATGGTCAGCTTCTTCAGTTGACCCCATATGGGGACACTAGCTTCTTGGGTGGCCTTGGTCACCCACCCTTTGCTATCCTTCTTCAGGGTCAGTGACTGAGCCAGCATCATCACTGGAGACACGATCTTCTGCTTCTTGAATGGCAGAATGAGTTGTTCTCCTGGATCCATGGTTGGGAGGTACTGCTCACTCTGGCACCCAGATGGGGTTAGAAGCACCTTCTGAAAAGATAAATATGTGGTCTCTTCCCCACATCATCACTAGATCTGGCCCTCTACACTGCACTGTTTGTAAATCCTTCCATCAGCCATACCTGCAGATGCCGCAGCACCAGCAGTTTGATGCCTCTTGGCTACTGTGTGATCCTCATTGTCACAATTTAAAAAATTTAAAGTGTAAAGAGCATAATTTAACTGATTCTGTGGAGTAGGGTAATACCCATCTCCCCCTTTTTATTTCTGCAACTGAGTCTTCAAGGTTCAATTAGCTCTTCTACAATTGCCTGTCCCTGGGGATTATAGAGAATTCCTGTTTTATGCATTATTTGGTGTTGCTTGCAAAACTGCTGAAAGAAGGATCTAGTATAAGTAGTTCCATTGTCTGTTTTTATCTTTAGGGACCATTCCATGACTGGAAAAGTAGGTAGGCAGTAATTAATTATATGCTTTTCACTTTCCCTTATTTAGGGAATAGTGAAAATGAAGCATAAGCATGTGTCCACAAAGATATAGATCCACCGAAATCTGCCAAATTCAGGTATATGAGTGACATCCATCTTCCAAATTTGACTAAGTTTAAGACCTTGGGAATTTATCTCTAATGGCAGCACAGGAAGGTGAATAACACACTGGGGGCATTGCTTAACGACTTGGCGAGCCTGCTCTCAGGAAATATGAAGTTCCTTGCACAAGGCAGAGGCATTTTAATGATGCAAGGTTTGCAAGGCGTGTGCCACAGAAAATGGAGTGACCTACTCTACCAAGGTAACAAGGCCATCTACTGTCTCATTACCTGCAGCCAGGGGACCCAGGAGGCCAGAATGGTATCTAATATGGCAAATAAAACATGGAACCTGCCATTATTGAATAACCCTTTGCAAGGAGGTAAAAAAATAAAATAGCTCTTGAGAATTTGTGTGTCCAATTGGTAGCAGTTTCAATAATGGTAACCATTCCTACTACATAAGTATTGTCACTGTAGAAGTTGATGGGCTCAGCTAAGAAGCAAAATTTTCTGAAGCATAAATGAGGGCTTGGATTTCTACTTGTGCAGAGGAGCAATTTGTCTGAAATACTTCAGAATCCTTTACATTATGAAAGCCAGCTCTCTCTGAGTACATTAACATAAGCTATTTAACCTCAGTTTAGGGAGACAAAATACAAATCATTTACTTTTAAGTGTCCTTAGTTTAGGGAAAATGCTCCAAATTGCTGTTTTACTATCTCAGTTTCCCTGTTCTGCTTGTCCTGGCTTACTAGCCTGTGTCATTTAATCAATTTTCCTTTTAACATTTCTTTCTATAAACGTCCTATAACTTCCACAGGCATTCTTATAACTTTCAGAAATAACCACCTTTAGAAACCAACCACCTTTGTTTTCCTTCAAAATGCTTGACCATGCCTCAGACTTTCTATTAAGTATTTCTACTCTAATTTTCTTTCTTTCTGTCATACCTTCCCCAACTTGTACAAATCTTTTCTTTCAACCTTAATTTTTTCAATGATAACCAAAAAGTAAATAGTCAGCATTTCTTAGATTAACATGTATGAACATGTTATGCACTTTAAATGAACTCTTACTTTCAAGAAAATATACCTTCAACAAAGTACAAGAGACCCTCTATAATAAAAACTAAGAGCAGAAGAGTTAAAACTTGTCTAGTAATCAATGTTAAATAACACATTTATGTTATTTTAAAATATTTAGAAGTTTATCATTTAACCCAGCAATGCTCCAAAGTCTTTAAGTTACCAAAAACTTTGGAAAATTATGTATAGGCATATGAGGCTGGAAAAAGGGCAGGGGGGGAGGAAGGAGAAGGTCCAGCAGCTGTTCTCAGCCTATGGCAGCTTGAATTTAAACTGCTACATTTTTCCTTAGAGATAACATCTAAGGTTACTGCTGTGGCTTCTCTACTTTTACAGGGAGAAGGGTGACTGGCTCCTTCCTCCAACAGAGAGCAGTCAGTCTCCTCTTGAGTGACTAGACTTTCATTATTAACATATTTATAATATTACTGAAAAGCTTTATCACAAATTCTTCACTTTGTTTATCTTAACAACTTTGAGATTTTAAAGCCAATTATTTAAAGCATTTTCTTGACCAATTTTATAACAGGAATAACTCAAGTGAGTATTATTTTATTTTAAATATGCTATTAACCATAATTTCCCTTCTGTTCAAGGAAAGGACACATTAATCTGGCTGGGAGTTGTATGTCCCCGGAACCTGGGAGCCACCCTTGGAATGAGGTCCATCCTCATTCAAGGACTGCCCATTATCATGGAAGCATTAATTTTGTTGTCCAACCCAGCCTGCATAGCTTACTTACTTATTTAATTTCAAGTATATTGTATTGGTCTAATTTAGTACAAAAATATTTCTTTTAGGGAGAGAGAATAAATTTTTGCATCACCTCAGGGCCCTTGGGGTGTCACAAAGCTGTCTCTCAGTTAAATTCTTGAAATATTACATTCAGAAAAGCTGTCAAATATGCCCAATTTAAAGGTATTAAAACTTAAACTGGTTTTAACGTTAAAGGTTTGGTCTTGATCACAGAATTAATCATTTTCAATTTGGCCATTAAATTTTTATATTTTAGTAATACCACAGAAGTACAGAATATACTTTGAACTGTAGAGAAAATGCTGGGGAAACACACCTATTTCACCTATTTCCTTGTTTCATGTCCCCAGGGCTGGCTGGCTCAGATTTGTATGTCACAGGCAGGCATCAGACCACCCAGTCCTGGTAATACTGACACTGCCTACTGGATGTTTAATGGACATGATGCTGGGCAGGGCTTTGCAAATTTCCCCAGCCTACCGAGTTCAGCAAGTACCACCTCTCATTCTGCCTGGCCTGGAGATTGAAACCTTGATTTTGTTTTGTTTTGTTTTGTTTTCCCTCCCCCCTCCCACTTTGCTTCAGGTGGGGCAGATAATAGTTTGTTAATCACAGACAGGCTTGGAATTAGGCCTTTGTTTAAACTTTCCTGGGTTGTAACCTTCACAAATTTTAACACTTTCAAATTAATCTTAGAATCTTAAAATTTTAATACAGCACAGCAAAATCATAAATTAGGGAAGAGCAAATTAAAGTCCCTAAAAGTAAGAAAGCAAAAATTGCATGACAGACAAACATACAGAAATCTTACTAGCTAAGCGTTTCTGGTGGACTTGGAGAGAGAGAAAGGTCTCTAAGATAAAGAATTCTTGGAAGTTGCTGGGAAATTCCTTCAACCCCTTCTATGCAGTTCAGCCTACTACAAGTAGCTTGAGTCTCCAGCAAAGTGAAATGTTACTTTCATTTTCAGCTGCAAACCTGCATCTTGACATAAAAACAGAGTGGGTAGGGTCATTTCTGTGAAACTGTGAGCAAAACCTTCCTCATCATTTGAGTCATCCCACTCATGGTGATGTTTGTTCTGCTCCACCTCATACTCTAGCTCCCACTCATAATTAGGAGGTAAAACTTTATCAAGTGTGCTCTTGACTGCAGTTGCAGGCAGAAGAGAAGGTGACAGGCAGAAGAGAAGGTGGTACAGAGGGGGAAGTGGTGTTTTTAGGGATTAGCATCCCTCTACTGTATGTTTCAAAGCTGTGGCCTCACCCTGCTTAGACATTCTTAAGCTCTCCTGCTCCAGATCAAGGCAGTCAGGAATTAAGACCATTGTGCGAATGTAGGAATAGGACATTTTTCTGGACCTTCTCCTGTGTCGGTCATGAAACTGCTTTCCGACCTTTTTCCAGGTCAGTAAGTTGATGGTTCCTCCTTCAGGAAACCAAGGGCAAGTTTCATTTAAAAAACTCAAGAAATCAAGGATTTGACTATGTTTAATAGAGCATCCTCTAGCTTTGAGCATTGTCTTAAGCATTTGAGCATATAGGTCTCTCTCCTGAGATTCTATATTTCCCATGTTTTACACCCAGCTATATTAATCCATTCTTTACCTTACTTCTTAAATTCGTTGCATGCACATCAGAGCGTCCCCTCACCTTATTGCTTCAAGTTCCCCTGTACTCAAGTCCCTGTTCTGGCACCAGTTCTTCTGCGTCCAGCGCAGCTAAAGAATGAACAAGACCTGAGTAGAGGAAACTGGAAATTAAGAAAGAGACAGACACAGAGACATTATACAAGTAAAGCTGGGATCAGGTAGGATACTATTCTCAGATGGAGATACAGTGATCCAGAGTTAGTACAGTGCGTTTATTATATACAGCATGATACTAGGAGTTTAAAAAAAAGGGGAAATTATGTTAAATCATGCTTAAAGATCAGGCTGAATACTTCATTCTCATGGCTTCTCATAATTATCAGGCCTGGCTGACCCCAGATAATTGTACTCACCCCTGGTACCTGAATGAACCTAGATAATGGCACCCACCCCTTGGTGCCTGAGCTAAAGGTCAGGACTGACAACATTTTTTGCCTTAGGTGAGGTATGTTCCCACAGCATGGCTTTGTCAATGCTGCAGGGTTCAGCTGATGACCTTTGCTCAGGTGCTCTCCCAGGTGCTCTCTACACTCTATTTCATTTATTTCTGCTTTGATCTTTATTATTTTCTTCCTTCTACTCACTTTGAGCTTTTTCTAAGTGTAAAGTTAGGTTGGTGGGGTTTTTTTAGATAGTTTTTGTTTCTTGAGGTAAGCCTGTAATGCTATGAATTTACCTCTAGCACTGCTTTGACTGTGTCTCATAGATTCTGGGTTATTGTGAAGCTTATTGGATCTTACTCCAATATTTTCTGAAGCTGGCCACTGGGTGTGTTGTATCTGGGCCTCTTGGGAAGTACGTTGGTGCAGGACACTGCCTGTGACTGGCCCTCAGCAATCTAGTTTTTGGCTGCCTCTGCTGGACCTGCATGCACATAGGAAGGACCAAGCTGTACAGCAACGTCAGCTTTTACCATAATCAGGAACAGGGACAGGTCAACAAAAGTCCCAAAACACCCTGAGATCCATCTCTATCTGCCTCCACCTGCTGCCTGTTAGGCTCTGTCACTGAAAGGGCATCTGGGAGTACTCAATTTGCATGAGGTAGGTTCTTAATGAGATATGGGCAAGTGGAATTCACCAGATTTATGCAGGTTTAAACCTAGTGCCCGTGCTGAGTCTGAGGCCACTCAACATATGTCTAACCACCACTCACTGGATGCTTGCACACCTTAGTGTTGGGGTGTGGTCTCAGTGAGTCATCACGAGGCCAGCAGAGTTTTCAGGCCCAAATAAACCAATATTTGGCCATGGGAAGGAAGGGCTCTACTTGGTCTGATGTGTGAGGGGAAAATGGCCCCAGTTCTAGAACCACAAAACTCAGTTTGTCCGAAATTCTGACAGGAGGACACAGAGTTCAGCCATATGAGGCTGCTAGGAATCATGAAGATGGGGGCTAGTGGATCTCCTGTGAGGGAGATGGGCCTTTCAGGTTTCAGGAATGTTGGGGTGTGGCCCGACCGTAGAGCCACACAACTCAGTCACTGACACCCCCTGAGTCTGCTCTGACCTCTACATCCTGGCTAAAGTTGCTGACTACTCATCAGGGCAAAACTTCATAGGGTAGAGCAAGAGGGAGTCCAGAGGGTGGGGTACAGCTTTCTCCCAGGCTGATGCCACAGGAAGGGAAATGCTCCACTTATGAAAAATGGTGTCTTTGGTAAGGGGATCCTGGCAGCTATCCCTTCAGCTCTCTTCCCAGAGTCACAAACCCCAAACTCTCCTCATACAATTCTAGTTTATTCAGTCTTCCCTTCACTGGAGTGCAGAGTGAGTGGCTATAGGTGAAATTTTGTGCATTGGCCCTTTAAGACAGTACCTGTCTCTAGCAACCTCCATCTTTCCCTGATAGACAGAAACCCACTGCTTTTCACAACCAGATATACACTGAGTGGCCAGATTCTTATGATCTCTGAATGCATAATAATCTGGCCAGTCAGTGTGTGTGTGTGTGTGTGTGTGTGTGTGTGTGTGTGTGTGTGTATTAGAGGCCTGGGGTATGAATTTGTGCATGGTGGGGTCCAGCCAGTCTGGTCAGGGGGAGGGGACATGTGGTTGGCCGGCCTGCCTGCTGGTTGAACTCCTGGTCAAGGGGACAGTTTGAGTATTAGCCTTT